>JBBELK010000246.1:0-572379 GCA_037783545.1 Henricia sp. BOLD:AAB3569
AGAACATTTTTCGACCTCCAAATTTGCCGACGTTTGGGACCACACTTGACCAAAATTGCCGAGCCAAACTGCGGTGCGTTATAGACAGTCCGAATGACTGAGCATGCGCACAACTCAGGAGTACCCCTAAGAGGTGTGTACAGCGGGGGGGGGGGGGGGGGGGGGAGACAGCCACGGTTTGCGGTGAGAGCAGTCAGGAAGCCTCACCCAGTTTTTTTCTAAACTTTGAAATTTCTCTGCCATTTCCCTGGCGAAAGTCTGTCAATTTTTATGACAAGTGCGCAATATAGAGAGTTTAGGGCATGCAAAATTTGAAGTTCGTCGGAACATTTTTCGACCTCCAAATTTACCGACGTTTGGACCACACTTTGACCAAATTGCCGAGCCAAACTGCGGTGCGTTAACGACAGTCCGAATGACTGAGCATGCGCACAACTCAGGAGTACCCCCAAAGAGGTGTGTACAGACAGCCACGGTTTGCGTGAGAGCAGTCAGGAAGCCTCAACCCAGTTTTTTCTAAACTTTGACATTTCTCTGCCATTTCCCGGCGAAAGTCTGTCATTTTGTTATGACAAGTGCGCAATATAGAGAGTTTAGGGCATGCAAAATTTGAAGTTCGTCGGAACATTTTTCGACCTCCAAATTTGCCGACGTTTGGACCACACTTTGACCAACTACCAATTGCCGAGCCAAACTGCGGTGCGTTAACGACAGTCCGAATGACTGAGCATGCGCACAACTCAGGAGTACCCCAAAGAGGTGTGTACAGACAGCCACGGTTTGCGTGAGAGCAGTCAGGAAGCCTCAACCCAGTTTTTTTCTAAACTTTGAAATTTCTCTGCCATTTCCCGGCGAAAGTCTGTCATTTTGTATGACAAGTGCGCAATATAGAGAGTTTAGGGCATGCAAAATTTGAAGTTCGTCGGAACATTTTTCGACCTCCAAATTTGCCGACGTTTGGACCACACTTTGACCAAATTGCCGAGCCAAACTGCGGTGCGTTAACGACAGTCCGAATGACTGAGCATGCGCACAACTCAGGAGTACCCCAAAGAGGTGTGTACAGACAGCCACGGTTTGCGTGAGAGCAGTCAGGAAGCCTCAACCCAGTTTTTTCTAACTTTGAAATTTCTCTGCCATTTCCCGGCGAAAGTCTGTCAATTTTGTATGACAAGTGCGCAATATAGAGAGTTTAGGGCATGCAAAATTTGAAGTTCGTCGGAACATTTTTCGACCTCCAAATTTGCCGACGTTTGGACCACACTTTGACCAAATTGCCGAGCCAAACTGCGGTGCGTTAACGACAGTCCGAATGACTGAGCATGCGCACAACTCAGGAGTACCCCAAAGAGGTGTGTACAGACAGCCACGGTTTGCGTGAGAGCAGTCAGGAAGCCTCAACCCAGTTTTTTCTAAACTTTGAAATTTCTCTGCCATTTCCGGCGAAAGTCTGTCAATTTGTTATGACAAGTGCGCAATATAGAGAGTTTAGGGCATGCAAAATTTGAAGTACGTCGAACATTTTTCGACCTCCAAATTTGCCGACGTTTGGACCACACTTTGACCAAATTGCCGAGCCAAACTGCGGTGCGTTAACGACAGTCCGAATGACTGAGCATGCGCACAACTCAGGAGTACCCCAAAGAGGTGTGTACAGACAGCCACGGTTTGCGTGAGAGCAGTCAGGAAGCCTCAACCCAGTTTTTTTCTAAACTTTGAAATTTCTCTGCCATTTCCCGGCGAAAGTCTGTCAATTTTTTATGACAAGTGCGCAATATAGAGAGTTTAGGGCATGCAAAATTTGAAGTACGTCAGAACATTTTTTCGACCTCCAAATTTGCCGACGTTTGGACCACACTTTGACCAAATTGCCGAGCCAAACTGCGGTGCGTTAACGACAGTCCGAATGACTGAGCATGCGCACAACTCAGGAGTACCCCAAAGAGGTGTGTACAGACAGCCACGGTTTGCGTGAGAGCAGTCAGGAAGCCTCAACCCAGTTTTTTCTAAACTTTGAAATTTCTCTGCCATTTCCCGGCGAAAGTCTGTCATTTTTTATGACAAGTGCGCAATATAGAGAGTTTAGGGCATGCAAAATTTGAAGTTCGTCGGAACATTTTCGACCTCCAAATTGCCGACGTTTGGACCACACTTTGACCACACTTTGACCAAATTGCCGAGCCAAACTGCGGTGCGTTAACGACAGTCCGAATGACTGAGCATGCGCACAACTCAGGAGTACCCCAAAGAGGTGTGTACAGACAGCCACGGTTTGCGTGAGAGCAGTCAGGAAGCTCAACCAGTTTTTTCTAAACTTTGAAATTTCTCTGCCATTTCCCGGCGAAAGTCTGTCAATTTTTTATGACAAGTGCGCAATATAGAGAGTTTAGGGCATGCAAAATTTGAAGTTCGTCGGAACATTTTTCGACCTCCAAATTTGCCGACGTTTGGACACACTTTACTTTGACCAAATTGCCGAGCCAAACTGCGGTGCGTTAACGACAGTCCGAATGACTGAGCATGCGCACAACTCAGGAGTACCCCAAAGAGGTGTGTACAGACAGCCACGGTTTGCGTGAGAGCAGTCAGGAAGCCTCAACCCAGTTTTTTCTAAACTTTGAAATTTCTCTGCCATTTCCCGGCGAAAGTCTGTCAATTTTTTATGACAAGTGCGCAATATAGAGAGTTTAGGGCATGCAAAATTTAAAGTACGTCGGAACATTTTCGACCTCCAAATTTGCCGACGTTTGGACCACACTTTGACCAAATTGCCGAGCCAAACTGCGGTGCGTTAACGACAGTCCGAATGACTGAGCATGCGCACAACTCAGGAGTACCCCAAAGAGGTGTGTACAGACAGCCACGGTTTGCGTGAGAGCAGTCAGGAAGCCTCAACCCAGTTTTTTCTAACTTTGAAATTTCTCTGCCATTTCCCGGCGAAAGTCTGTCAATTTTTTATGACAAGTGCGCAATATAGAGAGTTTAGGGCATGCAAAATTTGAAGTTCGTCGGAACATTTTCGACCTCCAAATTTGCCGACGTTTGGACCACACTTTGACCAAATTGCCGAGCCAAACTGCGGTGCGTTAACGACAGTCCGAATGACTGAGCATGCGCACAACTCAGGAGTACCCCAAAGAGGTGTGTACAGACAGCCACGGTTGCGTGAGAGCAGTCAGGAAGCCTCAACCCAGTTTTTTCTAAACTTTGAAATTTCTCTGCCATTTCCCGGCGAAAGTCTGTCAATTTTTTTATGACAAGTGCGCAATATAGAGAGTTTAGGGCACGCAAAATTTGAAGTTCGTCGGAACATTTTTCGACCTCCAAATTTACCGACGTTTGGACCACACTTTGACCAAATTGCCGAGCCAAACTGCGGTGCGTTAACGACAGTCCGAATGACTGAGCATGCGCACAACTCAGGAGTACCCCAAAAAGGTGTGTACAGACAGCCACGGTTTGCGTGAGAGCAGTCAGGAAGCCTCAACCAAGTTTTTTCTAAACTTTGAAATTTATCTGCCATTTCCCGGCGAAAGTCTGTCAATTTTTTATGACAAGTGCGCAATATAGAGAGTTTAGGCATGCAAAATTTGAAGTTCGTCGGAACATTTTTCGACCTCAAATTTGCCGACGTTTGGACCACACTTTGACCAAATTGCCGAGCCAAACTGCGGTGCATTAACGACAGTCCGAATGACTGAGCATGCGCACAACTCAGGAGTACCCCAAAGAGGTGTGTACAGACAGCCACGGTTTGCGTGAGAGCAGTCAGGAAGCCTCAACCCAGTTTTTTTCTATACTTTGAAATTTCTCTGCCATTTCCCGGCGAAAGTCTGTCAATTTTGTATGACAAGTGCGCAATATAGAGAGTTTAGGGCATGCAAAATTTGAAGTTCGTCGGAACATTTTTCGACCTCCAAATTTGCCGACGTTTGGACCACACTTTGACCAAATTGCCGAGCCAAACTGCGGTGCGTTAACGACAGTCCGAATGACTGAGCATGCGCACAACTCAGGAGTACCCCAAAGAGGTGTGTACAGACAGCCACGGTTTGCGTGAGAGCAGTCAGGAAGCCTCAACCCAGTTTTTCTAAACTTTGAAATTTCTCTGCCATTTCCCGGCGAAAGTCTGTCAATTTGTTATGACAAGTGCGCAATATAGAGAGTTTAGGGCATGCAAAATTTGAAGTTCGTCGGAACATTTTTCGACCTCCAAATTTGCCGACGTTTGGACCACACTTTGACCAAATTGCCGAGCCAAACTGCGGTGCGTTAACGACAGTCCGAATGACTGAGCATGCGCACAACTCAGGAGTACCCCAAAGAGGTGTGTACAGACAGCCACGGTTTGCGTGAGAGCAGTCAGAAGCCTCAACCCAGTTTTTTCTAACTTTGAAATTTCTCTGCCATTTCCCGCGAAAGTCTGTCAATTTTTATGACAAGTGCGCAATATAGAGAGTTTAGGGCATGCAAAATTTGAAGTACGTCAGAACATTTTTCGACCTCCAAATTTGCCGACGTTTGGACCACACTTTGACCAAATTGCCGAGCCAAACTGCGGTGCGTTAACGACAGTCCGAATGACTGAGCATGCGCACAACTCAGGAGTACCCCAAAGAGGTGTGTACAGACAGCCACGGTTTGCGTGAGGAGCAGTCAGGAAGCCTCAACCCAGTTTTTCTAACTTTGAAATTTCTCTGCCATTTCCCGGCGAAAGTCTGTCAATTTTTTATGACAAGTGCGCAATATAGAGAGTTTAGGGCATGCAAAATTTGAAGTTCGTCGGAACATTTTTCGACCTCCAAATTTGCCGACGTTTGGACCACACTTTGACCAAATTGCCGAGCCAAACTGCGGTGCGTTAACGACAGTCCGAATGACTGAGCATGCGCACAACTCAGGAGTACCCCAAAGAGGTGTGTACAGACAGCCACGGTTTGCGTGAGAGCAGTCAGGAAGCCTCAACCCAGTTTTTTCTAAACTTTGACATTTCTCTGCCATTTCCGGCGAAAGTCTGTCATTTTGTTATGACAAGTGCGCAATATAGAGAGTTTAGGGCATGCAAAATTTGAAGTTCGTCGGAACATTTTTCGACCTCCAATTTGCCGACGTTTGGACCACACTTTGACCACACTTTGACCAAATTGCCGAGCCAAACTGCGGTGCGTTAACGACAGTCCGAATGACTGAGCATGCGCACAACTCAGGAGTACCCCAAAGAGGTGTGTACAGACAGCCACGGTTTGCGTGAGAGCAGTCAGGAAGCCTCAACCCAGTTTTTTCTAAACTTTGAAATTTCTCTGCATTTCCCGGCGAAAGTCTGTCAATTTTTTATGACAAGTGCGCAATATAGAGGAGTTTAGGGCATGCAAAATTTGAAGTTCGTCGGAACATTTTTCGACCTCCAAATTTGCCGACGTTTGGACCACACTTTGACCAAATTGCCGAGCCAAACTGCGGTGCGTAACGACAGTCCGAATGACTGAGCATGCGCACAACTCAGGAGTACCCCAAAGAGGTGTGTACAGACAGCCACGGTTTGCGTGAGAGCAGTCAGGAAGCCTCAACCCAGTTTTTTCTAAACTTTGAAATTTCTCTGCCATTTCCCGGCGAAAGTCTGTCATTTTTTTATGACAAGTGCGCAATATAGAGAGTTTAGGGCATGCAAAATTTGAAGTTCGTCGGAACATTTTTCGACCTCCAAATTTGCCGACGTTTGGACCACACTTTGACCAAATTGCCGAGCCAAACTGCGGTGCGTTAACGACAGTCCGAATGACTGAGCATGCGCACAACTCAGGAGTACCCCAAAGAGGTGTGTACAGACAGCCACGGTTTGCGTGAGAGCAGTCAGGAAGCCTCAACCCAGTTTTTTCTAAACTTTGAAATTTCTCTGCCATTTCCCGGCGAAAGTCTGTCATTTTTTTATGACAAGTGCGCAATATAGAGAGTTTAGGGCATGCAAAATTTGAAGTTCGTCGGAACATTTTTCGACCTCCAAATTTGCCGACGTTTGGACCACACTTTGACCAAATTGCCGAGCCAAACTGCGGTGCGTTAACGACAGTCCGAATGACTGAGCATGCGCACAACTCAGGAGTACCCCAAAGAGGTGTGTACAGACAGCCACGGTTTGCGTGAGAGCAGTCAGGAAGCTCAACCCAGTTTTTTTAAACTTTGAAATTTCTCTGCCATTTCCCGGCGAAAGTCTGTCAATTTTTTATGACAAGTGCGCAATATAGAGAGTTTAGGGCATGCAAAATTTGAAGTTCGTCGAACATTTTTCGACCTCCAAATTTGCCGACGTTTGGACCACACTTTGACCAAATTGCCGAGCCAAACTGCGGTGCGTTAACGACAGTCCGAATGACTGAGCATGCGCACAACTCAGGAGTACCCCAAAGAGGTGTGTACAGACAGCCACGGTTTGCGTGAGAGCAGTCAGGAAGCCTCAACCCAGTTTTTTCTAAACTTTGACATTTCTCTGCCATTTCCCGGCGAAAGTCTGTCATTTTGTTATGACAAGTGCGCAATATAGAGAGTTTAGGGCATGCAAAATTTGAAGTTCGTCGGAACATTTTTCGACCTCCAAATTTGCCGACGTTTGGACCACACTTTGACCAAATTGCCGAGCCAAACTGCGGTGCGTTAACGACAGTCCGAATGACTGAGCATGCGCACAACTCAGGAGTACCCCAAAGAGGTGTGTACAGACAGCCACGGTTTTCGTGAGAGCAGTCAGGAAGCCTCAACCCAGTTTTTTCTAAACTTTGAAATTTCTCTGCCATTTCCGGCGAAAGTCTGTCAATTTTTATGACAAGTGCGCAATATAGAGAGTTTAGGGCATGCAAAATTTGAAGTTCGTCGGAACATTTTTCGACCTCCAAATTTGCCGACGTTTGACCACACTTTGACCAAATTGCCGAGCCAAACTGCGGTGCGTTAACGACAGTCCGAATGACTGAGCATGCGCACAACTCAGGAGTACCCCAAAGAGGTGTGTACAGACAGCCACGGTTTGCGTGAGAGCAGTCAGGAAGCCTCAACCCAGTTTTTTCTAAACTTTAAAATTTCTCTGCCATTTCCCGGCGAAAGTCTGTCAATTTGTTATGACAAGTGCGCAATATAGAGAGTTTAGGGCACGCAAAATTTGAAGTTCGTCGGAACATTTTTCGACCTCCAAATTTGCCGACGTTTGGACCACACTTTGACCAAATTGCCGAGCCAAACTGCGGTGCGTTAACGACAGTCCGAATGACTGAGCATGCGCACAACTCAGGAGTACCCCAAAGAGGTGTGTACAGACAGCCACGGTTTGCGTGAGAGCAGTCAGGAAGCCTCAACCAGTTTTTTCTAAACTTTGAAATTTCTCTGCCATTTCCCGGCGAAAGTCTGTCAATTTTTTATGACAAGTGCGCAATATAGAGAGTTTAGGGCATGCAAAATTTTGAAGTACGTCGGAACATTTTTCGACCTCCAAATTTGCCGACGTTTGGACCACACTTTGACCAAATTGCCGAGCCAAACTGCGGTGCGTTAACGACAGTCCGAATGACTGAGCATGCGCACAACTCAGGAGTACCCCAAAGAGGTGTGTACAGACAGCCACGGTTTGCGTGAGAGCAGTCAGGAAGCCTCAACCCAGTTTTTTCTAAACTTTGAAATTTCTCTGCCATTTCCCGGCGAAAGTCTGTCAATTTTTTATGACAAGTGCGCAATATAGAGAGTTTAGGGCATGCAAAATTTGAAGTTCGTCGGAACATTTTTCGACTCCAAATTTGCCGACGTTTGGACCACACTTTGACCAAATTGCCGAGCCAAACTGCGGTGCGTTAACGACAGTCCGAATGACTGAGCATGCGCACAACTCAGGAGTACCCCAAAGAGGTGTGTACAGACAGCCACGGTTTGCGTGAGAGCAGTCAGGAAGCCTCAACCCAGTTTTTTCTAAACTTTGAAATTTCTCTGCCATTTCCCGGCGAAAGTCTGTCAATTTTTTATGACAAGTGCGCAATATAGAGAGTTTAGGGCACGCAAAATTTGAAGTTCGTCGAACATTTTTCGACCTCCAAATTTGCCGACGTTTGGACCACACTTTGACCAAATTGCCGAGCCAAACTGCGGTGCGTTAACGACAGTCCGAATGACTGAGCATGCGCACAACTCAGGAGTACCCCAAAGAGGTGTGTACAGACAGCCACGGTTTGCGTGAGAGCAGTCAGGAAGCCTCAACCCAGTTTTTTTCTATACTTTGAAATTTCTCTGCCATTTCCCGGCGAAAGTCTGTCAATTTTGTATGACAATGTGCGCAATATAGAGAGTTTAGGGCATGCAAAATTTGAAGTTCGTCGGAACATTTTTCGACCTCCAAATTTGCCGACGTTTGGACCACACTTTGACCAAATTGCCGAGCCAAACTGCGGTGCGTTAACGACAGTCCGAATGACTGAGCATGCGCACAACTCAGGAGTACCCCAAAGAGGTGTGTACAGACAGCCACGGTTTGCGTGAGAGCAGTCAGGAAGCCTCAACCCAGTTTTTTCTAAACTTTGAAATTTCTCTGCCATTTCCCGGCGAAAGTCTGTCAATTTTTTATGACAAGTGCGCAATATAGAGAGTTTAGGGCATGCAAAATTTGAAGTTCGTCGGAACATTTTTCGACCTCCAAATTTGCCGACGTTTGGACCACACTTTGACCAAATTGCCGAGCCAAACTGCGGTGCGTTAACGACAGTCCGAATGACTGAGCATGCGCACAACTCAGGAGTACCCCAAAGAGGTGTGTACAGACAGCCACGGTTTGCGTGAGAGCAGTCAGGAAGCCTCAACCCAGTTTTTTCTAAACTTTGAAATTTCTCTGCCATTTCCCGGCGAAAGTCTGTCAATTTTTTATGACAAGTGCGCAATATAGAGAGTTTAGGGCATGCAAAATTTGAAGTTCGTCGGAACATTTTTCGACCTCCAAATTTGCCGACGTTTGGACCACACTTTGACCAAATTGCCGAGCCAAACTGCGGTGCGTTAACGACAGTCGAATGACTGAGCATGCGCACAACTCAGGAGTACCCCAAAGAGGTGTTGTACAGACAGCCACGGTTTGCGTGAGAGCAGTCAGGAAGCCTCAACCCAGTTTTTTCTAACTTTGAAATTTATCTGCCATTTCCCGGCGAAAGTCTGTCAATTTTTTATGACAAGTGCGCAATATAGAGAGTTTAGGGCATGCAAAATTTGAAGTTCGTCGGAACATTTTTCGACCTCCAAATTTGCCGACGTTTGGACCACACTTTGACCAAATTGCGAGCCAAACTGCGGTGCATTAACGACAGTCGAATGACTGAGCATGCGCACAACTCAGGAGTACCCCAAAGAGGTGTGTACAGACAGCCACGGTTTGCGTGAGAGCAGTCAGGAAGCCTCAACCCAGTTTTTTTCTATACTTTGAAATTTCTCTGCCATTTCCGGCGAAAGTATGTCAATTTTGTATGACAAGTGCGCAATATAGAGAGTTTAGGGCATGCAAAATTTGAAGTTCGTCGGAACATTTTTCGACCTCCAAATTTGCCGACGTTTGGACCACACTTTTGACCAAATTGCCGAGCCAAACTGCGGTGCGTTAACGACAGTCCGAATGACTGAGCATGCGCACAACTCAGGAGTACCCCAAAGAGGTGTGTACAGACAGCCACGGTTTGCGTGAGAGCAGTCAGGAAGCCTCAACCCAGTTTTTTCTAAACTTTGAAATTTCTCTGCCATTTCCCGGCGAAAGTCTGTCAATTTTTTATGACAAGTGCGCAATATAGAGAGTTTAGGGCATGCAAAATTTGAAGTACGTCAGAACATTTTTCGACCTCCAAATTTGCCGACGTTTGGACCACACTTTGACCAAATTGCCGAGCCAAACTGCGGTGCGTTAACGACAGTCCGAATGACTGAGCATGCGCACAACTCAGGAGTACCCCAAAGAGGTGTGTACAGACAGCCACGGTTTGCGTGAGAGCAGTCAGGAAGCCTCAACCCAGTTTTTTCTAAACTTTGAAATTTCTCTGCCATTTCCCGGCGAAAGTCTGTCAATTTTTTATGACAAGTGCGCAATATAGAGAGTTTAGGGCATGCAAAATTTGAAGTTCGTCGGAACATTTTTCGACCTCCAAATTTGCCGACGTTTGGACCACACTTTGACCAAATTGCCGAGTCAAACTGCGGTGCGTTAACGACAGTCCGAATGACTGAGCATGCGCACAACTCAGGAGTACCCCAAAGAGGTGTGTACAGACAGCCACGGTTTGCGTGAGAGCAGTCAGGAAGCCTCAACCCAGTTTTTTCTAAACTTTGAAATTTCTCTGCCATTTCCCGGCGAAAGTCTGTCAATTTGTTATGACAAGTGCGCAATATAGAGAGTTTAGGGCACGCAAAATTTGAAGTTCGTCGGAACATTTTTCGACCTCCAAATTTGCCGACGTTTGGACCACACTTTGACCAAATTGCCGAGCCAAACTGCGGTGCGTTAACGACAGTCCGAATGACTGAGCATGCGCACAACTCAGGAGTACCCCAAAGAGGTGTGTACAGACAGCCACGGTTTGCGTGAGAGCAGTCAGGAAGCCTCAACCCAGTTTTTTCTAAACTTTGAAATTTCTCTGCCATTTCCCGGCGAAAGTCTGTCAATTTTTTATGACAAGTGCGCAATATAGAGAGTTTAGGGCATGCAAAATTTGAAGTACGTCGGAACATTTTTCGACCTCCAAATTTGCCGACGTTTGGACCACACTTTGACCAAATTGCCGAGCCAAACTGCGGTGCGTTAACGACAGTCCGAATGACTGAGCATGCGCACAACTCAGGAGTACCCCAAAGAGGTGTGTACAGACAGCCACGGTTTGCGTGAGAGCAGTCAGGAAGCCTCAACCCAGTTTTTTCTAAACTTTGAAATTTCTCTGCCATTTCCCGGCGAAAGTCTGTCAATTTTTTATGACAAGTGCGCAATATAGAGAGTTTAGGGCACGCAAAATTTGAAGTTCGTCGGAACATTTTTCGACCTCCAAATTTGCCGACGTTTGGACCACACTTTGACCAAATTGCCGAGCCAAACTGCGGTGCGTTAACGACGGTTCGGATGACTGAGCATGCGCACAACTCAGGAGTACCCCAAAGAGATGTGTACAGACAGCCACGGTTTGCGTGAGAGCAGTCAGGAAGCCTCAACCCAGTTTTTTCTAAACTTTGAAATTTATCTGCCATTTCCCGGCGAAAGTCTGTCAATTTTTTATGACAAGTGCGCAATATAGAGAGTTTAGGGCATGCAAAATTTGAAGTTCGTCGGAACATTTTTCGACCTCCAAATTTGCCGACGTTTGGACCACACTTTGACCAAATTGCCGAGCCAAACTGCGGTGCATTAACGACAGTCCGAATGACTGAGCATGCGCACAACTCAGGAGTACCCCAAAGAGGTGTGTACAGACAGCCACGGTTTGCGTGAGAGCAGTCAGGAAGCCTCAACCCAGTTTTTTTCTATACTTTGAAATTTCTCTGCCATTTCCCGGCGAAAGTCTGTCAATTTTGTATGACAAGTGCGCAATATAGAGAGTTTAGGGCATGCAAAATTTGAAGTTCGTCGGAACATTTTTCGACCTCCAAATTTGCCGACGTTTGGACCACACTTTGACCAAATTGCCGAGCCAAACTGCGGTGCGTTAACGACAGTCCGAATGACTGAGCATGCGCACAACTCAGGAGTACCCCAAAGAGGTGTGTACAGACAGCCACGGTTTGCGTGAGAGCAGTCAGGAAGCCTCAACCCAGTTTTTTTCTAAACTTTGAAATTTCTCTGCCATTTCCCGGCGAAAGTCTGTCAATTTGTTATGACAAGTGCGCAATATAGAGAGTTTAGGGCATGCAAAATTTGAAGTTCGTCGGAACATTTTTCGACCTCCAAATTTGCCGACGTTTGGACCACACTTTGACCAAATTGCCGAGCCAAACTGCGGTGCGTTAACGACAGTCCGAATGACTGAGCATGCGCACAACTCAGGAGTACCCCAAAGAGGTGTGTACAGACAGCCACGGTTTGCGTGAGAGCAGTCAGGAAGCCTCAACCCAGTTTTTTCTAAACTTTGAAATTTCTCTGCCATTTCCCGGCGAAAGTCTGTCAATTTTTTATGACAAGTGCGCAATATAGAGAGTTTAGGGCATGCAAAATTTGAAGTACGTCAGAACATTTTTCAACCTCCAAATTTGCCGACGTTTGGACCACACTTTGACCAAATTGCCGAGCCAAACTGCGGTGCGTTAACGACAGTCCGAATGACTGAGCATGCGCACAACTCAGGAGTAACCCAAAGAGGTGTGTACAGACAGCCACGGTTTGCGTGAGAGCAGTCAGGAAGCCTCAACCCAGTTTTTTCTAAACTTTGAAATTTCTCTGCCATTTCCCGGCGAAAGTCTGTCAATTTTTTATGACAAGTGCGCAATATAGAGAGTTTAGGGCATGCAAAATTTGAAGTTCGTCGGAACATTTTTCGACCTCCAAATTTGCCGACGTTTGGACCACACTTTGACCAAATTGCCGAGCCAAACTGCGGTGCGTTAACGACAGTCCGAATGACTGAGCATGCGCACAACTCAGGAGTACCCCAAAGAGGTGTGTACAGACAGCCACGGTTTGCGTGAGAGCAGTCAGGAAGCCTCAACCCAGTTTTTTCTAAACTTTGAAATTTCTCTACCATTTCCCGGCGAAAGTCTGTCAATTTTTTATGACAAGTGCGCAATATAGAGAGTTTAGGGCATGCAAAATGTGAAGTTCGTCGGAACATTTTTCGACCTCCAAATTTGCCGACGTTTGGACCACACTTTGACCAAATTGCCGAGCCAAACTGCGGTGCGTTAACGACAGTCCGAATGACTGAGCATGCGCACAACTCAGGAGTACCCCAAAGAGGTGTGTACAGACAGCCACGGTTTGCGTGAGAGCAGTCAGGAAGCCTCAACCCAGTTTTTTCTAAACTTTGAAATTTCTCTGCCATTTCCCGGCGAAAGTCTGTCAATTTGTTATGAAAAGTGCGCAATATAGAGAGTTTAGGGCACGCAAAATTTGAAGTTCGTCGGAACATTTTTCGACCTCCAAATTTGCCGACGTTTGGACCACACTTTGACCAAATTGCCGAGCCAAACTGCGGTGCGTTAACGACAGTCCGAATGACTGAGCATGCGCACAACTCAGGAGTACCCCAAATAGGTGTGTACAGACAGCCACGGTTTGCGTGAGAGCAGTCAGGAAGCCTCAACCCAGTTTTTTCTAAACTTTGAAATTTCTCTGCCATTTCCCGGCGAAAGTCTGTCAATTTTGTATGACAAGTGCGCAATATAGAGAGTTTAGGGCATGCAAAATTTGAAGTTCGTCGGAACATTTTTCGACCTCCAAATTTGCCGACGTTTGGACCACACTTTGACCAAATTGCCGAGCCAAACTGCGGTGCGTTAACGACAGTCCGAATGACTGAGCATGCGCACAACTCAGGAGTACCCCAAAGAGGTGTGTACAGACAGCCACGGTTTGCGTGAGAGCAGTCAGGAAGCCTCAACCCAGTTTTTTCTAAACTTTGAAATTTCTCTGCCATTTCCCGGCGAAAGTCTGTCAATTTGTTATGACAAGTGCGCAATATAGAGAGTTTAGGGCATGCAAAATTTGAAGTACGTCGGAACATTTTTCGACCTCCAAATTTGCCGACGTTTGGACCACACTTTGACCAAATTGCCGAGCCAAACTGCGGTGCGTTAACGACAGTCCGAATGACTGAGCATGCGCACAACTCAGGAGTACCCCAAAGAGGTGTGTACAGACAGCCACGGTTTGCGTGAGAGCAGTCAGGAAGCCTCAACCCAGTTTTTTCTAAACTTTGAAATTTCTCTGCCATTTCCCGGCGAAAGTCTGTCAATTTTTTATGACAAGTGCGCAATATAGAGAGTTTAGGGCATGCAAAATTTGAAGTTCGTCGGAACATTTTTCGACCTCCAAATTTGCCGACGTTTGGACCACACTTTGACCAAATTGCCGAGCCAAACTGCGGTGCGTTAACGACAGTCCGAATGACTGAGCATGCCCACAACTCAGGAGTACCCCAAAGAGGTGTGTACAGACAGCCACGGTTTGCGTGAGAGCAGTCAGGAAGCCTCAACCCAGTTTTTTCTAAACTTTGAAATTTCTCTGCCATTTCCCGGCGAAAGTCTGTCAATTTTGTATGACAAGTGCGCAATATAGAGAGTTTAGGGCATGCAAAATTTGAAGTTCGTCGGAACATTTTTCGACCTCCAAATTTGCCGACGTTTGGACCACACTTTGACAAAATTGCCGAGCCAAACTGCGGTGCGTTAACGACAGTCCGAATGACTGAGCATGCGCACAACTCAGGAGTACCCCCAAAGAGGTGTGTACAGACAGCCACGGTTTGCGTGAGAGCAGTCAGGAAGCCTCAACCCAGTTTGTTCTAAACTTTGAAATTTCTCTGCCATTTCCCGGCGAAAGTCTGTCAATTTGTTATGACAAGTGCGCAATATAGAGAGTTTAGGGCATGCAAAATTTGAAGTTCGTCGGAACATTTTTCGACCTCCAAATTTGCCGACGTTTGGACCACACTTTGACCAAATTGCCGAGCCAAACTGCGGTGCGTTAACGACAGTCCGAATGACTGAGCATGCGCACAACTCAGGAGTACCCCAAAGAGGTGTGTACAGACAGCCACGGTTTGCGTGAGAGCAGTCAAGAAGCCTCAACCCACTTTTTTCTAAACTTTGAAATTTCTCTGCCATTTCCCGGCGAAAGTCTGTCAATTTTTTATGACAAGTGCGCAATATAGAGAGTTTAGGGCACGCAAAATTTGAAGTTCGTCGGAACATTTTTCGACCTCCAAATTTGCCGACGTTTGGACCACACTTTGACCAAATTGCCGAGCCAAACTGCGGTGCGTTAACGACAGTCCGAATGACTGAGCATGCGCACAACTCAGGAGTACCCCAAAGAGGTGTGTACAGACAGCCACGGTTTGCGTGAGAGCAGTCAAGAAGCCTCAACCCACTTTTTTCTAAACTTTGAAATTTCTCTGCCATTTCCCGGCGAAAGTCTGTCAATTTTTTATGACAAGTGCGCAATATAGAGAGTTTAGGGCACGCAAAATTTGAAGTTCGTCGGAACATTTTTCGACCTCCAAATTTGCCGACGTTTGGACCACACTTTGACCAAATTGCCGAGCCAAACTGCGGTGCGTTAACGACAGTCCGAATGACTGAGCATGCGCACAACTCAGGAGTACCCCAAAGAGGTGTGTACAGACAGCCACGGTTTGCGTGAGAGCAGTCAGGAAGCCTCAACCCAGTTTTTTTCTAAACTTTGAAATTTCTCTGCCATTTCCCGGCGAAAGTCTGTCAATTTTTTATGACAAGTGCGCAATATAGAGAGTTTAGGGCATGCAAAATTTGAAGTTCGTCGGAAAATTTTTCGACCTCCAAATTTGCCGACGTTTGGACCACACTTTGACCAAATTGCCGAGCCAAACTGCGGTGCGTTAACGACAGTCCGAATGACTGAGCATGCGCACAACTCAGGAGTACCCCAAAGAGGTGTGTACAGACAGCCACGGTTTGCGTGAGAGCAGTCAGGAAGCCTCAACCCAGTTTTTTCTAAACTTTGAAATTTCTCTGCCATTTCCCGGCGAAAGTCTGTCAATTTGTTATGACAAGTGCGCAATATAAAGAGTTTAGGGCACGCAAAATTTGAAGTTCGTCGGAACATTTTTCGACCTCCAAATTTGCCGACGTTTGGACCACACTTTGACCAAATTGCCGAGCCAAACTGCGGTGCGTTAACGACAGTCCGAATGACTGAGCATGCGCACAACTCAGGAGTACCCCAAATAGGTGTGTACAGACAGCCACGGTTTGCGTGAGAGCAGTCAGGAAGCCTCAACCCAGTTTTTTCTAAACTTTGAAATTTCTCTGCCATTTCCCGGCGAAAGTCTGTCAATTTTGTATGACAAGTGCGCAATATAGAGAGTTTAGGGCATGCAAAATTTGAAGTTCGTCGGAACATTTTTAGACCTCCAAATTTGCCGACGTTTGGACCACACTTTGACCAAATTGCCGAGCCAAACTGCGGTGCGTTAACGACAGTCCGAATGACTGAGCATGCGCACAACTCAGGAGTACCCCAAAGAGGTGTATACAGACAGCCACGGTTTGCGTGAGAGCAGTCAGGAAGCCTCAACCCAGTTTTTTCTAAACTTTGAAATTTCTCTGCCATTTCCCGGCGAAAGTATGTCAATTTGTTATGACAAGTGCGCAATATAGAGAGTTTAGGGCATGCAAAATTTGAAGTACGTCGGAACATTTTTCGACCTCCAAATTTGCCGACGTTTGGACCACACTTTGACCAAATTGCCAAGCCAAACTGCGGTGCGTTAACGACAGTCCGAATGACTGAGCATGCGCACAACTCAGGAGTACCCCAAAGAGGTGTGTACAGACAGCCACGGTTTGCGTGAGAGCAGTCAGGAAGCCTCAACCCAGTTTTTTCTAAACTTTGAAATTTCTCTGCCATTTCCCGGCGAAAGTCTGTCAATTTGTTATGACAAGTGCGCAATATAGAGAGTTTAGGGCATGCAAAATTTGAAGTTCGTCGGAACATTTTTCGACCTCCAAATTTGCCGACGTTTGGACCACACTTTGACCAAATTGCCGAGCCAAACTGCGGTGCGTTAACGACAGTCCGAATGACTGAGCATGCGCACAACTCAGGAGTACCCCAAAGAGGTGTGTACAGACAGCCACGGTTTGCGTGAGAGCAGTCAGGAAGCCTCAACCCAGTTTTTTCTAAACTTTGAAATTTCTCTGCCATTTCCCGGCGAAAGTCTGTCAATTTTTTATGACAAGTGCGCAATATAGAGAGTTTAGGGCATGCAAAATTTGAAGTTCGTCGGAACATTTTTCGACCTCCAAATTTGCCGACGTTTGGACCACACTTTGACTAAATTGCCGAGCCAAACTGCGGTGCGTTAACGACAGTCCGAATGACTGAGCATGCGCACAACTCAGGAGTACCCCAAAGAGGTGTGTACAGACAGCCACGGTTTGCGTGAGAGCAGTCAGGAAGCCTCAACCCAGTTTTTTCTAAACTTTGAAATTTCTCTGCAATTTCCCGGCGAAAGTCTGTCAATTTTTTATGACAAGTGCGCAATATAGAGAGTTTAGGGCACGCAAAATTTGAAGTTCGTCGGAACATTTTTCGACCTCCAAATTTGCCGACGTTTGGACCACACTTTGACCAAATTGCCGAGCCAAACTGCGGTGCGTTAACGACAGTCCGAATGACTGAGCATGCGCACAACTCAGGAGTACCCCAAAGAGGTGTGTACAGACAGCCACGGTTTGCGTGAGAGCAGTCAGGAAGCCTCAACCCAGTTTTTTTCTAAACTTTGAAATTTCTCTGCCATTTCCCGGCGAAAGTCTGTCAATTTTTTATGACAAGTGCGCAATATAGAGAGTTTAGGGCATGCAAAATTTGAAGTTCGTCGGAAAATTTTTCGACCTCCAAATTTGCCGACGTTTGGACCACACTTTGACCAAATTGCCGAGCCAAACTGCGGTGCGTTAACGACAGTCCGAATGACTGAGCATGCGCACAACTCAGGAGTACACCAAAGAGGTGTGTACAGACAGCCACGGTTTGCGTGAGAGCAGTCAGGAAGCCTCAACCCAGTTTTTTCTAAACTTTGAAATTTCTCTGCCATTTCCCGGCGAAAGTCTGTCAATTTTTTATGACAAGTGCGCAATATAGAGAGTTTAGGACATGCAAAATTTGAAGTTCGTCGGAACATTTTTCGACCTCCAAATTTGCCGACGTTTGGACCACACTTTGACCAAATTGCCGAGCCAAACTGCGGTGCGTTAACGACAGTCCGAATGACTGAGCATGCGCACAACTCAGGAGTACCCCAAAGAGGTGTGTACAGACAGCCACGGTTTGCGTGAGAGCAGTCAGGAAGCCTCAACCCAGTTTTTTCTAAACTTTGAAATTTCTCTGCCATTTCCCGGCGAAAGTCTGTCAATTTTTTATGACAAGTGCGCAATATAGAGAGTTTAGGGCATGCAAAATTTGAAGTTCGTCGGAACATTTTTCGACCTCCAAATTTGCCGACGTTTGGACCACACTTTGACCAAATTGCCGAGCCAAACTGCGGTGCGTTAACGACAGTCCGAATGACTGAGCATGCGCACAACTCAGGAGTACCCCCAAAGAGGTGTGTACAGACAGCCACGGTTTGCGTGAGAGCAGTCAGGAAGCCTCAACCCAGTTTTTTCTAAACTTTGAAATTTCTCTGCCATTTCCCGGCGAAAGTCTGTCAATTTGTTATGACAAGTGCGCAATATAGAGAGTTTAGGGCATGCAAAATTTGAAGTTCGTCGGAACATTTTTCGACCTCCAAATTTGCCGACGTTTGGACCACACTTTGACCAAATTGCCGAGCCAAACTGCGGTGCGTTAACGACAGTCCGAATGACTGAGCATGCGCACAACTCAGGAGTACCCCAAAGAGGTGTGTACAGACAGCCACGGTTTGCGTGAGAGCAGTCAGGAAGCCTCAACCCAGTTTTTTCTAAACTTTGAAATTTCTCTGCCATTTCCCGGCGAAAATCTGTCAATTTTTTATGACAAGTGCGCAATATAGAGAGTTTAGGGCATGCAAAATTTGAAGTTCGTCGGAACATTTTTCGACCTCCAAATTTGCCGACGTTTGGACCACACTTTGACCAAATTGCCGAGCCAAACTGCGGTGCGTTAACGACAGTCCGAAAGACTGAGCATGCGCACAACTCAGGAGTACCCCAAAGAGGTGTGTACAGACAGCCACGGTTTGCGTGAGAGCAGTCAGGAAGCCTCAACCCAGTTTTTTCTAAACTTTGAAATTTCTCGGCCATTTCCCGGCGAAAGTCTGTCAATTTTTTATGACAAGTGCGCAATATAGAGAGTTTAGGGCATGCAAAATTTGAAGTTCGTCGGAACATTTTTCGACCTCCAAATTTGCCGACGTTTGGACCACACTTTGACCAAATTGCCGAGCCAAACTGCGGTGCGTTAACGACAGTCCGAATGACTGAGCATGCGCACAACTCAGGAGTACCCCAAAGAGGTGTGTACAGACAGCCACGGTTTGCGTGAGAGCAGTCAGGAAGCCTCAACCCAGTTTTTTCTAAACTTTGAAATTTCTCTGCCATTTCCCGGCGAAAGTCTGTCAATTGTTTATGACAAGTGCGCAATATAGAGAGTTTAGGGCATGCAAAATTTGAAGTTCGTCGGAACATTTTTCGACCTCCAAATTTGCCGACGTTTGGACCACACTTTGACCAAATTGCCGAGCCAAACTGCAGTGCGTTAACGACAGTCCGAATGACTGAGCATGCGCACAACTCAGGAGTACCCCAAAGAGGTGTGTACAGACAGCCCCGGTTTGCGTGAGAGCAGTCAGGAAGCCTCAACCCAGTTTTTTCTAAACTTTGAAATTTCTCTGCCATTTCCCGGCGAAAGTCTGTCAATTTGTTATGACAAGTGCGCAATATAGAGAGTTTAGGGCATGCAAAATTTGAAGTTCGTCGGAACATTTTTCGACCTCCAAATTTGCCGACGTTTGGACCACACTTTGACCAAATTGCCGAGCCAAACTGCGGTGCGTTAACGACAGTCCGAATGACTGAGCATGCGCACAACTCAGGAGTACCCCAAAGAGGTGTGTACAGACAGCCACGGTTTGCGTGAGAGCAGTCAGGAAGCCTCAACCCAGTTTTTTCTAAACTTTGAAATTTCTCTGCCATTTCCCGGCGAAAGTCTGTCAATTTGTTATGACAAGTGCGCAATATAGAGAGTTTAGGGCATGCAAAATTTGAAGTTCGTCGGAACATTTTTCGACCTCCAAATTTGCCGACGTTTGGACCACACTTTGACCAAATTGCCGAGCCAAACTGCGGTGCGTTAACGACAGTCCGAATGATTGAGCATGCGCACAACTCAGGAGTACCCCAAAGAGGTGTGTACAGACAGCCACGGTTTGCGTGAGAGCAGTCAGGAAGCCTCAACCCAGTTTTTTTCTAAACTTTGAAATTTCTCTGCCATTTCCCGGCGAAAGTCTGTCAATTTTGTATGACAAGTGCGCAATATAGAGAGTTTAGGGCATGCACAATTTGAAGTTCGTCGGAACATTTTTCGACCTCCAAATTTGCCGACGTTTGGACCACACTTTGACCAAATTGCCGAGCCAAACTGCGGTGCGTTAACGACAGTCCGAATGACTGAGCATGCGCACAACTCAGGAGTACCCCAAAGAGGTGTGTACAGACAGCCACGGTTTGCGTGAGAGCAGTCAGGAAGCCTCAACCCAGTTTTTTCTATACTTTGAAATTTCTCTGCCATTTCCCGGCGAAAGTCTGTCAATTTTTTATGACAAGTGCGCAATATAGAGAGTTTAGGGCATGCAAAATTTGAAGTTCGTCGGAACATTTTTCGACCTCCAAATTTGCCGACGTTTGGACCACACTTTGACCAATTTGCCGAGCCAAACTGCGGTGCGTTAACGACAGTCCGAATGACTGAGCATGCGCACAACTCAGGAGTACCCCAAATAGGTGTGTACAGACAGCCACGGTTTGCGTGAGAGCAGTCAGGAAGCCTCAACCCAGTTTTTTCTAAACTTTGAAATTTCTCTGCCATTTCCCGGCGAAAGTCTGTCAATTTTTTATGACAAGTGCGCAATATAGAGAGTTTAGGGCATGCAAAATTTGAAGTTCGTCGGAACATTTTTCGACCTCCAAATTTGCCGACGTTTGGACCACACTTTGACCAAATTGCCGAGCCAAACTGCGGTGCGTTAACGACAGTCCGAATGACTGAGCATGCGCACAACTCAGGAGTACCCCAAAGAGGTGTGTACAGACAGCCACGGTTTGCGTGAGAGCAGTCAGGAAGCCTCAACCCAGTTTTTTTCTAAACTTTGAAATTTCTCTGCCATTTCCCGGCGAAAGTCTGTCAATTTTGTATGACAAGTGCGCAATATAGAGAGTTTAGGGCATGCAAAATTTGAAGTTCGTCGGAACATTTTTCGACCTCCAAATTTGCCGACGTTTGGACCACACTTTGACCAAATTGCCGAGCCAAACTGCGGTGCGTTAACGACAGTCCGAATGACTGAGCATGCGCACAACTCAGGAGTACCCCAAAGAGGTGTGTACAGACAGCCACGGTTTGCGTGAGAGCAGTCAGGAAGCCTCAACCCAGTTTTTTCTAAACTTTGAAATTTCTCTGCCATTTCCCGGCGAAAGTCTGTCAATTTTTTATGACAAGTGCGCAATATAGAGAGTTTAGGGCATGCAAAATTTGAAGTTCGTCGGAACATTTTTCGACCTCCAAATTTGCCGACGTTTGGACCACACTTTGACCAAATTGCCGAGCCAAACTGCGGTGCGTTAACGACAGTCCGAATGACTGAGCATGCGCACAACTCAGGAGTACCCCAAAGAGGTGTGTACAGACAGCCACGGTTTGCGTGAGAGCAGTCAGGAAGCCTCAACCCAGTTTTTTCTAAACTTTGAAATTTCTCTGCCATTTCCCGGCGAAAGTCTGTCAATTTGTTATGACAAGTGCGCAATATAGAGAGTTTAGGGCATGCAAAATTTGAAGTTCGTCGGAACATTTTTCGACCTCCAAATTTGCCGACGTTTGGACCACACTTTGACCAAATTGCCGAGCCAAACTGCGGTGCGTTAACGACAGTCCGAATGATTGAGCATGCGCACAACTCAGGAGTACCCCAAAGAGGTGTGTACAGACAGCCACGGTTTGCGTGAGAGCAGTCAGGAAGCCTCAACCCAGTTTTTTTCTAAACTTTGAAATTTCTCTGCCATTTCCCGGCGAAAGTCTGTCAATTTTGTATGACAAGTGCGCAATATAGAGAGTTTAGGGCATGCACAATTTGAAGTTCGTCGGAACATTTTTCGACCTCCAAATTTGCCGACGTTTGGACCACACTTTGACCAAATTGCCGAGCCAAACTGCGGTGCGTTAACGACAGTCCGAATGACTGAGCATGCGCACAACTCAGGAGTACCCCAAAGAGGTGTGTACAGACAGCCACGGTTTGCGTGAGAGCAGTCAGGAAGCCTCAACCCAGTTTTTTCTATACTTTGAAATTTCTCTGCCATTTCCCGGCGAAAGTCTGTCAATTTTTTATGACAAGTGCGCAATATAGAGAGTTTAGGGCATGCAAAATTTGAAGTTCGTCGGAACATTTTTCGACCTCCAAATTTGCCGACGTTTGGACCACACTTCGACTAAATTGCCGAGCCAAACTGCGGTGCGTTAACGACAGTCCGAATGACTGAGCATGCGCACAACTCAGGAGTACCCCAAAGAGGTGTGTACAGACAGCCACGGTTTGCGTGAGAGCAGTCAGGAAGCCTCAACCCAGTTTTTTCTAAACTATGAAATTTCTCTGCCATTTCCCGGCGAAAGTCTGTCAATTTTTTATGACAAGTGCGCAATATAGAGAGTTTAGGGCACGCAAAATTTGAAGTTCGTCGGAACATTTTTCGACCTCCAAATTTGCCGACGTTTGGACCACACTTTGACCAAATTGCCGAGCCAAACTGCGGTGCGTTAACGACAGTCCGAATGACTGAGCATGCGCACAACTCAGGAGTACCCCAAAGAGGTGTGTACAGACAGCCACGGTTTGCGTGAGAGCAGTCAGGAAGCCTCAACCCAGTTTTTTCTAAACTTTGAAATTTCTCTGCCATTTCCCGGCGAAAGTCTGTCAATTTTTTATGACAAGTGCGCAATATAGAGAGTTTAGGGCACGCAAAATGTGAAGTTCGTCGGAACATTTTTCGACCTCCAAATTTGCCGACGTTTGGACCACACTTTGACCAAATTGCCGAGCCAAACTGCGGTGCGTTAACGACAGTCCGAATGACTGAGCATGCGCACAACTCAGGAGTACCCCAAAGAGGTGTGTACAGACAGCCACGGTTTGCGTGAGAGCAGTCAGGAAGCCTCAACCCAGTTTTTTCTAAACTTTGAAATTTCTCTGCCATTTCCCGGCGAAAGTCTGTCAATTTTTTATGACAAGTGCGCAATATAGAGAGTTTAGGGCACGCAAAATGTGAAGTTCGTCGGAACATTTTTCGACCTCCAAATTTGCCGACGTTTGGACCACACTTTGACCAAATTGCCGAGCCAAACTGCGGTGCGTTAACGACAGTCCGAATGACTGAGCATGCGCACAACTCAGGAGTACCCCAAAGAGGTGTGTACAGACAGCCACGGTTTGCGTGAGAGCAGTCAGGAAGCCTCAACCCAGTTTTTTCTAAACTTTGAAATTTTTCTGCCATTTCCCGGCGAAAGTCTGTCAATTTTTTATGACAAGTGCGCAATATAGAGAGTTTAGGGCATGCAAAATTTGAAGTTCGTCGGAACATTTTTCGACCTCCAAATTTGCCGACGTTTGGACCACACTTTGACAAAATTGCCGAGCCAAACTGCGGTGCGTTAACGACAGTCCGAATGACTGAGCATGCGCACAACTCAGGAGTACCCCAAAGAGGTGTGTACAGACAGCCACGGTTTGCGTGAGAGCAGTCAGGAAGCCTCAACCCAGTTTTTTATAAACTTTGAAATTTCTCTGCCATTTCCCGGCGAAAGTCTGTCAATTTTTTATGACAAGTGCGCAATATAGAGAGTTTAGGGCATGCAAAATTTGAAGTTCGTCGGAACATTTTTCGACCTCCAAATTTGCCGACGTTTGGACCACACTTTGACCAAATTGCCGAGCCAAACTGCGGTGCGTTAACGACAGTCCGAATGACTGAGCATGCGCACAACTCAGGAGTACCCCAAAGAGGTGTGTACAGACAGCCACGGTTTGCGTGAGAGCAGTCAGGAAGCCTCAACCCAGTTGTTTCTAAACTTTGAAATTTCTCTGCCATTTCCCGGCGAAAGTCTGTCAATTTTTTATGACAAGTGCGCAATATAGAGAGTTTAGGGCACGCAAAATTTGAAGTTCGTCGGAACATTTTTCGACCTCCAAATTTGCCGACGTTTGGACCACACTTTGACCAAATTGCCGAGCCAAACTGCGGTGCGTTAACGACAGTCCGAATGACTGAGCATGCGCACAACTCAGGAGTACCCCAAAGAGGTGTGTACAGACAGCCACGGTTTGCGTGAGAGCAGTCAGGAAGCCTCAACCCAGTTTTTTTCTAAACTTTGAAATTTCTCTGCCATTTCCCGGCGAAAGTCTGTCAATTTTTTATGACAAGTGCGCAATATAGAGAGTTTAGGGCATGCAAAATTTGAAGTTCGTCGGAACATTTTTCGACCTCCAAATTTGCCGACGTTTGGACCACACTTCGACTAAATTGCCGAGCCAAACTGCGGTGCGTTAACGACAGTCCGAATGACTGAGCATGCGCACAACTCAGGAGTACCCCAAAGAGGTGTGTACAGACAGCCACGGTTTGCGTGAGAGCAGTCAGGAAGCCTCAACCCAGTTTTTTTCTAAACTATGAAATTTCTCTGCCATTTCCCGGCGAAAGTCTGTCAATTTTTTATGACAAGTGCGCAATATAGAGAGTTTAGGGCACGCAAAATTTGAAGTTCGTCGGAACATTTTTCGACCTCCAAATTTGCCGACGTTTGGACCACACTTTGACCAAATTGCCGAGCCAAACTGCGGTGCGTTAACGACAGTCCGAATGACTGAGCATGCGCACAACTCAGGAGTACCCCAAAGAGGTGTGTACAGACAGCCACGGTTTGCGTGAGAGCAGTCAGGAAGCCTCAACCCAGTTTTTTCTAAACTTTGAAATTTCTCTGCCATTTCCCGGCGAAAGTCTGTCAATTTTTTATGACAAGTGCGCAATATAGAGAGTTTAGGGCACGCAAAATTTGAAGTTCGTCGGAACATTTTTCGACCTCCAAATTTGCCGACGTTTGGACCACACTTTGACCAAATTGCCGAGCCAAACTGCGGTGCGTTAACGACAGTCCGAATGACTGAGCATGCGCACAACTCAGGAGTACCCCAAAGAGGTGTGTACAGACAGCCACGGTTTGCGTGAGAGCAGTCAGGAAGCCTCAACCCAGTTTTTTCTAAACTTTGAAATTTTTCTGCCATTTCCCGGCGAAAGTCTGTCAATTTTTTATGACAAGTGCGCAATATAGAGAGTTTAGGGCATGCAAAATTTGAAGTTCGTCGGAACATTTTTCGACCTCCAAATTTGCCGACGTTTGGACCACACTTTGACCAAATTGCCGAGCCAAACTGCGGTGCGTTAACGACAGTCCGAATGACTGAGCATGCGCACAACTCAGGAGTACCCCAAAGAGGTGTGTACAGACAGCCACGGTTTGCGTGAGAGCAGTCAGGAAACCTCAACCCAGTTTTTTCTAAACTTTGAAATTTCTCTGCCATTTCCCGGCGAAAGTCTGTCAATTTTTTATGACAAGTGCGCAATATAGAGAGTTTAGGGCATGCAAAATTTGAAGTTCGTCGGAACATTTTTCGACCTCCAAATTTGCCGACGTTTGGACCACACTTTGACCAAATTGCCGAGCCAAACTGCGGTGCGTTAACGACAGTCCGAATGACTGAGCATGCGCACAACTCAGGAGTACCCCAAAGAGGTGTGTACAGACAGCCACGGTTTGCGTGAGAGCAGTCAGGAAGCCTCAACCCAGTTTTTTCTAAACTTTGAAATTTCTCTGCCATTTCGCGGCGAAAGTCTGTCAATTTTTTATGACAAGTGCGCAATATAGAGAGTTTAGAGCATGCAAAATTTGAAGTTCGTCGGAACATTTTTCGACCTCCAAATTTGCCGACGTTTGGACCACACTTTGACCAAATTGCCGAGCCAAACTGCGGTGCGTTAACGACAGTCCGAATGACTGAGCATGCGCACAACTCAGGAGTACCCCAAAGAGGTGTGTACAGACAGCCACGGTTTGCGTGAGAGCAGTCAGGAAGCCTCAACCCAGTTTTTTCTAAACTTTGAAATTTTTCTGCCATTTCCCGGCGAAAGTCTGTCAATTTGTTATGACAAGTGCGCAATATAGAGAGTTTAGGGCATGCAAAATTTGAAGTTCGTTGGAACATTTTTCGACCTCCAAATTTGCCGACGTTTGGACCACACTTTGACCAAATTGCCGAGCCAAACTGCGGTGCGTTAACGACAGTCCGAATGACTGAGCATGCGCACAACTCAGGAGTACCCCAAAGAGGTGTGTACAGACAGCCACGGTTTGCGTGAGAGCAGTCAGGAAGCCTCAACCCAGTTTTTTCTAAACTTTGAAATTTCTCTGCCATTTCCCGGCGAAAGTCTGTCAATTTTTTATGATAAGTGCGCAATATAGAGAGTTTAGGGCATGCAAAATTTGAAGTTCGTCGGAACATTTTTCGACCTCCAAATTTGCCGACGTTTGGACCACACTTTGACCAAATTGCCGAGCCAAACTGCGGTGCGTTAACAACAGTCCGAATGACTGAGCATGCGCACAACTCAGGAGTACCCCAAAGAGGTGTGTACAGACAGCCACGGTTTGCGTGAGAGCAGTCAGGAAGCCTCAACCCAGTTTTTTCTAAACTTTGAAATTTCTCTGCCATTTCGCGGCGAAAGTCTGTCAATTTTTTTATGACAAGTGCGCAATATAGAGAGTTTAGGGCATGCAAAATTTGAAGTTCGTCGGAACATTTTTCGACCTCCAAATTTGCCGACGTTTGGACCACACTTTGACCAAATTGCCGAGCCAAACTGCGGTGCGTTAACGACAGTCCGAATGACTGAGCATGCGCACAACTCAGGAGTACCCCAAAGAGGTGTGTACAGACAGCCACGGTTTGCGTGAGAGCAGTCAGGAAGCCTCAACCCAGTTTTTTCTAAACTTTGAAATTTTTCTGCCATTTCCGGGCGAAAGTCTGTCAATTTTTTATGACAAGTGCGCAATATAGAGAGTTTAGGGCATGCAAAATTTGAAGTTCGTCGGAACATTTTTCGACCTCCAAATTTGCCGACGTTTGGACCACACTTTGACAAAATTGCCGAGCCAAACTGCGGTGCGTTAACGACAGTCCGAATGACTGAGCATGCGCACAACTCAGGAGTACCCCAAAGAGGTGTGTACAGACAGCCACGGTTTGCGTGAGAGCAGTCAGGAAGCCTCAACCCAGTTTTTTATAAACTTTGAAATTTCTCTGCCATTTCCCGGCGAAAGTCTGTCAATTTTTTATGACAAGTGCGCAATATAGAGAGTTTAGGGCATGCAAAATTTGAAGTTCGTCGGAACATTTTTCGACCTCCAAATTTGCCGACGTTTGGACCACACTTTGACCAAATTGCCGAGCCAAACTGCGGTGCGTTAACGACAGTCCGAATGACTGAGCATGCGCACAACTCAGGAGTACCCCAAAGAGGTGTGTACAGACAGCCACGGTTTGCGTGAGAGCAGTCGGGAAGCCTCAACCCAGTTTTTTCTAAACTTTGAAATTTCTCTGCCATTTCCCGGCGAAAGTCTGTCAATTTTGTATGACAAGTGCGCAATATAGAGAGTTTAGGGCATGCAAAATTTGAAGTTCGTCGGAACATTTTTCGACCTCCAAATTTGCCGACGTTTGGACCACACTTTGACCAAATTGCCGAGCCAAACTGCGGTGCGTTAACGACAGTCCGAATGACTGAGCATGCGCACAACTCAGGAGTACCCCAAAGAGGTGTGTACAGACAGCCACGGTTTGCGTGAGAGCAGTCAGGAAGCCTCAACCCAGTTTTTTCTAAACTTTGAAATTTCTCTGCCATTTCCCGGCGAAAGTCTGTCAATTTTTTATGACAAGTGCGCAATATAGAGAGTTTAGGGCACGCAAAATTTGAAGTTCGTCGGAACATTTTTCGACCTCCAAATTTGCCGACGTTTGGACCACACTTTGACCAAATTGCCGAGCCAAACTGCGGTGCGTTAACGACAGTCCGAATGACTGAGCATGCGCACAACTCAGGAGTACCCCAAAGAGGTGTGTACAGACAGCCACGGTTTGCGTGAGAGCAGTCAGGAAGCCTCAACCCAGTTTTTTCTAAACTTTGAAATTTTTCTGCCATTTCCCGGCGAAAGTCTGTCAATTTTTTATGACAAGTGCGCAATATAGAGAGTTTAGGGCATGCAAAATTTGAAGTTCGTCGGAACATTTTTCGACCTCCAAATTTGCCGACGTTTGGACCACACTTTGACCAAATTGCCGAGCCAAACTGCGGTGCGTTAACGACAGTCCGAATGACTGAGCATGCGCACAACTCAGGAGTACCCCAAAGAGGTGTGTACAGACAGCCACGGTTTGCGTGAGAGCAGTCAGGAAGCCTCAACCCAGTTTTTTCTAAACTTTGAAATTTCTCTGCCATTTCCCGGCGAAAGTCTGTCAATTTTTTATGACAAGTGCGCAATATAGAGAGTTTAGGGCATGCAAAATTTGAAGTTCGTCGGAACATTTTTCGACCTCCAAATTTGCCGACGTTTGGACCACACTTTGACCAAATTGCCGAGCCAAACTGCGGTGCGTTAACGACAGTCCGAATGACTGAGCATGCGCACAACTCAGGAGTACCCCAAAGAGGTGTGTACAGACAGCCACGGTTTGCGTGAGAGCAGTCAGGAAGCCTCAACCCAGTTTTTTCTAAACTTTGAAATTTCTCTGCCATTTCGCGGCGAAAGTCTGTCAATTTTTTATGACAAGTGCGCAATATAGAGAGTTTAGAGCATGCAAAATTTGAAGTTCGTCGGAACATTTTTCGACCTCCAAATTTGCCGACGTTTGGACCACACTTTGACCAAATTGCCGAGCCAAACTGCGGTGCGTTAACGACAGTCCGAATGACTGAGCATGCGCACAACTCAGGAGTACCCCAAAGAGGTGTGTACAGACAGCCACGGTTTGCGTGAGAGCAGTCAGGAAGCCTCAACCCAGTTTTTTCTAAACTTTGAAATTTCTCTGCCATTTCCCGGCGAAAGTCTGTCAATTTGTTATGACAAGTGCGCAATATAGAGAGTTTAGGGCATGCAAAATTTGAAGTTCGTTGGAACATTTTTCGACCTCCAAATTTGCCGACGTTTGGACCACACTTTGACCAAATTGCCGAGCCAAACTGCGGTGCGTTAACGACAGTCCGAATGACTGAGCATGCGCACAACTCAGGAGTACCCCAAAGAGGTGTGTACAGACAGCCACGGTTTGCGTGAGAGCAATCAGGAAGCCTCAACCCAGTTTTTTCTAAACTTTGAAATTTCTCTGCCATTTCCCGGCGAAAGTCTGTCAATTTTTTATGACAAGTGCGCAATATAGAAAGTTTAGGGCACGCAAAATTTGAAGTTCGTCGGAACATTTTTCGACCTCCAAATTTGCCGACGTTTGGACCACACTTTGACCAAATTGCCGAGCCAAACTGCGGTGCGTTAACAACAGTCCGAATGACTGAGCATGCGCACAACTCAGGAGTACCCCAAAGAGGTGTGTACAGACAGCCACGGTTTGCGTGAGAGCAGTCAGGAAGCCTCAACCCAGTTTTTTCTAAACTTTGAAATTTCTCTGCCATTTCGCGGCGAAAGTCTGTCAATTTTTTATGACAAGTGCGCAATATAGAGAGTTTAGGGCATGCAAAATTTGAAGTTCGTCGGAACATTTTTCGACCTCCAAATTTGCCGACGTTTGGACCACACTTTGACCAAATTGCCGAGCCAAACTGCGGTGCGTTAACGACAGTCCGAATGACTGAGCATGCGCACAACTCAGGAGTACCCCAAAGAGGTGTGTACAGACAGCCACGGTTTGCGTGAGAGCAGTCAGGAAGCCTCAACCCAGTTTTTTCTAAACTTTGAAATTTCTCTGCCATTTCCCGGCGAAAGTCTGTCAATTTTTTATGACAAGTGCGCAATATAGAGAGTTTAGGGCACGCAAAATTTGAAGTTCGTCGGAACATTTTTCGACCTCCAAATTTGCCGACGTTTGGACCACACTTTGACCAAATTGCCGAGCCAAACTGCGGTGCGTTAACGACAGTCCGAATGACTGAGCATGCGCACAACTCAGGAGTACCCCAAAGAGGTGTGTACAGACATCCACGGTTTGCGTGAGAGCAGTCAGGAAGCCTCAACCCAGTTTTTTCTAAACTTTGAAATTTTTCTGCCATTTCCCGGCGAAAGTCTGTCAATTTTTTATGACAAGTGCGCAATATAGAGAGTTTAGGGCATGCAAAATTTGAAGTTCGTCGGAACATTTTTCGACCTCCAAATTTGCCGACGTTTGGACCACACTTTGACCAAATTGCCGAGCCAAACTGCGGTGCGTTAACGACAGTCCGAATGACTGAGCATGCGCACAACTCAGGAGTACCCCAAAGAGGTGTGTACAGACAGCCACGGTTTGCGTGAGAGCAGTCAGGAAGCCTCAACCCAGTTTTTTCTAAACTTTGAAATTTCTCTGCCATTTCCCGGCGAAAGTCTGTCAATTTTTTATGACAAGTGCGCAATATAGAGAGTTTAGGGCATGCAAAATTTGAAGTTCGTCGGAACATTTTTCGACCTCCAAATTTGCCGACGTTTGGACCACACTTTGACCAAATTGCCGAGCCAAACTGCGGTGCGTTAACGACAGTCCGAATGACTGAGCATGCGCACAACTCAGGAGTACCCCAAAGAGGTGTGTACAGACAGCCACGGTTTGCGTGAGAGCAGTCAGGAAGCCTCAACCCAGTTGTTTCTAAACTTTGAAATTTCTCTGCCATTTCCCGGCGAAAGTCTGTCAATTTTTTATGACAAGTGCGCAATATAGAGAGTTTAGGGCATGCAAAATTTGAAGTTCGTCGGAACATTTTTCGACCTCCAAATTTGCCGACGTTTGGACCACACTTTGACCAAATTGCCGAGCCAAACTGCGGTGCGTTAACGACAGTCCGAATGACTGAACATGCGCACAACTCAGGAGTACCCCAAAGAGGTGTGTACAGACAGCCACGGTTTGCGTGAGAGCAGTCAGGAAGCCTCAACCCAGTTTTTTCTAAACTTTGAAATTTCTCTGCCATTTCCCGGCGAAAGTCTGTCAATTTTTTATGACAAGTGCGCAATATAGAGAGTTTAGGGCATGCAAAATTTGAAGTTCGTCGGAACATTTTTCGACCTCCAAATTTGCCGACGTTTGGACCACACTTTGACCAAATTGCCGAGCCAAACTGCGGTGCGTTAACGACAGTCCGAATGACTGAGCATGCGCACAACTCAGGAGTACCCCAAAGAGGTGTGTACAGACATCCACGGTTTGCGTGAGAGCAGTCAGGAAGCCTCAACCCAGTTTTTTCTAAACTTTGAAATTTTTCTGCCATTTCCCGGCGAAAGTCTGTCAATTTTGTATGACAAGTGCGCAATATAGAGAGTTTAGGGCATGCAAAATTTGAAGTTCGTCGGAACATTTTTCGACCTCCAAATTTGCCGACGTTTGGACCACACTTTGACCAAATTGCCGAGCCAAACTGCGGTGCGTTAACGACAGTCCGAATGACTGAGCATGCGCACAACTCAGGAGTACCCCAAAGAGGTGTGTACAGACAGCCACGGTTTGCGTGAGAGCAGTCAGGAAGCCTCAACCCAGTTGTTTCTAAACTTTGAAATTTCTCTGCCATTTCCCGGCGAAAGTCTGTCAATTTTTTATGACAAGTGCGCAATATAGAGAGTTTAGGGAATGCAAAATTTGAAGTTCGTCGGAACATTTTTCGACCTCCAAATTTGCCGACGTTTGGACCACACTTTGACCAAATTGCCGAGCCAAACTGCGGTGCGTTAACGACAGTCCGAATGACTGAGCATGCGCACAACTCAGGAGTACCCCAAAGAGGTGTGTACAGACAGCCACGGTTTGCGTGAGAGCAGTCAGGAAGCCTCAACCCAGTTTTTTCTAAACTTTGAAATTTCTCTGCCATTTCCCGGCGAAAGTCTGTCAATTTGTTATGACAAGTGCGCAATATAGAGAGTTTAGGGCATGCAAAATTTGAAGTTCGTCGGAACATTTTTCGACCTCCAAATTTGCCGACGTTTGGACCACACTTTGACCAAATTGCCGAGCCAAACTGCGGTGCGTTAACGACAGTCCGAATGACTGAGCATGCGCACAACTCAGGAGTACCCCAAAGAGGTGTGTACAGACAGCCACGGTTTGCGTGAGAGCAGTCAGGAAGCCTCAACCCAGTTTTTTTCTAAACTTTGAAATTTCTCTGCCATTTCCCGGCGAAAGTCTGTCAATTTTTTATGACAAGGGCGCAATATAGAGAGTTTAGGGCATGCAAAATTTGAAGTTCGTCGGAACATTTTTCGACCTCCAAATTTGCCGACGTTTGGACCACACTTTGACCAAATTGCCGAGCCAAACTGCGGTGCGTTAACGACAGTCCGAATGACTGAGCATGCGCACAACTCAGGAGTACCCCAAAGAGGTGTGTACCGACAGCCACGGTTTGCGTGAGAGCAGTCAGGAAGCCTCCACCCAGTTTTTTCTAAACTTTGAAAGTTCTCTGCCATTTCCAGGCGAAAGTCTGTCAATTTGTTATGACAAGTGCGCAATATAGAGAGTTTAGGGCATGCAAAATTTGAAGTTCGTCGGAACATTTTTCGACCTCCAAATTTGCCGACGTTTGGACCACACTTTGACTAAATTGCCGAGCCAAACTGCGGTGCGTTAACGACAGTCCGAATGACTGAGCATGCGCACAACTCAGGAGTATCCCAAAGAGGTGTGTACAGACAGCCACGGTTTGCGTGAGAGCAGTCAGGAAGCCTCAACCCAGTTTTTTCTAAACTTTGAAATTTCTCTGCCATTTCCCGGCGAAAGTCTGTCAATTTTTTATGACAAGTGCGCAATATAGAGAGTTTAGGGCATGCAAAATTTGAAGTTCGTCGGAACATTTTTCGACCTCCAAATTTGCCGACGTTTGGACCACACTTTGACTAAATTGCCGAGCCAAACTGCGGTGCGTTAACGACAGTCCGAATGACTGAGCATGCGCACAACTCAGGAGTACCCCAAAGAGGTGTGTACAGACAGCCACGGTTTGCGTGAGAGCAGTCAGGAAGCCTCAACCCAGTTTTTTCTAAACTTTGAAATTTCTCTGCCATTTCCCGGCGAAAGTCTGTCAATTTTTTATGACAAGTGCGCAATATAGAGAGTTTAGGGCACGCAAAATTTGAAGTTCGTCGGAACATTTTTCGACCTCCAAATTTGCCGACGTTTGGACCACACTTTGACCAAATTGCCGAGCCAAACTGCGGTGCGTTAACGACAGTCCGAATGACTGAGCATGCGCACAACTCAGGAGTACCCCAAAGAGGTGTGTACAGACAGCCACGGTTTGCGTGAGAGCAGTCAGGAAGCCTCAACCCAGTTTTTTTCTAAACTTTGAAATTTCTCTGCCATTTCCCGGCGAAAGTCTGTCAATTTTTTATGACAAGTGCGCAATATAGAGAGTTTAGGGCATGCAAAATTTGAAGTTCGTCGGAACATTTTTCGACCTCCAAATTTGCCGACGTTTGGACCACACTTTGACTAAATTGCCGAGCCAAACTGCGGTGCGTTAACGACAGTCCGAATGACTGAGCATGCGCACAACTCAGGAGTACCCCAAAGAGGTGTGTACAGACAGCCACGGTTTGCGTGAGAGCAGTCAGGAAGCCTCAACCCAGTTTTTTCTAAACTTTGAAATTTCTCTGCCATTTCCCGGCGAAAGTCTGTCAATTTTTTATGACAAGTGCGCAATATAGAGAGTTTAGGGCACGCAAAATTTGAAGTTCGTCGGAAAATTTTTCGACCTCCAAATTTGCCGACGTTTGGACCACACTTTGACCAAATTGCCGAGCCAAACTGCGGTGCGTTAACGACAGTCCGAATGACTGAGCATGCGCACAACTCAGGAGTACCCCAAAGAGGTGTGTACAGACAGCCACGGTTTGCGTGAGAGCAGTCAGGAAGCCTCAACCCAGTTTTTTTCTAAACTTTGAAATTTCTCTGCCATTTCCCGGCGAAAGTCTGTCAATTTTTTATGACAAGTGCGCCATATAGAGAGTTTAGGGCATGCAAAATTTGAAGTTCGTCGGAACATTTTTCGACCTCCAAATTTGCCGACGTTTGGACCACACTTCGACTAAATTTCCGAGCCAAACTGCGGTGCGTTAACGACAGTCCGAATGACTGAGCATGCGCACAACTCAGGAGTACCCCAAAGAGGTGTGTACAGACAGCCACGGTTTGCGTGAGAGCAGTCAGGAAGCCTCAACCCAGTTTTTTCTAAACTTTGAAATTTCTCTGCCATTTCCCGGCGAAAGTCTGTCAATTTTGTATGACAAGTGCGCAATATAGAGAGTTTAGGGCATGCAAAATTTGAAGTTCGTCGGAACATTTTTCGACCTCCAAATTTGCCGACGTTTGGACCACACTTTGACCAAATTGCCGAGCCAAACTGCGGTGCGTTAACGACAGTCCGAATGACTGAGCATGCGCACAACTCAGGAGTACCCCAAAGAGGTGTGTACAGACAGCCACGGTTTGCGTGAGAGCAGTCAGGAAGCCTCAACCCAGTTTTTTTCTAAACTTTGAAATTTCTCTGCCATTTCCCGGCGAAAGTCTGTCAATTTTGTATGACAAGTGCGCAATATAGAGAGTTTAGGGCATGCAAAATTTGAAGTTCGTCGGAACATTTTTCGACCTCCAAATTTGCCGACGTTTGGACCACACTTTGACCAAATTGCCGAGCCAAACTGCGGTGCGTTAACGACAGTCCGAATGACTGAGCATGCGCACAACTCAGGAGTACCCCAAAGAGGTGTGTACAGACAGCCACGGTTTGCGTGAGAGCAGTCAGGAAGCCTCAACCCAGTTTTTTCTAAACTTTGAAATTTCTCTGCCATTTCCCGGCGAAAGTCTGTCAATTTGTTATGACAAGTGCGCAATATAGAGAGTTTAGGGCATGCAAAATTTGAAGTTCGTCGGAACATTGTTCGACCTCCAAATTTGCCGACGTTTGGACCACACTTTGACCAAATTGCCGAGCCAAACTGCGGTGCGTTAACGACAGTCCGAACGACTGAGCATGCGCACAACTCAGGAGTACCCCAAAGAGGTGTGTACAGACAGCCACGGTTTGCGTGAGAGCAGTCAGGAAGCCTCAACCCAGTTTTTTCTAAACTTTGAAATTTCTCTGCCATTTCCCGGCGAAAGTCTGTCAATTTTTTATGACAAGTGCGCAATATAGAGAGTTTAGGGCATGCAAAATTTGAAGTTCGTCGGAAAATTTTTCGACCTCCAAATTTGCCGACGTTTGGACCACACTTTGACCAAATTGCCGAGCCAAACTGCGGTGCGTTAACGACAGTCCGAATGACTGAGCATGCGCCCAACTCAGGAGTACCCCAAAGAGGTGTGTACAGACAGCCACGGTTTGCGTGAGAGCAGTCAGGAAGCCTCAACCCAGTTTTTTTCTAAACTTTGAAATTTCTCTGCCATTTCCCGGCGAAAGTCTGTCAATTTTTTATGACAAGTGCGCAATATAGAGAGTTTAGGGCATGCAAAATTTGAAGTTCGTCGGAACATTTTTCGACCTCCAAATTTGCCGACGTTTGGACCACACTTCGACTAAATTGCCGAGCCAAACTGCGGTGCGTTAACGACAGTCCGAATGACTGAGCATGCGCACAACTCAGGAGTACCCCAAAGAGGTGTGTACAGACAGCCACGGTTTGCGTGAGAGCAGTCAGGAAGCCTCAACCCAGTTTTTTCTAAACTTTGAAATTTCTCTGCCATTTCCCGGCGAAAGTCTGTCAATTTTTTATGACAAGTGCGCAATATAGAGAGTTTAGGGCACGCAAAATTTGAAGTTCGTCGGAACATTTTTCGACCTCCAAATTTGCCGACGTTTGGACCACACTTTGACCAAATTGCCGAGCCAAACTGCGGTGCGTTAACGACAGTCCGAATGACTGAGCATGCGCACAACTCAGGAGTACCCCAAAGAGGTGTGTACAGACAGCCACGGTTTGCGTGAGAGCAGTCAGGAAGCCTCAACCCAGTTTTTTTCTAAACTTTGAAATTTCTCTGCCATTTCCCGGCGAAAGTCTGTCAATTTTGTATGACAAGTGCGCAATATAGAGAGTTTAGGGCATGCAAAATTTGAAGTTCGTCGGAACATTTTTCGACCTCCAAATTTGCCGACGTTTGGACCACACTTTGACCAAATTGCCGAGCCAAACTGCGGTGCGTTAACGACAGTCCGAATGACTGAGCATGCGCACAACTCAGGAGTACCCCAAAGAGGTGTGTACAGACAGCCACGGTTTGCGTGAGAGCAGTCAGGAAGCCTCAACCCAGTTTTTTCTAAACTTTGAAATTTCTCTGCCATTTCCCGGCAAAAGTCTGTCAATTTGTTATGACAAGTGCGCAATATAGAGAGTTTAGGGCATGCAAAATTTGAAGTTCGTCGGAACATTGTTCGACCTCCAAATTTGCCGACGTTTGGACCACACTTTGACCAAATTGCCGAGCCAAACTGCGGTGCGTTAACGACAGTCCGAACGACTGAGCATGCGCACAACTCAGGAGTACCCCAAAGAGGTGTGTACAGACAGCCACGGTTTGCGTGAGAGCAGTCAGGAAGCCTCAACCCAGTTTTTTCTAAACTTTGAAATTTCTCTGCCATTTCCCGGCGAAAGTCTGTCAATTTTTTATGACAAGTGCGCAATATAGAGAGTTTAGGGCATGCAAAATTTGAAGTTCGTCGGAACATTTTTCGACCTCCAAATTTGCAGACGTTTGGACCACACTTTGACCAAATTGCCGAGCCAAACTGCGGTGCGTTAACGACAGTCTGAATGACTGAGCATGCGCACAACTCAGGAGTACCCCAAAGAGGTGTGTACAGACAGCCACGGTTTGCGTGAGAGCAGTCGGGAAGCCTCAACCCAGTTTTTTCTAAACTTTGAAATTTCTCTGCCATTTCCCGGCGAAAGTCTGTCAATTTTGTATGACAAGTGCGCAATATAGAGAGTTTAGGGCATGCAAAATTTGAAGTTCGTCGGAAAATTTTTCGACCTCCAAATTTGCCGACGTTTGGACCACACTTTGACCAAATTGCCGAGCCAAACTGCGGTGCGTTAACGACAGTCCGAATGACTGAGCATGCGCCCAACTCAGGAGTACCCCAAAGAGGTGTGTACAGACAGCCACGGTTTGCGTGAGAGCAGTCAGGAAGCCTCAACCCAGTTTTTTTCTAAACTTTGAAATTTCTCTGCCATTTCCCGGCGAAAGTCTGTCAATTTTTTATGACAAGTGCGCAATATAGAGAGTTTAGGGCATGCAAAATTTGAAGTTCGTCGGAACATTTTTCGACCTCCAAATTTGCCGACGTTTGGACCACACTTCGACTAAATTGCCGAGCCAAACTGCGGTGCGTTAACGACAGTCCGAATGACTGAGCATGCGCACAACTCAGGAGTACCCCAAAGAGGTGTGTACAGACAGCCACGGTTTGCGTGAGAGCAGTCAGGAAGCCTCAACCCAGTTTTTTCTAAACTTTGAAATTTCTCTGCCATTTCCCGGCGAAAGTCTGTCAATTTTGTATGACAAGTGCGCAATATAGAGAGTTTAGGGCACGCAAAATTTGAAGTTCGTCGGAACATTTTTCGACCTCCAAATTTGCCGACGTTTGGACCACACTTTGACCAAATTGCCGAGCCAAACTGCGGTGCGTTAACGACAGTCCGAATGACTGAGCATGCGCACAACTCAGGAGTACCCCAAAGAGGTGTGTACAGACAGCCACGGTTTGCGTGAGAGCAGTCAGGAAGCCTCAACCCAGTTTTTTTCTAAACTTTGAAATTTCTCTGCCATTTCCCGGCGAAAGTCTGTCAATTTTGTATGACAAGTGCGCAATATAGAGAGTTTAGGGCATGCAAAATTTGAAGTTCGTCGGAACATTTTTCGACCTCCAAATTTGCCGACGTTTGGACCACACTTTGACCAAATTGCCGAGCCAAACTGCGGTGCGTTAACGACAGTCCGAATGACTGAGCATGCGCACAACTCAGGAGTACCCCAAAGAGGTGTGTACAGACAGCCACGGTTTGCGTGAGAGCAGTCAGGAAGCCTCAACCCAGTTTTTTCTAAACTTTGAAATTTCTCTGCCATTTCCCGGCGAAAGTCTGTCAATTTGTTATGACAAGTGCGCAATATAGAGAGTTTAGGGCATGCAAAATTTGAAGTTCGTCGGAACATTGTTCGACCTCCAAATTTGCCGACGTTTGGACCACACTTTGACCAAATTGCCGAGCCAAACTGCGGTGCGTTAACGACAGTCCGAACGACTGAGCATGCGCACAACTCAGGAGTACCCCAAAGAGGTGTGTACAGACAGCCACGGTTTGCGTGAGAGCAGTCAGGAAGCCTCAACCCAGTTTTTTCTAAACTTTGAAATTTCTCTGCCATTTCCCGGCGAAAGTCTGTCAATTTTTTATGACAAGTGCGCAATATAGAGAGTTTAGGGCATGCAAAATTTGAAGTTCGTCGGAACATTTTTCGACCTCCAAATTTGCCGACGTTTGGACCACACTTTGACCAAATTGCCGAGCCAAACTGCGGTGCGTTAACGACAGTCTGAATGACTGAGCATGCGCACAACTCAGGAGTACCCCAAAGAGGTGTGTACAGACAGCCACGGTTTGCGTGAGAGCAGTCGGGAAGCCTCAACCCAGTTTTTTCTAAACTTTGAAATTTCTCTGCCATTTCCCGGCGAAAGTCTGTCAATTTTGTATGACAAGTGCGCAATATAGAGAGTTTAGGGCATGCAAAATTTGAAGTTCGTCGGAACATTTTTCGACCTCCAAATTTGCCGACGTTTGGACCACACTTTGACCAAATTGCCGAGCCAAACTGCGGTGCGTTAACGACAGTCCGAATGACTGAGCATGCGCACAACTCAGGAGTACCCCAAAGAGGTGTGTACAGACAGCCACGGTTTGCGTGAGAGCAGTCAGGAAGCCTCAACCCAGTTTTTTCTAAACTTTGAAATTTCTCTGCCATTTCTCGGCGAAAGTCTGTCAATTTTGTATGACAAGTGCGCAATATAGAGAGTTTAGGGCATGCAAAATTTGAAGTTCGTCGGAACATTTTTCGACCTCCAAATTTGCCGACGTTTGGACCACACTTTGACCAAATTGCCGAGCCAAACTGCGGTGCGTTAACGACAGTCCGAATGACTGAGCATGCGCACAACTCAGGAGTACCCCAAAGAGGTGTGTACAGACAGCCACGGTTTGCGTGAGAGCAGTCAGGAAGCCTCAACCCAGTTTTTTCTAAACTTTGAAATTTCTCTGCCATTTCCCGGCGAAAGTCTGTCAATTTTGTATGACAAGTGCGCAATATAGAGAGTTTAGGGCATGCAAAATTTGAAGTTCGTCGGAACATTTTTCGACCTCCAAATTTGCCGACGTTTGGACCACACTTTGACTAAATTGCCGAGCCAAACTGCGGTGCGTTAACGACAGTCCGAATGACTGAGCATGCGCACAACTCAGGAGTACCCCAAAGAGGTGTGTACAGACAGCCACGGTTTGCGTGAGAGCAGTCAGGAAGCCTCAACCCAGTTTTTTCTAAACTTTGAAATTTATCTGCCATTTCCCGGCGAAAGTCTGTCAATTTTTTATGACAAGTGCGCAATATAGAGAGTTTAGGGCATGCAAAATTTGAAGTTCGTCGGAACATTTTTCGACCTCCAAATTTGCCGACGTTTGGACCACACTTTGACCAAATTGCCGAGCCTAACTGCGGTGCGTTAACGACAGTCCGAATGACTGAGCATGCGCACAACTCAGGAGTACCCCAAAGAGGTGTGAACAGACAGCCACGGTTTGCGTGAGAGCAGTCAGGAAGCCTCAACCCAGTTTTTTTCTAAACTTTGAAATTTCTCTGCCATTTCCCGGCGAAAGTCTGTCAATTTTTTATGACAAGTGCGCAATATAGAGAGTTTAGGGCATGCAAAATTTGAAGTTCGTCGGAACATTTGTCGACCTCCAAATTTGCCGACGTTTGAACCACACTTTGACCAAATTGCCGAGCCAAACTGCGGTGCGTTAACGACAGTCCGAATGACTGAGCATGCGCACAACTCAGGAGTACCCCAAAGAGGTGTGTACAGACAGCCACGGTTTGCGTGAGAGCAGTCAGGAAGCCTCAACCCAGTTTTTTCTAAACTTTGAAATTTCTCTGCCATTTCCCGGCGAAAGTCTGTCAATTTTTTATGACAAGTGCGCAATATAGAGAGTTTAGGGCATGCAAAATTTGAAGTTCGTCGGAACATTTTTCGACCTCCAAATTTGCCGACGTTTGGACCACACTTTGACCAAATTGCCGAGCCAAACTGCGGTGCGTTAACGACAGTCCGAATGACTGAGCATGCGCACAACTCAGGAGTACCCCAAAGAGGTGTGTACAGACAGCCACGGTTTGCGTGAGAGCAGTCAGGAAGCCTCAACCCAGTTTTTTTCTAAACTTTGAAATTTCTCTGCCATTTCCCGGCGAAAGTCTGTCAATTTGTTATGACAAGTGCGCAATATAGAGAGTTTAGGGCATGCAAAATTTGAAGTTCGTCGGAACATTTTTCGACCTCCAAATTTGCCGACGTTTGGACCACACTTTGACCAAATTGCCGAGCCAAACTGCGGTGCGTTAACGACAGTCCGAATGACTGAGCATGCGCACAACTCAGGAGTACCCCAAAGAGGTGTGTACAGACAGCCACGGTTTGCGTAAAGCAGTCAGGAAGCCTCAACACAGTTTTTTCTAAACTTTGAAATTTCTCTGCCATTTCCCGGCGAAAGTCTGTCAATTTTTTATGACAAGTGCGCAATATAGAGAGTTTAGGGCATGCAAAATTTGAAGTTCGTCGGAACATTTTTCGACCTCCAAATTTGCCGACGTTTGGACCACACTTTGACCAAATTGCCGAGCCAAACTGCGGTGCGTTAACGACAGTCCGAATGACTGAGCATGCGCACAACTCAGGAGTACCCCAAAGAGGTGTGTACAGACAGCCACGGTTTGCGTGAGAGCAGTCAGGAAGCCTCAACCCAGTTTTTTCTAAACTTTGAAATTTCTCTGCCATTTCCCGGCGAAAGTCTGTCAATTTTTTATGACAAGTGCGCAATATAGATAGTTTAGGGCACGCAAAATTTGAAGTTCGTCGGAACATTTTTCGACCTCCAAATTTGCCGACGTTTGGACCACACTTTGACCAAATTGCCGAGCCAAACTGCGGTGCGTTAACGACAGTCCGAATGACTGAGCATGCGCACAACTCAGGAGTACCCCAAAGAGGTGTGTACAGACAGCCACGGTTTGCGTGAGAGCAGTCAGGAAGCCTCAACCCAGTTTTTTTCTAAACTTTGAAATTTCTCTGCCATTTCCCGGCGAAAGTCTGTCAATTTTGTATGACAAGTGCGCAATATAGAGAGTTTAGGGCATGCAAAATTTGAAGTTCGTCGGAACATTTTTCGACCTCCAAATTTGCCGACGTTTGGACCACACTTTGACCAAATTGCCGAGCCAAACTGCGGTGCGTTAACGACAGTCCGAATGACTGAGCATGCGCACAACTCAGGAGTACCCCAAAGAGGTGTGTACAGACAGCCACGGTTTGCGTGAGAGCAGTCAGGAAGCCTCAACCCAGTTTTTTCTAAACTTTGAAATTTCTCTGCCATTTCCCGGCGAAAGTCTGTCAATTTTGTATGACAAGTGCGCAATATAGAGAGTTTAGGGCATGCAAAATTTGAAGTTCGTCGGAACATTTTTCGACCTCCAAATTTGCCGACGTTTGGACCACACTTTGACTAAATTGCCGAGCCAAACTGCGGTGCGTTAACGACAGTCCGAATGACTGAGCATGCGCACAACTCAGGAGTACCCCAAAGAGGTGTGTACAGACAGCCACGGTTTGCGTGAGAGCAGTCAGGAAGCCTCAACCCAGTTTTTTCTAAACTTTGAAATTTATCTGCCATTTCCCGGCGAAAGTCTGTCAATTTTTTATGACAAGTGCGCAATATAGAGAGTTTAGGGCATGCAAAATTTGAAGTTCGTCGGAACATTTTTCGACCTCCAAATTTGCCGACGTTTGGACCACACTTTGACCAAATTGCCGAGCCTAACTGCGGTGCGTTAACGACAGTCCGAATGACTGAGCATGCGCACAACTCAGGAGTACCCCAAAGAGGTGTGTACAGACAGCCACGGTTTGCGTGAGAGCAGTCAGGAAGCCTCAACCCAGTTTTTTTCTAAACTTTGAAATTTCTCTGCCATTTCCCGGCGAAAGTCTGTCAATTTTTTATGACAAGTGCGCAATATAGAGAGTTTAGGGCATGCAAAATTTGAAGTTCGTCGGAACATTTTTCGACCTCCAAATTTGCCGACGTTTGAACCACACTTTGACCAAATTGCCGAGCCAAACTGCGGTGCGTTAACGACAGTCCGAATGACTGAGCATGCGCACAACTCAGGAGTACCCCAAAGAGGTGTGTACAGACAGCCACGGTTTGCGTGAGAGCAGTCAGGAAGCCTCAACCCAGTTTTTTCTAAACTTTGAAATTTCTCTGCCATTTCCCGGCGAAAGTCTGTCAATTTTTTATGACAAGTGCGCAATATAGAGAGTTTAGGGCATGCAAAATTTGAAGTTCGTCGGAACATTTTTCGACCTCCAAATTTGCCGACGTTTGGACCACACTTTCACCAAATTGCCGAGCCAAACTGCGGTGCGTTAACGACAGTCCGAATGACTGAGCATGCGCACAACTCAGGAGTACCCCAAAGAGGTGTGTACAGACAGCCACGGTTTGCGTAAAGCAGTCAGGAAGCCTCAACACAGTTTTTTCTAAACTTTGAAATTTCTCTGCCATTTCCCGGCGAAAGTCTGTCAATTTTTTATGACAAGTGCGCAATATAGAGAGTTTAGGGCATGCAAAATTTGAAGTTCGTCGGAACATTTTTCGACCTCCAAATTTGCCGACGTTTGGACCACACTTTGACCAAATTGCCGAGCCAAACTGCGGTGCGTTAACGACAGTCCGAATGACTGAGCATGCGCACAACTCAGGAGTACCCCAAAGAGGTGTGTACAGACAGCCACGGTTTGCGTGAGAGCAGTCAGGAAGCCTCAACCCAGTTTTTTTCTAAACTTTGAAATTTCTCTGCCATTTCCCGGCGAAAGTCTGTCAATTTTTCATGACAAGTGCGCAATATAGAGAGTTTAGGGCATGCAAAATTTGAAGTTCGTCGGAACATTTTTCGACCTCCAAATTTGCCGACGTTTGAACCACACTTTGACCAAATTGCCGAGCCAAACTGCGGTGCGTTAACGACAGTCCGAATGACTGAGCATGCGCACAACTCAGGAGTACCCCAAAGAGGTGTGTACAGACAGCCACGGTTTGCGTGAAAGCAGTCAGGAAGCCTCAACCCAGTTTTTTCTAAACTTTGAAATTTCTCTGCCATTTCCCGGCGAAAGTCTGTCAATTTTTTATGACAAGTGCGCAATATAGAGAGTTTAGGGCATGCAAAATTTGAAGTTCGTCGGAACATTTTTCGACCTCCAAATTTGCCGACGTTTGGACCACACTTTGACCAAATTGCCGAGCCAAACTGCGGTGCGTTAACGACAGTCCGAATGACTGAGCATGCGCACAACTCAGGAGTACCCCAAAGAGGTGTGTACAGACAGCCACGGTTTGCGTAAAGCAGTCAGGAAGCCTCAACACAGTTTTTTCTAAACTTTGAAATTTCTCTGCCATTTCCCGGCGAAAGTCTGTCAATTTTTTATGACAAGTGCGCAATATAGAGAGTTTAGGGCATGCAAAATTTGAAGTTCGTCGGAACATTTTTCGACCTCCAAATTTGCCGACGTTTGGACCACACTTTGACCAAATTGCCGAGCCAAACTGCGGTGCGTTAACGACAGTCCGAATGACTGAGCATGCGCACAACTCAGGAGTACCCCAAAGAGGTGTGTACAGACAGCCACGGTTTGCGTGAGAGCAGTCAGGAAGCCTCAACCCAGTTTTTTTCTAAACTTTGAAATTTCTCTGCCATTTCCCGGCGAAAGTCTGTCAATTTTTTATGACAAGTGCGCAATATAGAGAGTTTAGGGCATGCAAAATTTGAAGTTCGTCGGAACATTTTTCGACCTCCAAATTTGCCGACGTTTGGACCACACTTCGACTAAATTGCCGAGCCAAACTGCGGTGCGTTAACGACAGTCCGAATGACTGAGCATGCGCACAACTCAGGAGTACCCCAAAGAGGTGTGTACAGACAGCCACGGTTTGCGTGAGAGCAGTCAGGAAGCCTCAACCCAGTTTTTTCTAAACTTTGAAATTTCTCTGCCATTTCCCGGCGAAAGTCTGTCAATTTTTTATGACAAGTGCGCAATATAGATAGATTAGGGCACGCAAAATTTGAAGTTCGTCGGAACATTTTTCGACCTCCAAATTTGCCGACGTTTGGACCACACTTTGACCAAATTGCCGAGCCAAACTGCGGTGCGTTAACGACAGTCCGAATGACTGAGCATGCGCACAACTCAGGAGTACCCCAAAGAGGTGTGTACAGACAGCCACGGTTTGCGTGAGAGCAGTCAGGAAGCCTCAACCCAGTTTTTTTCTAAACTTTGAAATTTCTCTGCCATTTCCCGGCGAAAGTCTGTCAATTTTGTATGACAAGTGCGCAATATAGAGAGTTTAGGGCATGCAAAATTTGAAGTTCGTCGGAACATTTTTCGACCTCCAAATTTGCCGACGTTTGGACCACACTTTGACCAAATTGCCGAGCCAAACTGCGGTGCGTTAACGACAGTCCGAATGACTGAGCATGCGCACAACTCAGGAGTACCCCAAAGAGGTGTGTACAGACAGCCACGGTTTGCGTGAGAGCAGTCAGGAAGCCTCAACCCAGTTTTTTCTAAACTTTGAAATTTCTCTGCCATTTCCCGGCGAAAGTCTGTCAATTTGTTATGACAAGTGCGCAATATAGAGAGTTTAGGGCATGCAAAATTTGAAGTTCGTCGGAACATTGTTCGACCTCCAAATTTGCCGACGTTTGGACCACACTTTGACCAAATTGCCGAGCCAAACTGCGGTGCGTTAACGACAGTCCGAACGACTGAGCATGCGCACAACTCAGGAGTACCCCAAAGAGGTGTGTACAGACAGCCACGGTTTGCGTGAGAGCAGTCAGGAAGCCTCAACCCAGTTTTTTCTAAACTTTGAAATTTCTCTGCCATTTCCCGGCGAAAGTCTGTCAATTTTTTATGACAAGTGCGCAATATAGAGAGTTTAGGGCATGCAAAATTTGAAGTTCGTCGGAACATTTTTCGACCTCCAAATTTGCCGACGTTTGGACCACACTTTGACCAAATTGCCGAGCCAAACTGCGGTGCGTTAACGACAGTCTGAATGACTGAGCATGCGCACAACTCAGGAGTACCCCAAAGAGGTGTGTACAGACAGCCACGGTTTGCGTGAGAGCAGTCAGGAAGCCTCAACCCAGTTTTTTCTAAACTTTGAAATTTCTCTGCCATTTCCCGGCGAAAGTCTGTCAATTTGTTATGACAAGTGCGCAATATAGAGAGTTTAGGGCATGCAAAATTTGAAGTTCGTCGGAACATTGTTCGACCTCCAAATTTGCCGACGTTTGGACCACACTTTGACCAAATTGCCGAGCCAAACTGCGGTGCGTTAACGACAGTCCGAACGACTGAGCATGCGCACAACTCAGGAGTACCCCAAAGAGGTGTGTACAGACAGCCACGGTTTGCGTGAGAGCAGTCAGGAAGCCTCAACCCAGTTTTTTCTAAACTTTGAAATTTCTCTGCCATTTCCCGGCGAAAGTCTGTCAATTTTTTATGACAAGTGCGCAATATAGAGAGTTTAGGGCATGCAAAATTTGAAGTTCGTCGGAACATTTTTCGACCTCCAAATTTGCCGACGTTTGGACCACACTTTGACCAAATTGCCGAGCCAAACTGCGGTGCGTTAACGACAGTCTGAATGACTGAGCATGCGCACAACTCAGGAGTACCCCAAAGAGGTGTGTACAGACAGCCACGGTTTGCGTGAGAGCAGTCAGGAAGCCTCAACCCAGTTTTTTCTAAACTTTGAAATTTCTCTGCCATTTCCCGGCGAAAGTCTGTCAATTTTTTATGACAAGTGCGCAATATAGAGAGTTTAGGGCATGCAAAATTTGAAGTTCGTCGGAACATTTTTCGACCTCCAAATTTGCCGACGTTTGGACCACACTTTGACCAAATTGCCGAGCCAAACTGCGGTGCGTTAACGACAGTCCGAATGACTGAGCATGCGCACAACTCAGGAGTACCCCAAAGAGGTGTGTACAGACAGCCACGGTTTGCGTGAGAGCAGTCAGGAAGCCTCAACCCAGTTTTTTCTAAACTTTGAAATTTCTCTGCCATTTCCCGGCGAAAGTCTGTCAATTTTGTATGACAAGTGCGCAATATAGAGAGTTTAGGGCATGCAAAATTTGAAGTTCGTCGGAACATTTTTCGACCTCCAAATTTGCCGACGTTTGGACCACACTTTGACCAAATTGCCGAGCCAAACTGCGGTGCGTTAACGACAGTCCGAATGACTGAGCATGCGCACAACTCAGGAGTACCCCAAAGAGGTATGTACAGACAGCCACGGTTTGCGTGAGAGCAGTCAGGAAGCCTCAACCCAGTTTTTTCTAAACTTTGAAATTTCTCTGCCATTTCCCGGCGAAAGTCTGTCAATTTTGTATGACAAGTGCGCAATATAGAGAGTTTAGGGCATGCAAAATTTGAAGTTCGTCGGAACATTTTTCGACCTCCAAATTTGCCGACGTTTGGACCACACTTTGACTAAATTGCCGAGCCAAACTGCGGTGCGTTAACGACAGTCCGAATGACTGAGCATGCGCACAACTCAGGAGTACCCCAAAGAGGTGTGTACAGACAGCCACGGTTTGCGTGAGAGCAGTCAGGAAGCCTCAACCCAGTTTTTTCTAAACTTTGAAATTTATCTGCCATTTCCCGGCGAAAGTCTGTCAATTTTTTATGACAAGTGCGCAATATAGAGAGTTTAGGGCATGCAAAATTTGAAGTTCGTCGGAACATTTTTCGACCTCCAAATTTGCCGACGTTTGGACCACACTTCGACTAAATTGCCGAGCCAAACTGCGGTGCGTTAACGACAGTCCGAATGACTGAGCATGCGCACAACTCAGGAGTACCCCAAAGAGGTGTGTACAGACAGCCACGGTTTGCGTGAGAGCAGTCAGGAAGCCTCAACCCAGTTTTTTCTAAACTTTGAAATTTCTCTGCCATTTCCCGGCGAAAGTCTGTCAATTTTTTATGACAAGTGCGCAATATAGATAGTTTAGGGCACGCAAAATTTGAAGTTCGTCGGAACATTTTTCGACCTCCAAATTTGCCGACGTTTGGACCACACTTTGACCAAATTGCCGAGCCAAACTGCGGTGCGTTAACGACAGTCCGAATGACTGAGCATGCGCACAACTCAGGAGTACCCCAAAGAGGTGTGTACAGACAGCCACGGTTTGCGTGAGAGCAGTCAGGAAGCCTCAACCCAGTTTTTTCTAAACTTTGAAATTTCTCTGCCATTTCCCGGCGAAAGTCTGTCAATTTTGTATGACAAGTGCGCAATATAGAGAGTTTAGGGCATGCAAAATTTGAAGTTCGTCGGAACATTTTTCGACCTCCAAATTTGCCGACGTTTGGACCACACTTTGACCAAATTGCCGAGCCAAACTGCGGTGCGTTAACGACAGTCTGAATGACTGAGCATGCGCACAACTCAGGAGTACCCCAAAGAGGTGTGTACAGACAGCCACGGTTTGCGTGAGAGCAGTCAGGAAGCCTCAACCCAGTTTTTTTTAAACTTTGAAATTTCTCTGCCATTTCCCGGCGAAAGTATGTCAATTTTTTATGACAAGTGCGCAATATAGAGAGTTTAGGGCATGCAAAATTTGAAGTTCGTCGGAACATTTTTCGACCTCCAAATTTGCCGACGTTTGGACCACACTTTGACCAAATTGCCGAGCCAAACTGCGGTGCGTTAACGACAGTCCGAATGACTGAGCATGCGCACAACTCAGGAGTACCCCAAAGAGGTGTGTACAGACAGCCACGGTTTGCGTGAGAGCAGTCAGGAAGCCTCAACCCAGTTTTTTCTAAACTTTGAAATTTCTCTGCCATTTCCCGGCGAAAGTCTGTCAATTTTGTATGACAAGTGCGCAATATAGAGAGTTTAGGGCATGCAAAATTTGAAGTTCGTCGGAACATTTTTCGACCTCCAAATTTGCCGACGTTTGGACCACACTTTGACCAAATTGCCGAGCCAAACTGCGGTGCGTTAACGACAGTCCGAATGACTGAGCATGCGCACAACTCAGGAGTACCCCAAAGAGGTGTGTACAGACAGCCACGGTTTGCGTGAGAGCAGTCAGGAAGCCTCAACCCAGTTTTTTCTAAACTTTGAAATTTCTCTGCCATTTCCCGGCGAAAGTCTGTCAATTTTGTATGACAAGTGCGCAATATAGAGAGTTTAGGGCATGCAAAATTTGAAGTTCGTCGGAACATTTTTCGACCTCCAAATTTGCCGACGTTTGGACCACACTTTGACTAAATTGCCGAGCCAAACTGCGGTGCGTTAACGACAGTCCGAATGACTGAGCATGCGCACAACTCAGGAGTACCCCAAAGAGGTGTGTACAGACAGCCACGGTTTGCGTGAGAGCAGTCAGGAAGCCTCAACCCAGTTTTTTCTAAACTTTGAAATTTCTCTGCCATTTCCCGGCGAAAGTCTGTCAATTTTTTATGACAAGTGCGCAATATAGAGAGTTTAGGGCATGCAAAATTTGAAGTTCGTCGGAACATTTTTCGACCTCCAAATTTGCCGACGTTTGAACCACACTTTGACCAAATTGCCGAGCCAAACTGCGGTGCGTTAACGACAGTCCGAATGACTGAGCATGCGCACAACTCAGGAGTACCCCAAAGAGGTGTGTACAGACAGCCACGGTTTGCGTGAGAGCAGTCAGGAAGCCTCAACCCAGTTTTTTCTAAACTTTGAAATTTCTCTGCCATTTCCCGGCGAAAGTCTGTCAATTTGTTATGACAAGTGCGCAATATAGAGAGTTTAGGGCATGCAAAATTTGAAGTTCGTCGGAACATTTTTCGACCTCCAAATTTGCCGACGTTTGGACCACACTTTGACCAAATTGCCGAGCCAAACTGCGGTGCGTTAACGACAGTCCGAATGACTGAGCATGCGCACAACTCAGGAGTACCCCAAAGAGGTGTGTACAGACAGCCACGGTTTGCGTGAGAGCAGTCAGGAAGCCTCAACCCAGTTTTTTCTAAACTTCGAAATTTCTCTGCCATTTCCCGGCGAAAGTCTGTCAATTTTGTATGACAAGTGCGCAATATAGAGAGTTTAGGGCATGCAAAATTTGAAGTTCGTCGGAACATTTTTCGACCTCCAAATTTGCCGACGTTTGGACCACACTTTGACCAAATTGCCGAGCCAAACTGCGGTGCGTTAACGACAGTCCGAATGACTGAGCATGCGCACAACTCAGGAGTACCCCAAAGAGGTATGTACAGACAGCCACGGTTTGCGTGAGAGCAGTCAGGAAGCCTCAACACAGTTTTTTCTAAACTTTGAAATTTCTCTGCCATTTCCCGGCGAAAGTCTGTCAATTTTTTATGACAAGTGCGCAATATAGAGAGTTTAGGGCATGCAAAATTTGAAGTTCGTCGGAACATTTTTCGACCTCCAAATTTGCCGACGTTTGGACCACACTTTGACCAAATTGCCGAGCCAAACTGCGGTGCGTTAACGACAGTCCGAATGACTGAGCATGCGCACAACTCAGGAGTACCCCAAAGAGGTGTGTACAGACAGCCACGGTTTGCGTGAGAACAGTCAGGAAGCCTCAACCCAGTTTTTTCTAAACTTTGAAATTTCTCTGCCATTTCCCGGCGAAAGTCTGTCAATTTTTTTATGACAAGTGCGCAATATAGAGAGTTTAGGGCATGCAAAATTTGAAGTTCGTCGGAACATTTTTCGACCTCCAAATTTGCCGACGTTTGGACCACACTTTGACCAAATTGCCGAGCCAAACTGCGGTGCGTTAACGACAGTCCGAATGACTGAGCATGCGCACAACTCAGGAGTACCCCAAAGAGGTGTGTACAGACAGCCACGGTTTGCGTAAAGCAGTCAGGAAGCCTCAACACAGTTTTTTCTAAACTTTGAAATTTCTCTGCCATTTCCCGGCGAAAGTCTGTCAATTTTTTATGACAAGTGCGCAATATAGAGAGTTTAGGGCATGCAAAATTTGAAGTTCGTCGGAACATTTTTCGACCTCCAAATTTGCCGACGTTTGGACCACACTTTGACCAAATTGCCGAGCCAAACTGCGGTGCGTTAACGACAGTCCGAATGACTGAGCATGCGCACAACTCAGGAGTACCCCAAAGAGGTGTGTACAGACAGCCACGGTTTGCGTGAGAGCAGTCAGGAAGCCTCAACCCAGTTTTTTCTAAACTTTGAATTTTGTCTGCCATTTCCCGGCGAAAGTCTGTCAATTTTTTATGACAAGTGCGCAATATAGAGAGTTTAGGGCATGCAAAATTTGAAGTTCGTCGGAAAATTTTTCGACCTCCAAATTTGCTGACGTTTGGACCACACTTTGACCAAATTGCCGAGCCAAACTGCGGTGCGTTAACGATAGTCCGAATGACTGAGCATGCGCACAACTCAGGAGTACCCCAAAGAGGTGTGTACAGACAGCCACGGTTTGCGTGAGAGCAGTCAGGAAGCCTCAACCCAGTTTTTTCTAAACTTTGAAATTTCTCTGCCATTTCCCGGCGAAAGTCTGTCAATTTTTTTATGACAAGTGCGCAATATAGAGAGTTTAGGGCATGCAAAATTTGAAGTTCGTCGGAACATTTTTCGACCTCCAAATTTGCCGACGTTTGGACCACACTTTGACCAAATTGCCGAGCCAAACTGCGGTGCGTTAACGACAGTCCGAATGACTGAGCATGCGCACAACTCAGGAGTACCCCAAAGAGGTGTGTACAGACAGCCACGGTTTGCGTGAGAGCAGTCAGGAAGCCTCAACCAGTTTTTTCTAAACTTTGAAATTTCTCTGCCATTTCCCGGCGAAAGTCTGTCAATTTTTTATGACAAGTGCCTAATATAGAGAGTATAGGGCATGCAAAATTTGAAGTTCGTCGGAACATTTTTCGACCTCCAAATTTGCCGACGTTTGGACCACACTTTGACCAAATTGCCGAGCCAAACTGCGGTGCGTTAACGACAGTCCGAATGACTGAGCATGCGCACAACTCAGGAGTACCCCAAAGAGGTATGTACAGACAGCCACGGTTTGCGTGAGAGCAGTCAGGAAGCCTCAACACAGTTTTTTCTAAACTTTGAAATTTCTCTGCCATTTCCCGGCGAAAGTCTGTCAATTTTTTATGACAAGTGCGCAATATAGAGAGTTTAGGGCATGCAAAATTTGAAGTTCGTCGGAACATTTTTCGACCTCCAAATTTGCCGACGTTTGGACCACACTTTGACCAAATTGCCGAGCCAAACTGCGGTGCGTTAACGACAGTCCGAATGACTGAGCATGCGCACAACTCAGGAGTACCCCAAAGAGGTGTGTACAGACAGCCACGGTTTGCGTGAGAACAGTCAGGAAGCCTCAACCCAGTTTTTTCTAAACTTTGAAATTTCTCTGCCATTTCCCGGCGAAAGTCTGTCAATTTTTTTATGACAAGTGCGCAATATAGAGAGTTTAGGGCATGCAAAATTTGAAGTTCGTCGGAACATTTTTCGACCTCCAAATTTGCCGACGTTTGGACCACACTTTGACCAAATTGCCGAGCCAAACTGCGGTGCGTTAACGACAGTCCGAATGACTGAGCATGCGCACAACTCAGGAGTACCCCAAAGAGGTGTGTACAGACAGCCACGGTTTGCGTGAGAGCAGTCAGGAAGCCTCAACCCAGTTTTTTCTAAACTTTGAAATTTCTCTGCCATTTCCCGGCGAAAGTCTGTCAATTTTTTATGACAAGTGCGCAATATAGAGAGTTTAGGGCATGCAAAATTTGAAGTTCGTCGGAACATTTTTCGACCTCCAAATTTGCCGACGTTTGGACCACACTTTGACCAAATTGCCGAGCCAAACTGCAGTGCGTTAACGACAGTCCGAATGACTGAGCATGCGCACAACTCAGGAGTACCCCAAAGAGGTATGTACAGACAGCCACGGTTTGCGTGAGAGCAGTCAGGAAGCCTCAACACAGTTTTTTCTAAACTTTGAAATTCTCTGCCATTTCCCGGCGAAAGTCTGTCAATTTTTTATGACAAGTGCGCAATATAGAGAGTTTAGGGCATGCACAATTTGAAGTTCGTCGGAACATTTTTCGACCTCCAAATTTGCCGACGTTTGGACCACACTTTGACCAAATTGCCGAGCCAAACTGCGGTGCGTTAACGACAGTCCGAATGACTGAGCATGCGCACAACTCAGGAGTACCCCAAAGAGGTGTGTACAGACAGCCACGGTTTGCGTGAGAACAGTCAGGAAGCCTCAACCCAGTTTTTTCTAAACTTTGAAATTTCTCTGCCATTTCCCGGCGAAAGTCTGTCAATTTTTTTATGACAAGTGCGCAATATAGAGAGTTTAGGGCATGCAAAATTTGAAGTTCGTCGGAACATTTTTCGACCTCCAAATTTGCCGACGTTTGGACCACACTTTGACCAAATTGCCGAGCCAAACTGCAGTGCGTTAACGACAGTCCGAATGACTGAGCATGCGCACAACTCAGGAGTACCCCAAAGAGGTGTGTACAGACAGCCACGGTTTGCGTGAGAGCAGTCAGGAAGCCTCAACCCAGTTTTTTCTAAACTTTGAATTTTCTCTGCCATTTCCTGGCGAAAGTCTGTCAATTTTTTATGACAAGTGCGCAATATAGAGAGTTTAGGGCATGCAAAATTTGAAGTTCGTCGGAACATTTTTCGACCTCCAAATTTGCCGACGTTTGGACCACACTTTGACCAAATTGCCGAGCCAAACTGCGGTGCGTTAACGATAGTCCGAATGACTGAGCATGCGCACAACTCAGGAGTACCCCAAAGAGGTGTGTACAGACAGCCACGGTTTGCGTGAGAGCAGTCAGGAAGCCTCAACCCAGTTTTTTCTAAACTTTGAAATTTCTCTGCCATTTCCCGGCGAAAGTCTGTCAATTTTTTATGACAAGTGCGCAATATAGAGAGTTTAGGGCATGCAAAATTTGAAGTTCGTCGGAACATTTTTCGACCTCCAAATTTGCCGACGTTTGGACCACACTTTGACCAAATTGCCGAGCCAAACTGCGGTGCGTTAACGACAGTCCGAATGACTGAGCATGCGCACAACTCAGGAGTACCCCAAAGAGGTGTGTACAGACAGCCACGGTTTGCGTGAGAGCAGTCAGGAAGCCTCAACCAGTTTTTTCTAAACTTTGAAATGTCTCTGCCATTTCCCGGCGAAAGTCTGTCAATTTTTTATGACAAGTGCCTAATATAGAGAGTATAGGGCATGCAAAATTTGAAGTTCGTCGGAACATTTTTCGACCTCCAAATTTGCCGACGTTTGGACCACACTTTGACCAAATTGCCGAGCCAAACTGCAGTGCGTTAACGACAGTCCGAATGACTGAGCATGCGCACAACTCAGGAGTACCCCAAAGAGGTGTGTACAGACAGCCACGGTTTGCGTGAGAGCAGTCAGGAAGCCTCAACCAGTTTTTTCTAAACTTTGAAATGTCTCTGCCATTTCCCGGCGAAAGTCTGTCAATTTTTTATGACAAGTGCCTAATATAGAGAGTATAGGGCATGCAAAATTTGAAGTTCGTCGGAACATTTTTCGACCTCCAAATTTGCCGACGTTTGGACCACACTTTGACCAAATTGCCGAGCCAAACTGCGGTGCGTTAACGACAGTCCGAATGACTGAGCATGCGCACAACTCAGGAGTACCCCAAAGAGGTGTGTACAGACAGCCACGGTTTGCGTGAGAGCAGTCAGGAAGCCTCAACCAGTTTTTTCTAAACTTTGAAATTTCTCTGCCATTTCCCGGCGAAAGTCTGTCAATTTTTTATGACAAGTGCCTAATATAGAGAGTATAGGGCATGCAAAATTTGAAGTTCGTCGGAACATTTTTCGACCTCCAAATTTGCCGACGTTTGGACCACACTTTGACCAAATTGCCGAGCCAAACTGCGGTGCGTTAACGACAGTCCGAATGACTGAGCATGCGCACAACTCAGGAGTACCCCAAAGAGGTATGTACAGACAGCCACGGTTTGCGTGAGAGCAGTCAGGAAGCCTCAACACAGTTTTTTCTAAACTTTGAAATTTCTCTGCCATTTCCCGGCGAAAGTTTGTCAATTTTTTATGACAAGTGCGCAATATAGAGAGTTTAGGGCATGCAAAATTTGAAGTTCGTCGGAACATTTTTCGACCTCCAAATTTGCCGACGTTTGGACCACACTTTGACCAAATTGCCGAGCCAAACTGCGGTGCGTTAACGACAGTCCGAATGACTGAGCATGCGCACAACTCAGGAGTACCCCAAAGAGGTGTGTACAGACAGCCACGGTTTGCGTGAGAACAGTCAGGAAGCCTCAACCCAGTTTTTTCTAAACTTTGAAATTTCTCTGCCATTTCCCGGCGAAAGTCTGTCAATTTTTTTATGTCAAGTGCGCAATATAGAGAGTTTAGGGCATGCAAAATTTGAAGTTCGTCGGAACATTTTTCGACCTCCAAATTTGCCGACGTTTGGACCACACTTTGACCAAATTGCCGAGCCAAACTGCGGTGCGTTAACGACAGTCCGAATGACTGAGCATGCGCACAACTCAGGAGTACCCCAAAGAGGTGTGTACAGACAGCCACGGTTTGCGTAAAGCAGTCAGGAAGCCTCAACACAGTTTTTTCTAAACTTTGAAATTTCTCTGCCATTTCCCGGCGAAAGTCTGTCAATTTTTTATGACAAGTGCGCAATATAGAGAGTTTAGGGCATGCAAAATTTGAAGTTCGTCGGAACATTTTTCGACCTCCAAATTTGCCGACGTTTGGACCACACTTTGACCAAATTGCCGAGCCAAACTGCGGTGCGTTAACGACAGTCTGAATGACTGAGCATGCGCACAACTCAGGAGTACCCCAAAGAGGTGTGTACAGACAGCCACGGTTTGCGTGAGACCAGTCAGGAAGCCTCAACCCAGTTTTTTCTAAACTTTGAAATTTCTCTGCCATTTCCCGGCGAAAGTCTGTCAATTTTGTATGACAAGTGCGCAATATAGAGAGTTTAGGGCATGCAAAATTTGAAGTTCGTCGGAACATTTTTCGACCTCCAAATTTGCCGACGTTTGGACCACACTTTGACCAAATTGCCGAGCCAAACTGCGGTGCGTTAACGACAGTCCGAATGACTGAGCATGCGCACAACTCAGGAGTACCCCAAAGAGGTATGTACAGACAGCCACGGTTTGCGTGAGAGCAGTCAGGAAGCCTCAACACAGTTTTTTCTAAACTTTGAAATCTCTCTGCCATTTCCCGGCGAAAGTCTGTCAATTTTTTATGACAAGTGCGCAATATAGAGAGTTTAGGGCATGCAAAATTTGAAGTTCGTCGGAACATTTTTCGACCTCCAAATTTGCCGACGTTTGGACCACACTTTGACCAAATTGCCGAGCCAAACTGCGGTGCGTTAACGACAGTCCGAATGACTGAGCATGCGCACAACTCAGGAGTACCCCAAAGAGGTGTGTACAGACAGCCACGGTTTGCGTAAAGCAGTCAGGAAGCCTCAACACAGTTTTTTCTAAATTTTGAAATTTCTCTGCCATTTCCCGGCGAAAGTCTGTCAATTTTTTATGACAAGTGCGCAATATAGAGAGTTTAGGGCATGCAAAATTTGAAGTTCGTCGGAACATTTTTCGACCTCCAAATTTGCCGACGTTTGGACCACACTTTGACCAAATTGCCGAGCCAAACTGCGGTGCGTTAACGACAGTCCGAATGACTGAGCATGCGCACAACTCAGGAGTACCCCAAAGAGGTGTGTACAGACAGCCACGGTTTGCGTGAGAGCAGTCAGGAAGCCTCAACCCAGTTTTTTCTAAACTTTGAATTTTCTCTGCCATTTCCGGCGAAAGTCTGTCAATTTTTTATGACAAGTGCGCAATATAGAGAGTTTAGGGCATGCAAAATTTGAAGTTCGTCGGAACATTTTTCGACCTCCAAATTTGCCGACGTTTGGACCACACTTTGACCAAATTGCCGAGCCAAACTGCGGTGCGTTAACGATAGTCCGAATGACTGAGCATGCGCACAACTCAGGAGTACCCCAAAGAGGTGTGTACAGACAGCCACGGTTTGCGTGAGAGCAGTCAGGAAGCCTCAACCCAGTTTTTTCTAAACTTTGAAATTTCTCTGCCATTTCCCGGCGAAAGTCTGTCAATTTTTTATGACAAGTGCGCAATATAGAGAGTTTAGGGCATGCAAAATTTGAAGTTCGTCGGAACATTTTTCGACCTCCAAATTTGCCGACGTTTGGACCACACTTTGACCAAATTGCCGAGCCAAACTGCGGTGCGTTAACGACAGTCCGAATGACTGAGCATGCGCACAACTCAGGAGTACCCCAAAGAGGTGTGTACAGACAGCCACGGTTTGCGTGAGAGCAGTCAGGAAGCCTCAACCAGTTTTTTCTAAACTTTGAAATGTCTCTGCCATTTCCCGGCGAAAGTCTGTCAATTTTTTATGACAAGTGCCTAATATAGAGAGTATAGGGCATGCAAAATTTGAAGTTCGTCGGAACATTTTTCGACCTCCAAATTTGCCGACGTTTGGACCACACTTTGACCAAATTGCCGAGCCAAACTGCGGGGCGTTAACGACAGTCCGAATGACTGAGCATGCGCACAACTCAGGAGTACCCCAAAGAGGTGTGTACAGACAGCCACGGTTTGCGTGAGAGCAGTCAGGAAGCCTCAACCAGTTTTTTCTAAACTTTGAAATGTCTCTGCCATTTCCCGGCGAAAGTCTGTCAATTTTTTATGACAAGTGCGCAATATAGAGAGTTTAGGGCATGCAAAATTTGAAGTTCGTCGGAACATTTTTCGACCTCCAAATTTGCCGACGTTTGGACCACACTTTGACCAAATTGCCGAGCCAAACTGCGGTGCGTTAACGACAGTCCGAATGACTGAGCATGCGCACAACTCAGGAGTACCCCAAAGAGGTGTGTACAGACAGCCACGGTTTGCGTGAGAGCAGTCAGGAAGCCTCAACCCAGTTTTTTCTAAACTTTGAATTTTCTCTGCCATTTCCCGGCGAAAGTCTGTCAATTTTTTATGACAAGTGCGCAATATAGAGAGTTTAGGGCATGCAAAATTTGAAGTTCGTCGGAAAATTTTTCGACCTCCAAATTTGCCGACGTTTGGACCACACTTTGACCAAATTGCCGAGCCAAACTGCGGTGCGTTAACGATAGTCCGAATGACTGAGCATGCGCACAACTCAGGAGTACCCCAAAGAGGTGTGTACAGACAGCCACGGTTTGCGTGAGAGCAGTCAGGAAGCCTCAACCCAGTTTTTTCTAAACTTTGAAATTTCTCTGCCATTTCCCGGCGAAAGTCTGTCAATTTTTTATGACAAGTGCGCAATATAGAGAGTTTAGGGCATGCAAAATTTGAAGTTCGTCGGAACATTTTTCGACCTCCAAATTTGCCGACGTTTGGACCACACTTTGACCAAATTGCCGAGCCAAACTGCGGTGCGTTAACGACAGTCCGAATGACTGAGCATGCGCACAACTCAGGAGTACCCCAAAGAGGTGTGTACGGACAGCCACGGTTTGCGTGAGAGCAGTCAGGAAGCCTCAACCAGTTTTTTCTAAACTTTGAAATGTCTCTGCCATTTCCCGGCGAAAGTCTGTCAATTTTTTATGACAAGTGCCTAATATAGAGAGTATAGGGCATGCAAAATTTGAAGTTCGTCGGAACATTTTTCGACCTCCAAATTTGCCGACGTTTGGACCACACTTTGACCAAATTGCCGAGCCAAACTGCGGTGCGTTAACGACAGTCCGAATGACTGAGCATGCGCACAACTCAGGAGTACCCCAAAGAGGTGTGTACAGACAGCCACGGTTTGCGTGAGAGCAGTCAGGAAGCCTCAACCAGTTTTTTCTAAACTTTGAAATGTCTCTGCCATTTCCCGGCGAAAGTCTGTCAATTTTTTATGACAAGTGCGCAATATAGAGAGTTTAGGGCATGCAAAATTTGAAGTTCGTCGGAACATTTTTCGACCTCCAAATTTGCCGACGTTTGGACCACACTTTGACCAAATTGCCGAGCCAAACTGCGGTGCGTTAACGACAGTCCGAATGACTGAGCATGCGCACAACTCAGGAGTACCCCAAAGAGGTGTGTACAGACAGCCACGGTTTGCGTGAGAGCAGTCAGGAAGCCTCAACCCAGTTTTTTCTAAACTTTGAATTTTCTCTGCCATTTCCCGGCGAAAGTCTGTCAATTTTTTATGACAAGTGCGCAATATAGAGAGTTTAGGGCATGCAAAATTTGAAGTTCGTCGGAAAATTTTTCGACCTCCAAATTTGCCGACGTTTGGACCACACTTTGACCAAATTGCCGAGCCAAACTGCGGTGCGTTAACGATAGTCCGAATGACTGAGCATGCGCACAACTCAGGAGTACCCCAAAGAGGTGTGTACAGACAGCCACGGTTTGCGTGAGAGCAGTCAGGAAGCCTCAACCCAGTTTTTTCTAAACTTTGAAATTTCTCTGCCATTTCCCGGCGAAAGTCTGTCAATTTTTTATGACAAGTGCGCAATATAGAGAGTTTAGGGCATGCAAAATTTGAAGTTCGTCGGAACATTTTTCGACCTCCAAATTTGCCGACGTTTGGACCACACTTTGACCAAATTGCCGAGCCAAACTGCGGTGCGTTAACGACAGTCCGAATGACTGAGCATGCGCACAACTCAGGAGTACCCCAAAGAGGTGTGTACGGACAGCCACGGTTTGCGTGAGAGCAGTCAGGAAGCCTCAACCAGTTTTTTCTAAACTTTGAAATGTCTCTGCCATTTCCCGGCGAAAGTCTGTCAATTTTTTATGACAAGTGCCTAATATAGAGAGTATAGGGCATGCAAAATTTGAAGTTCGTCGGAACATTTTTCGACCTCCAAATTTGCCGACGTTTGGACCACACTTTGACCAAATTGCCGAGCCAAACTGCGGTGCGTTAACGACAGTCCGAATGACTGAGCATGCGCACAACTCAGGAGTACCCCAAAGAGGTGTGTACAGACAGCCACGGTTTGCGTGAGAGCAGTCAGGAAGCCTCAACCAGTTTTTTCTAAACTTTGAAATGTCTCTGCCATTTCCCGGCGAAAGTCTGTCAATTTTTTATGACAAGTGCCTAATATAGAGAGTATAGGGCATGCAAAATTTGAAGTTCGTCGGAACATTTTTCGACCTCCAAATTTGCCGACGTTTGGACCACACTTTGACCAAATTGCCGAGCCAAACTGCGGTGCGTTAACGACAGTCCGAATGACTGAGCATGCGCACAACTCAGGAGTACCCCAAAGAGGTGTGTACAGACAGCCACGGTTTGCGTGAGAGCAGTCAGGAAGCCTCAACCCAGTTTTTTCTAAACTTTGAAATTTCTCTGCCATTTCCCGGCGAAAGTCTGTCAATTTTTTTATGACAAGTGCGCAATATAGAGAGTTTAGGGCATGCAAAATTTGAAGTTCGTCGGAACATTTTTCGACCTCCAAATTTGCCGACGTTTGGACCACACTTTGACCAAATTGCAGAGCCAAACTGCGGTGCGTTAACGACAGTCCGAATGACTGAGCATGCGCACAACTCAGGAGTACCCCAAAGAGGTGTGTACAGACAGCCACGGTTTGCGTGAGAGCAGTCAGGAAGCCTCAACCCAGTTTTTTCTAAACTTTGAAATTTCTCTGCCATTTCCCGGCGAAAGTCTGTCAATTTTTTATGACAAGTGCGCAATATAGAGAGTTTAGGGCATGCAAAATTTGAAGTTCGTCGGAACATTTTTCGACCTCCAAATTTGCCGACGTTTGGACCACACTTTGACCAAATTGCCGAGCCAAACTGCGGTGCGTTAACGACAGTCCGAATGACTGAGCATGCGCACAACTCAGGAGTACCCCAAAGAGGTGTGTACAGACAGCCACGGTTTGCGTGAGAGCAGTCAGGAAGCCTCAACCCAGTTTTTTTCTAAACTTTGAATTTTCTCTGCCATTTCCCGGCGAAAGTCTGTCAATTTGTTATGACAAGTGCGCAATATAGAGAGTTTAGGGCATGCAAAATTTGAAGTTCGTCGGAACATTTTTCGACCTCCAAATTTGCCGACGTTTGGACCACACTTTGACCAAATTGCCGAGCCAAACTGCGGTGCGTTAACGATAGTCCGAATGACTGAGCATGCGCACAACTCAGGAGTACCCCAAAGAGGTGTGTACAGACAGCCACGGTTTGCGTGAGAGCAGTCAGGAAGCCTCAACCCAGTTTTTTCTAAACTTTGAAATTTCTCTGCCATTTCCCGGCGAAAGTCTGTCAATTTTTTATGACAAGTGCGCAATATAGAGAGTTTAGGGCATGCAAAATTTGAAGTTCGTCGGAACATTTTTCGACCTCCAAATTTGCCGACGTTTGGACCACACTTTGACCAAATTGCCGAGCCAAACTGCGATGCGTTAACGACAGTCCGAATGACTGAGCATGCGCACAACTCAGGAGTACCCCAAAGAGGTGTGTACAGACAGCCACGGTTTGCGTGAGAGCAGTCAGGAAGCCTCAACCAGTTTTTTCTAAACTTTGAAATTTCTCTGCCATTTCCCGGCGAAAGTCTGTCAATTTTTTATGACAAGTGCCTAATATAGAGAGTATAGGGCATGCAAAGTTTGAAGTTCGTCGGAACATTTTTCGACCTCCAAATTTGCCGACGTTTGGACCACACTTTGACCAAATTGCCGAGCCAAACTGCGGTGCGTTAACGACAGTCCGAATGACTGAGCATGCGCACAACTCAGGAGTACCCCAAAGAGGTGTGTACAGACAGCCACGGTTTGCGTGAGAGCAGTCAGGAAGCCTCAACCCAGTTTTTTCTAAACTTTGAAATTTCTCTTCCATTTCCCGGCGAAAGTCTGTCAATTTTTTATGACAAGTGCGCAATATAGAGAGTTTAGGGCATGCAAATTTTGAAGTTCGTCGGAACATTTTTCGACCTCCAAATTTGCCGACGTTTGGACCACACTTTGACCAAATTGCCGAGCCAAACTGCGGTGCGTTAACGACAGTCCGAATGACTGAGCATGCGCACAACTCAGGAGTACCCCAAAGAGGTGTGTACAGACAGCCACGGTTTGCGTGAGAGCAGTCAGGAAGCCTCAACCCAGTTTTTTCTAAACTTTGAAATTTCTCTGCCATTTCCCGGCGAAAGTCTGTCAATTTTTTATGACAAGTGCGCAATATAGAGAGTTTAGGGCATGCAAAATTTGAAGTTCGTCGGAACATTTTTCGACCTCCAAATTTGCCGACGTTTGGACCACACTTTGACCAAATTGCCGAGCCAAACTGCGGTGCGTTAACGACAGTCCGAATGACTGAGCATGCGCACAACTCAGGAGTACCCCAAAGAGGTGTGTACAGACAGCCACGGTTTGCGTGAGAGCATTCAGGAAGCCTCAACCCAGTTTTTTCTAAACTTTGAAATTTCTCTGCCATTTCCCGGCGAAAGTCTGTATATTTTTTATGACAAGTGCGCAATATAGAGAGTTTAGGGCATGCAAAATTTGAAGTTCGTCGGAACATTTTTTGACCTCCAAATTTGCCGACGTTTGGACCACACTTTGACCAAATTGCAGAGCCAAACTGCGGTGCGTTAACGACAGTCCGAATGACTGAGCATGCGCACAACTCAGGAGTACCCCAAAGAGGTGTGTACAGACAGCCACGGTTTGCGTGAGAGCAGTCAGGAAGCCTCAACCCAGTTTTTTCTAAACTTTGAATTTTCTCTGCCATTTCCCGGCGAAAGTCTGTAAATTTTTTATGACAAGTGCGCAATATAGAGAGTTTAGGGCATGCAAAATTTGAAGTTCGTCGGAACATTTTTCGACCTCCAAATTTGCCGACGTTTGGACCACACTTTGACCAAATTGCCGAGCCAAACTGCGGTGCGTTAACGACAGTCCGAATGACTGAGCATGCGCACAACTCAGGAGTACCCCAAAGAGGTGTGTACAGACAGCCACGGTTTGCGTGAGAGCAGTCAGGAAGCCTCAACCCAGTTTTTTCTAAACTTTGAAATTTCTCTGCCATTTCCCGGCGAAAGTCTGTCAATTTTTTATGACAAGTGCGCAATATAGAGAGTTTAGGGCATGCAAAATTTGAAGTTCGTCGGAACATTTTTCGACCTCCAAATTTGCCGACGTTTGGACCACACTTTGACCAAATTGCCGAGCCAAACTGCGGTGCGTTAACGACAGTCCGAATGACTGAGCATGCGCACAACTCAGGAGTACCCCAAAGAGGTGTGTACAGACAGCCACGGTTTGCGTGAGAGCAGTCAGGAAGCCTCAACCCAGTTTTTTCTAAACTTTGAATTTTCTCTGCCATTTCCCGGCGAAAGTCTGTCAATTTTTTATGACAAGTGCGCAATATAGAGAGTTTAGGGCATGCAAAATTTGAAGTTCGTCGGAACATTTTTCGACCTCCAAATTTGCCGACGTTTGGACCACACTTTGACCAAATTGCCGAGCCAAACTGCGGTGCGTTAACGACAGTCCGAATGACTGAGCATGCGCACAACTCAGGAGTACCCCAAAGAGGTGTGTACAGACAGCCACGGTTTGCGTGAGAGCAGTCAGGAAGCCTCAACCCAGTTTTTTCTAAACTTTGAAATTTCTCTGCCATTTCCCGGCGAAAGTCTGTCAATTTTTTATGACAAGTGCGCAATATAGAGAGTTTAGGGCATGCAAAATTTGAAGTTCGTCGGAACATTTTTCGACCTCCAAATTTGCCGACGTTTGGACCACACTTTGACCAAATTGCCGAGCCAAACTGCGGTGCGTTAACGACAGTCCGAATGACTGAGCATGCGCACAACTCAGGAGTACCCCAAAGAGGTGTGTACAGACAGCCACGGTTTGCGTGAGAGCAGTCAGGAAGCCTCAACCCAGTTTTTTCTAAACTTTGAATTTTCTCTGCCATTTCCCGGCGAAAGTCTGTCAATTTTTTATGACAAGTGCGCAATATAGAGAGTTTAGGGCATGCAAAATTTGAAGTTCGTCGGAAAATTTTTCGACCTCCAAATTTGCCGACGTTTGGACCACACTTTGACCAAATTGCCGAGCCAAACTGCGGTGCGTTAACGACAGTCCGAATGACTGAGCATGCGCACAACTCAGGAGTACCCCAAAGAGGTGTGTACAGACAGCCACGGTTTGCGTGAGAGCAGTCAGGAAGCCTCAACCCAGTTTTTTCTAAACTTTGAAATTTCTCTGCCATTTCCCGGCGAAAGTCTGTCAATTTTTTATGACAAGTGCGCAATATAGAGAGTTTAGGGCATGCAAAATTTGAAGTTCGTCGGAACATTTTTTGACCTCCAAATTTGCCGACGTTTGGACCACACTTTGACCAAATTGCCGAGCCAAACTGCGGTGCGTTAACGACAGTCCGAATGACTGAGCATGCGCACAACTCAGGAGTACCCCAAAGAGGTGTGTACAGACAGCCACGGTTTGCGTGAGAGCAGTCAGGAAGCCTCAACCCAGTTTTTTCTAAACTTTGAATTTTCTCTGCCATTTCCCGGCGAAAGTCTGTCAATTTTTTATGACAAGTGCGCAATATAGAGAGTTTAGGGCATGCCAAATTTGAAGTTCGTCGGAAAATTTTTCGACCTCCAAATTTGCCGACGTTTGGACCACACTTTGACCAAATTGCCGAGCCAAACTGCGGTGCGTTAACGACAGTCCGAATGACTGAGCATGCGCACAACTCAGGAGTACCCCAAAGAGGTGTGTACAGACAGCCACGGTTTGCGTGAGAGCAGTCAGGAAGCCTCAACCCAGTTTTTTCTAAACTTTGAAATTTCTCTTCCATTTCCCGGCGAAAGTCTGTCAATTTTTTATGACAAGTGCGCAATATAGAGAGTTTAGGGCATGCAAATTTTGAAGTTCGTCGGAACATTTTTCGACCTCCAAATTTGCCGACGTTTGGACCACACTTTGACCAAATTGCCGAGCCAAACTGCGGTGCGTTAACGACAGTCCGAATGACTGAGCATGCGCACAACTCAGGAGTACCCCAAAGAGGTGTGTACAGACAGCCACGGTTTGCGTGAGAGCAGTCAGGAAGCCTCAACCCAGTTTTTTCTAAACTTTGAAATTTCTCTGCCATTTCCCGGCGAAAGTCTGTCAATTTTTTATGACAAGTGCGCAATATAGAGAGTTTAGGGCATGCAAAATTTGAAGTTCGTCGGAACATTTTTCGACCTCCAAATTTGCCGACGTTTGGACCACACTTTGACCAAATTGCCGAGCCAAACTGCGGTGCGTTAACGACAGTCCGAATGACTGAGCATGCGCACAACTCAGGAGTACCCCAAAGAGGTGTGTACAGACAGCCACGGTTTGCGTGAGAGCATTCAGGAAGCCTCAACCCAGTTTTTTCTAAACTTTGAAATTTCTCTGCCATTTCCCGGCGAAAGTCTGTATATTTTTTATGACAAGTGCGCAATATAGAGAGTTTAGGGCATGCAAAATTTGAAGTTCGTCGGAACATTTTTTGACCTCCAAATTTGCCGACGTTTGGACCACACTTTGACCAAATTGCAGAGCCAAACTGCGGTGCGTTAACGACAGTCCGAATGACTGAGCATGCGCACAACTCAGGAGTACCCCAAAGAGGTGTGTACAGACAGCCACGGTTTGCGTGAGAGCAGTCAGGAAGCCTCAACCCAGTTTTTTCTAAACTTTGAATTTTCTCTGCCATTTCCCGGCGAAAGTCTGTAAATTTTTTATGACAAGTGCGCAATATAGAGAGTTTAGGGCATGCAAAATTTGAAGTTCGTCGGAACATTTTTCGACCTCCAAATTTGCCGACGTTTGGACCACACTTTGACCAAATTGCCGAGCCAAACTGCGGTGCGTTAACGACAGTCCGAATGACTGAGCATGCGCACAACTCAGGAGTACCCCAAAGAGGTGTGTACAGACAGCCACGGTTTGCGTGAGAGCAGTCAGGAAGCCTCAACCCAGTTTTTTCTAAACTTTGAAATTTCTCTGCCATTTCCCGGCGAAAGTCTGTCAATTTTTTATGACAAGTGCGCAATATAGAGAGTTTAGGGCATGCAAAATTTGAAGTTCGTCGGAACATTTTTCGACCTCCAAATTTGCCGACGTTTGGACCACACTTTGACCAAATTGCCGAGCCAAACTGCGGTGCGTTAACGACAGTCCGAATGACTGAGCATGCGCACAACTCAGGAGTACCCCAAAGAGGTGTGTACAGACAGCCACGGTTTGCGTGAGAGCAGTCAGGAAGCCTCAACCCAGTTTTTTCTAAACTTTGAATTTTCTCTGCCATTTCCCGGCGAAAGTCTGTCAATTTTTTATGACAAGTGCGCAATATAGAGAGTTTAGGGCATGCAAAATTTGAAGTTCGTCGGAACATTTTTCGACCTCCAAATTTGCCGACGTTTGGACCACACTTTGACCAAATTGCCGAGCCAAACTGCGGTGCGTTAACGACAGTCCGAATGACTGAGCATGCGCACAACTCAGGAGTACCCCAAAGAGGTGTGTACAGACAGCCACGGTTTGCGTGAGAGCAGTCAGGAAGCCTCAACCCAGTTTTTTCTAAACTTTGAAATTTCTCTGCCATTTCCCGGCGAAAGTCTGTCAATTTTTTATGACAAGTGCGCAATATAGAGAGTTTAGGGCATGCAAAATTTGAAGTTCGTCGGAACATTTTTCGACCTCCAAATTTGCCGACGTTTGGACCACACTTTGACCAAATTGCCGAGCCAAACTGCGGTGCGTTAACGACAGTCCGAATGACTGAGCATGCGCACAACTCAGGAGTACCCCAAAGAGGTGTGTACAGACAGCCACGGTTTGCGTGAGAGCAGTCAGGAAGCCTCAACCCAGTTTTTTCTAAACTTTGAATTTTCTCTGCCATTTCCCGGCGAAAGTCTGTCAATTTTTTATGACAAGTGCGCAATATAGAGAGTTTAGGGCATGCAAAATTTGAAGTTCGTCGGAAAATTTTTCGACCTCCAAATTTGCCGACGTTTGGACCACACTTTGACCAAATTGCCGAGCCAAACTGCGGTGCGTTAACGACAGTCCGAATGACTGAGCATGCGCACAACTCAGGAGTACCCCAAAGAGGTGTGTACAGACAGCCACGGTTTGCGTGAGAGCAGTCAGGAAGCCTCAACCCAGTTTTTTCTAAACTTTGAAATTTCTCTGCCATTTCCCGGCGAAAGTCTGTCAATTTTTTATGACAAGTGCGCAATATAGAGAGTTTAGGGCATGCAAAATTTGAAGTTCGTCGGAACATTTTTTGACCTCCAAATTTGCCGACGTTTGGACCACACTTTGACCAAATTGCCGAGCCAAACTGCGGTGCGTTAACGACAGTCCGAATGACTGAGCATGCGCACAACTCAGGAGTACCCCAAAGAGGTGTGTACAGACAGCCACGGTTTGCGTGAGAGCAGTCAGGAAGCCTCAACCCAGTTTTTTCTAAACTTTGAATTTTCTCTGCCATTTCCCGGCGAAAGTCTGTCAATTTTTTATGACAAGTGCGCAATATAGAGAGTTTAGGGCATGCCAAATTTGAAGTTCGTCGGAAAATTTTTCGACCTCCAAATTTGCCGACGTTTGGACCACACTTTGACCAAATTGCCGAGCCAAACTGCGGTGCGTTAACGACAGTCCGAATGACTGAGCATGCGCACAACTCAGGAGTACCCCAAAGAGGTGTGTACAGACAGCCACGGTTTGCGTGAGAGCAGTCAGGAAGCCTCAACCAAGTTTTTTCTAAACTTTGAAATTTCTCTGCCATTTCCCGGCGAAAGTCTGTCAATTTTGTATGACAAGTGCGCAATATAGAGAGTTTAGGGCATGCAAAATTTGAAGTTCGTCGGAACATTTTTCGACCTCCAAATTTGCCGACGTTTGGACCACACTTTGACCAAATTGCCGAGCCAAACTGCGGTGCGTTAACGACAGTCCGAATGACTGAGCATGCGCACAACTCAGGAGTACCCCAAAGAGGTGTGTACAGACAGCCACGGTTTGCGTGAGAGCAGTCAGGAAGCCTCAACCCAGTTTTTTCTAAACTTTGAAATTTCTCTGCCATTTCCCGGCGAAAGTCTGTCAATTTTGTATGACAAGTGCGCAATATAGAGAGTTTAGGGCATGCAAAATTTGAAGTTCGTCGGAACATTTTTCGACCTCCAAATTTGCCGACGTTTGGACCACACTTTGACTAAATTGCCGAGCCAAACTGCGGTGCGTTAACGACAGTCCGAATGACTGAGCATGCGCACAACTCAGGAGTACCCCAAAGAGGTGTGTACAGACAGCCACGGTTTGCGTGAGAGCAGTCAGGAAGCCTCAACCCAGTTTTTTCTAAACTTTGAAATTTCTCTGCCATTTCCCGGCGAAAGTCTGTCAATTTTTTATGACAAGTGCGCAATATAGAGAGTTTAGGGCATGCAAAATTTGAAGTTCGTCGGAACATTTTTCGACCTCCAAATTTGCCGACGTTTGGACCACACTTTGACCAAATTGCCGAGCCAAACTGCGGTGCGTTAACGACAGTCCGAATGACTGAGCATGCGCACAACTCAGGAGTACCCCAAAGAGGTGTGTACGGACAGCCACGGTTTGCGTGAGAGCAGTCAGGAAGCCTCAACCAGTTTTTTCTAAACTTTGAAATGTCTCTGCCATTTCCCGGCGAAAGTCTGTCAATTTTTTATGACAAGTGCCTAATATAGAGAGTATAGGGCATGCAAAATTTGAAGTTCGTCGGAACATTTTTCGACCTCCAAATTTGCCGACGTTTGGACCACACTTTGACCAAATTGCCGAGCCAAACTGCGGTGCGTTAACGACAGTCCGAATGACTGAGCATGCGCACAACTCAGGAGTACCCCAAAGAGGTGTGTACAGACAGCCACGGTTTGCGTGAGAGCAGTCAGGAAGCCTCAACCAGTTTTTTCTAAACTTTGAAATGTCTCTGCCATTTCCCGGCGAAAGTCTGTCAATTTTTTATGACAAGTGCCTAATATAGAGAGTATAGGGCATGCAAAATTTGAAGTTCGTCGGAACATTTTTCGACCTCCAAATTTGCCGACGTTTGGACCACACTTTGACCAAATTGCCGAGCCAAACTGCGGTGCGTTAACGACAGTCCGAATGACTGAGCATGCGCACAACTCAGGAGTACCCCAAAGAGGTGTGTACAGACAGCCACGGTTTGCGTGAGAGCAGTCAGGAAGCCTCAACCCAGTTTTTTCTAAACTTTGAAATTTCTCTGCCATTTCCCGGCGAAAGTCTGTCAATTTTTTTATGACAAGTGCGCAATATAGAGAGTTTAGGGCATGCAAAATTTGAAGTTCGTCGGAACATTTTTCGACCTCCAAATTTGCCGACGTTTGGACCACACTTTGACCAAATTGCAGAGCCAAACTGCGGTGCGTTAACGACAGTCCGAATGACTGAGCATGCGCACAACTCAGGAGTACCCCAAAGAGGTGTGTACAGACAGCCACGGTTTGCGTGAGAGCAGTCAGGAAGCCTCAACCCAGTTTTTTCTAAACTTTGAAATTTCTCTGCCATTTCCCGGCGAAAGTCTGTCAATTTTTTATGACAAGTGCGCAATATAGAGAGTTTAGGGCATGCAAAATTTGAAGTTCGTCGGAACATTTTTCGACCTCCAAATTTGCCGACGTTTGGACCACACTTTGACCAAATTGCCGAGCCAAACTGCGGTGCGTTAACGACAGTCCGAATGACTGAGCATGCGCACAACTCAGGAGTACCCCAAAGAGGTGTGTACAGACAGCCACGGTTTGCGTGAGAGCAGTCAGGAAGCCTCAACCCAGTTTTTTTCTAAACTTTGAATTTTCTCTGCCATTTCCCGGCGAAAGTCTGTCAATTTGTTATGACAAGTGCGCAATATAGAGAGTTTAGGGCATGCAAAATTTGAAGTTCGTCGGAACATTTTTCGACCTCCAAATTTGCCGACGTTTGGACCACACTTTGACCAAATTGCCGAGCCAAACTGCGGTGCGTTAACGATAGTCCGAATGACTGAGCATGCGCACAACTCAGGAGTACCCCAAAGAGGTGTGTACAGACAGCCACGGTTTGCGTGAGAGCAGTCAGGAAGCCTCAACCCAGTTTTTTCTAAACTTTGAAATTTCTCTGCCATTTCCCGGCGAAAGTCTGTCAATTTTTTATGACAAGTGCGCAATATAGAGAGTTTAGGGCATGCAAAATTTGAAGTTCGTCGGAACATTTTTCGACCTCCAAATTTGCCGACGTTTGGACCACACTTTGACCAAATTGCCGAGCCAAACTGCGATGCGTTAACGACAGTCCGAATGACTGAGCATGCGCACAACTCAGGAGTACCCCAAAGAGGTGTGTACAGACAGCCACGGTTTGCGTGAGAGCAGTCAGGAAGCCTCAACCAGTTTTTTCTAAACTTTGAAATTTCTCTGCCATTTCCCGGCGAAAGTCTGTCAATTTTTTATGACAAGTGCCTAATATAGAGAGTATAGGGCATGCAAAGTTTGAAGTTCGTCGGAACATTTTTCGACCTCCAAATTTGCCGACGTTTGGACCACACTTTGACCAAATTGCCGAGCCAAACTGCGGTGCGTTAACGACAGTCCGAATGACTGAGCATGCGCACAACTCAGGAGTACCCCAAAGAGGTGTGTACAGACAGCCACGGTTTGCGTAAAGCAGTCAGGAAGCCTCAACCCAGTTTTTTCTAAACTTTGAAATTTCTCTGCCATTTCCCGGCGAAAGTCTGTCAATTTTTTATGACAAGTGCGCAATATAGAGAGTTTAGGGCATGCAAAATTTGAAGTTCGTCGGAACATTTTTCGACCTCCAAATTTGCCGACGTTTGGACCACACTTTGACCAAATTGCCGAGCCAAATTGCGGTGCGTTAACGATAGTCCGAATGACTGAGCATGCGCACAACTCAGGAGTACCCCAAAGAGGTATGTACAGACAGCCACGGCTTGCGTGAGAGCAGTCAGGAAGCCTCAACACAGTTTTTTCTAAACTTTGAAATTTCTCTGCCATTTCCCGGCGAAAGTCTGTCAATTTTTTATGACAAGTGCGCAATATAGAGAGTTTAGGGCATGCAAAATTTGAAGTTCGTCGGAACATTTTTCGACCTCCAAATTTGCCGACGTTTGGACCACACTTTGACCAAATTGCCGAGCCAAACTGCGGTGCGTTAACGACAGTCCGAATGACTGAGCATGCGCACAACTCAGGAGTACCCCAAAGAGGTGTGTACAGACAGCCACGGTTTGCGTGAGAGCAGTCAGGAAGCCTCAACCCAGTTTTTTCTAAACTTTGAAATTTCTCTGCCATTTCCCGGCGAAAGTCTGTCAATTTTGTATGACAAGTGCGCAATATAGAGAGTTTAGGGCATGCAAAATTTGAAGTTCGTCGGAACATTTTTCGACCTCCAAATTTGCCGTTTGGACCACACTTTGACCAAATTGCCGAGCCAAACTGCGGTGCGTTAACGACAGTCCGAATGACTGAGCATGCGCACAACTCAGGAGTACCCCAAAGAGGTATGTACAGACAGCCACGGTTTGCGTGAGAGCAGTCAGGAAGCCTCAACCCAGTTTTTTCTAAACTTTGAAATTTCTCTTCCATTTCCCGGCGAAAGTCTGTCAATTTTGTATGACAAGTGCGCAATATAGAGAGTTTAGGGCATGCAAAATTTGAAGTTCGTCGGAACATTTTTCGACCTCCAAATTTGCCGACGTTTGGACCACACTTTGACCAAATTGCCGAGCCAAACTGCGGTGCGTTAACGACAGTCCGAATGACTGAGCATGCGCACAACTCAGGAGTACCCCAAAGAGGTGTGTACAGACAGCCACGGTTTGCGTGAGAGCAGTCAGGAAGCCTCAACCCAGTTTTTTCTAAACTTTGAAATTTCTCTGCCATTTCCCGGCGAAAGTCTGTCAATTTTGTATGACAAGTGCGCAATATAGAGAGTTTAGGGCATGCAAAATTTGAAGTTCGTCGGAACATTTTTCGACCTCCAAATTTGCCGACGTTTGGACCACACTTTGACCAAATTTCCGAGCCAAACTGCGGTGCGTTAACGACAGTCCGAATGACTGAGCATGCGCACAACTCAGGAGTACCCCAAAGAGGTATGTACAGACAGCCACGGTTTGCGTGAGAGCAGTCAGGAAGCCTCAACCCAGTTTTTTCTAAACTTTGAAATTTCTCTGCCATTTCCCGGCGAAAGTCTGTCAATTTTGTATGACAAGTGCGCAATATAGAGAGTTTAGGGCATGCAAAATTTGAAGTTCGTCGGAACATTTTTCGACCTCCAAATTTGCCGACGTTTGGACCACACTTTGACTAAATTGCCGAGCCAAACTGCGGTGCGTTAACGACAGTCCGAATGACTGAGCATGCGCACAACTCAGGAGTACCCCAAAGAGGTGTGTACAGACAGCCACGGTTTGCGTGAGAGCAGTCAGGAAGCCTCAACCCAGTTTTTTCTAAACTTTGAAATTTCTCTGCCATTTCCCGGCGAAAGTCTGTCAATTTTTTATGACAAGTGCGCAATATAGAGAGTTTAGGGCATGCAAAATTTGAAGTTCGTCGGAACATTTTTCGACATCCAAATTTGCCGACGTTTGAACCACACTTTGACCAAATTGCCGAGCCAAACTGCGGTGCGTTAACGACAGTCCGAATGACTGAGCATGCGCACAACTCAGGAGTACCCCAAAGAGGTGTGTACAGACAGCCACGGTTTGCGTGAGAGCAGTCAGGAAGCCTCAACCCAGTTTTTTCTAAACTTTGAAATTTCTCTGCCATTTCCCGGCGAAAGTCTGTCAATTTTTTATGACAAGTGCGCAATATAGAGAGTTTAGGGCATGCAAAATTTGAAGTTCGTCGGAACATTTTTCGACCTCCAAATTTGCCGACGTTTGGACCACACTTTGACCAAATTGCCGAGCCAAACTGCGGTGCGTTAACGACAGTCCGAATGACTGAGCATGCGCACAACTCAGGAGTACCCCAAAGAGGTGTGTACAGACAGCCACGGTTTGCGTGAGAGCAGTCAGGAAGCCTCAACCCAGTTTTTTCTAAACTTTGAAATTTCTCTGCCATTTCCCGGCGAAAGTCTGTCAATTTTGTATGACAAGTGCGCAATATAGAGAGTTTAGGGCATGCAAAATTTGAAGTTCGTCGGAACATTTTTCGACCTCCAAATTTGCCGACGTTTGGACCACACTTTGACCAAATTGCCGAGCCAAACTGCGGTGCGTTAACGACAGTCCGAATGACTGAGCATGCGCACAACTCAGGAGTACCCCAAAGAGGTATGTACAGACAGCCACGGTTTGCGTGAGAGCAGTCAGGAAGCCTCAACACAGTTTTTTCTAAACTTTGAAATTTCTCTGTTATTTCCCGGCGAAAGTCTGTCAATTTTTTATGACAAGTGCGCAATATAGAGAGTTTAGGGCATGCAAAATTTGAAGTTCGTCGGAACATTTTTCGACCTCCAAATTTGCCGACGTTTGGACCACACTTTGACCAAATTGCCGAGCCAAACTGCGGTGCGTTAACGACAGTCCGAATGACTGAGCATGCGCACAACTCAGGAGTACCCCAAAGAGGTGTGTACAGACAGCCACGGTTTGCGTGAGAACAGTCAGGAAGCGTCAACCCAGTTTTTTCTAAACTTTGAAATTTCTCTGCCATTTCCCGGCGAAAGTCTGTCAATTTTTTTATGACAAGTGCGCAATATAGAGAGTTTAGGGCATGCAAAATTTGAAGTTCGTCGGAACATTTTTCGACCTCCAAATTTGCCGACGTTTGGACCACACTTTGACCAAATTGCCGAGCCAAACTGCGGTGCGTTAACGACAGTCCGAATGACTGAGCATGCGCACAACTCAGAAGTACCCCAAAGAGGTGTGTACAGACAGCCACGGTTTGCGTGAGAGCAGTCAGGAAGCCTCAACCCAGTTTTTTCTAAACTTTGAATTTTCTCTGCCATTTCCCGGCGAAAGTCTGTCAATTTGTTATGACAAGTGCGCAATATAGAGAGTTTAGGGCATGCAAAATTTGAAGTTCGTCGGAACATTTTTCGACCTCCAAATTTGCCGACGTTTGGACCACACTTTGACCAAATTGCCGAGCCAAACTGCGGTGCGTTAACGATAGTCCGAATGACTGAGCATGCGCACAACTCAGGAGTACCCCAAAGAGGTGTGTACAGACAGCCACGGTTTGCGTGAGAGCAGTCAGGAAGCCTCAACCCAGTTTTTTCTAAACTTTGAAATTTCTCTGCCATTTCCCGGCGAAAGTCTGTCAATTTTTTATGACAAGTGCGCAATATAGAGAGTTTAGGGCATGCAAAATTTGAAGTTCGTCGGAACATTTTTCGACCTCCAAATTTGCCGACGTTTGGACCACACTTTGACCAAATTGCCGAGCCAAACTGCGGTGCGTTAACGACAGTCCGAATGACTGAGCATGCGCACAACTCAGGAGTACCCCAAAGAGGTGTGTACAGACAGCCACGGTTTGCGTGAGAGCAGTCAGGAAGCCTCAACCAGTTTTTTCTAAACTTTGAAATTTCTCTGCCATTTCCCGGCGAAAGTCTGTCAATTTTTTATGACAAGTGCCTAATATAGAGAGTATAGGGCATGCAAAATTTGAAGTTCGTCGGAACATTTTTCGACCTCCAAATTTGCCGACGTTTGGACCACACTTTGACCAAATTGCCGAGCCAAACTGCGGTGCGTTAACGACAGTCCGAATGACTGAGCATGCGCACAACTCAGGAGTACCCCAAAGAGGTGTGTACAGACAGCCACGGTTTGCGTGAGAGCAGTCAGGAAGCCTCAACCCAGATTTTTCTAAACTTTGAAATTTCTCTGCCATTTCCCGGCGAAAGTCTGTCAATTTGTTATGACAAGTGCGCAATATAGAGAGTTTAGGGCATGCAAAATTTGAAGTTCGTCGGAACATTTTTCGACCTCCAAATTTGCCGACGTTTGGACCACACTTTGACCAAATTGCCGAGCCAAACTGCGGTGCGTTAACGACAGTCCGAATGACTGAGCATGCGCACAACTCAGGAGTACCCCAAAGAGGTGTGTACAGACAGCCACGGTTTGCGTGAGAGCAGTCAGGAAGCCTCAACCCAGTTTTTTCTAAACTTTGAAATTTCTCTTCCATTTCCCGGCGAAAGTCTGTCAATTTTTTATGACAAGTGCGCAATATAGAGAGTTTAGGGCATGCAAAATTTGAAGTTCGTCGGAACATTTTTCGACCTCCAAATTTGCCGACGTTTGGACCACACTTTGACCAAATTGCCGAGCCAAACTGCGGTGCGTTAACGACAGTCCGAATGACTGAGCATGCGCACAACTCAGGAGTACCCCAAAGAGGTGTGTACAGACAGCCACGGTTTGCGTGAGAGCAGTCAGGAAGCCTCAACCCAGTTTTTTCTAAACTTTGAAATTTCTCTGCCATTTCCCGGCGAAAGTCTGTCAATTTTTTATGACAAGTGCGCAATATAGAGAGTTTAGGGCATGCAAAATTTGAAGTTCGTCGGAACATTTTTCGACCTCCAAATTTGCCGACGTTTGGACCACACTTTGACCAAATTGCCGAGCCAAACTGCGGTGCGTTAACGACAGTCCGAATGACTGAGCATGCGCACAACTCAGGAGTACCCCAAAAGAGGTGTGTACAGACAGCCACGGTTTGCGTGAGAGCAGTCAGGAAGCCTCAACCCAGTTTTTTCTAAACTTTGAAATTTCTCTGCCATTTCCCGGCGAAAGTCTGTAAATTTTGTATGACAAGTGCGCAATATAGAGAGTTTAGGGCATGCAAAATTTGAAGTTCGTCGGAACATTTTTCGACCTCCAAATTTGCCGACGTTTGGACCACACTTTGACCAAATTGCCGAGCCAAACTGCGGTGCGTTAACGACAGTCCGAATGACTGAGCATGCGCACAACTCAGGAGTACCCCAAAGAGGTGTGTACAGACAGCCACGGCTTGCGTGAGAGCAGTCAGGAAGCCTCAACCCAGTTTTTTCTAAACTTTGAAATTTCTCTGCCATTTCCCGGCGAAAGTCTGTCAATTTTTTATGACAAGTGCGCAATATAGAGAGTTTAGGGCATGCAAAATTTGAAGTTCGTCGGAACATTTTTCGACCTCCAAATTTGCCGACGTTTGGACCACACTTTGACCAAATTGCCGAGCCAAACTGCGGTGCGTTAACGACAGTCCGAATGACTGAGCATGCGCACAACTCAGGAGTACCCCAAAGAGGTGTGTACAGACAGCCACGGTTTGCGTGAGAGCAGTCAGGAAGCCTCAACCCAGTTTTTTCTAAACTTTGAAATTTCTCTGCCATTTCCCGGCGAAAGTCTGTCAATTTTTTATGACAAGTGCGCAATATAGAGAGTTTAGGGCATGCAAAATTTGAAGTTCGTCGGAACATTTTTCGACCTCCAAATTTGCCGACGTTTGGACCACACTTTGACCAAATTGCCGAGCCAAACTGCGGTGCGTTAACGACAGTCCGAATGACTGAGCATGCGCACAACTCAGGAGTACCCCAAAAGAGGTGTGTACAGACAGCCACGGTTTGCGTGAGAGCAGTCAGGAAGCCTCAACCCAGTTTTTTTCTAAACTTTGAAATTTCTCTGCCATTTCCCGGCGAAAGTCTGTAAATTTTTTATGACAAGTGCGCACTATAGAGAGTTTAGGGCATGCAAAATTTGAAGTTCGTCGGAACATTTTTCGACCTCCAAATTTGCCGACGTTTGGACCACACTTTGACCAAATTGCCGAGCCAAACTGCGGTGCGTTAACGACAGTCCGAATGACTGAGCATGCGCACAACTCAGGAGTACCCCAAAGAGGTGTGTACAGACAGCCACGGTTTGCGTGAGAGCAGTCAGGAAGCCTCAACCCAGTTTTTTCTAAACTTTGAAATTTCTCTGCCATTTCCCGGCGAAAGTCTGTCAATTTTTTATGACAAGTGCGCAATATAGAGAGTTTAGGGCATGCAAAATTTGAAGTTCGTCGGAACATTTTTCGACCTCCAAATTTGCCGACGTTTGGACCACACTTTGACCAAATTGCCGAGCCAAACTGCGGTGCGTTAACGACAGTCCGAATGACTGAGCATGCGCACAACTCAGGAGTACCCCAAAAGAGGTGTGTACAGACAGCCACGGTTTGCGTGAGAGCAGTCAGGAAGCCTCAACCCAGTTTTTTCTAAACTTTGAAATTTCTCTGCCATTTCCCGGCGAAAGTCTGTAAATTTTGTATGACAAGTGCGCAATATAGAGAGTTTAGGGCATGCAAAATTTGAAGTTCGTCGGAACATTTTTCGACCTCCAAATTTGCCGACGTTTGGACCACACTTTGACCAAATTGCCGAGCCAAACTGCGGTGCGTTAACGACAGTCCGAATGACTGAGCATGCGCACAACTCAGGAGTACCCCAAAGAGGTGTGTACAGACAGCCACGGCTTGCGTGAGAGCAGTCAGGAAGCCTCAACCCAGTTTTTTCTAAACTTTGAAATTTCTCTGCCATTTCCCGGCGAAAGTCTGTCAATTTTTTATGACAAGTGCGCACTATAGAGAGTTTAGGGCATGCAAAATTTGAAGTTCGTCGGAACATTTTTCGACCTCCAAATTTGCCGACGTTTGGACCACACTTTGACCAAATTGCCGAGCCAAACTGCGGTGCGTTAACGACAGTCCGAATGACTGAGCATGCGCACAACTCAGGAGTACCCCAAAGAGGTGTGTACAGACAGCCACGGTTTGCGTGAGAGCAGTCAGGAAGCCTCAACCCAGTTTTTTCTAAACTTTGAAATTTCTCTGCCATTTCCCGGCGAAAGTCTGTCAATTTTTTATGACAAGTGCGCAATATAGAGAGTTTAGGGCATGCAAAATTTGAAGTTCGTCGGAACATTTTTCGACCTCCAAATTTGCCGACGTTTGGACCACACTTTGACCAAATTGCCGAGCCAAACTGCGGTGCGTTAACGACAGTCCGAATGACTGAGCATGCGCACAACTCAGGAGTACCCCAAAAGAGGTGTGTACAGACAGCCACGGTTTGCGTGAGAGCAGTCAGGAAGCCTCAACCCAGTTTTTTCTAAACTTTGAAATTTCTCTGCCATTTCCCGGCGAAAGTCTGTAAATTTTGTATGACAAGTGCGCAATATAGAGAGTTTAGGGCATGCAAAATTTGAAGTTCGTCGGAACATTTTTCGACCTCCAAATTTGCCGACGTTTGGACCACACTTTGACCAAATTGCCGAGCCAAACTGCGGTGCGTTAACGACAGTCCGAATGACTGAGCATGCGCACAACTCAGGAGTACCCCAAAGAGGTGTGTACAGACAGCCACGGCTTGCGTGAGAGCAGTCAGGAAGCCTCAACCCAGTTTTTTCTAAACTTTGAAATTTCTCTGCCATTTCCCGGCGAAAGTCTGTCAATTTTTTATGACAAGTGCGCACTATAGAGAGTTTAGGGCATGCAAAATTTGAAGTTCGTCGGAACATTTTTCGACCTCCAAATTTGCCGACGTTTGGACCACACTTTGACCAAATTGCCGAGCCAAACTGCGGTGCGTTAACGACAGTCCGAATGACTGAGCATGCGCACAACTCAGGAGTACCCCAAAGAGGTGTGTACAGACAGCCACGGTTTGCGTGAGAGCAGTCAGGAAGCCTCAACCCAGTTTTTTCTAAACTTTGAAATTTCTCTGCCATTTCCCGGCGAAAGTCTGTCAATTTTTTATGACAAGTGCGCAATATAGAGAGTTTAGGGCATGCAAAATTTGAAGTTCGTCGGAACATTTTTCGACCTCCAAATTTGCCGACGTTTGGACCACACTTTGACCAAATTGCCGAGCCAAACTGCGGTGCGTTAACGACAGTCCGAATGACTGAGCATGCGCACAACTCAGGAGTACCCCAAAAGAGGTGTGTACAGACAGCCACGGTTTGCGTGAGAGCAGTCAGGAAGCCTCAACCCAGTTTTTTCTAAACTTTGAAATTTCTCTGCCATTTCCCGGCGAAAGTCTGTAAATTTTGTATGACAAGTGCGCAATATAGAGAGTTTAGGGCATGCAAAATTTGAAGTTCGTCGGAACATTTTTCGACCTCCAAATTTGCCGACGTTTGGACCACACTTTGACCAAATTGCCGAGCCAAACTGCGGTGCGTTAACGACAGTCCGAATGACTGAGCATGCGCACAACTCAGGAGTACCCCAAAGAGGTGTGTACAGACAGCCACGGCTTGCGTGAGAGCAGTCAGGAAGCCTCAACCCAGTTTTTTCTAAACTTTGAAATTTCTCTGCCATTTCCCGGCGAAAGTCTGTCAATTTTTTATGACAAGTGCGCACTATAGAGAGTTTAGGGCATGCAAAATTTGAAGTTCGTCGGAACATTTTTCGACCTCCAAATTTGCCGACGTTTGGACCACACTTTGACCAAATTGCCGAGCCAAACTGCGGTGCGTTAACGACAGTCCGAATGACTGAGCATGCGCACAACTCAGGAGTACCCCAAAGAGGTGTGTACAGACAGCCACGGTTTGCGTGAGAGCAGTCAGGAAGCCTCAACCCAGTTTTTTCTAAACTTTGAAATTTCTCTGCCATTTCCCGGCGAAAGTCTGTCAATTTTTTATGACAAGTGCGCAATATAGAGAGTTTAGGGCATGCAAAATTTGAAGTTCGTCGGAACATTTTTCGACCTCCAAATTTGCCGACGTTTGGACCACACTTTGACCAAATTGCCGAGCCAAACTGCGGTGCGTTAACGACAGTCCGAATGACTGAGCATGCGCACAACTCAGGAGTACCCCAAAGAGGTGTGTACAGACAGCCACGGTTTGCGTGAGAGCAGTCAGGAAGCCTCAACCAGTTTTTTCTAAACTTTGAAATTTCTCTGCCATTTCCCGGCGAAAGTCTGTCAATTTTTTATGACAAGTGCCTAATATAGAGAGTATAGGGCATGCAAAATTTGAAGTTCGTCGGAACATTTTTCGACCTCCAAATTTGCCGACGTTTGGACCACACTTTGACCAAATTGCCGAGCCAAACTGCGGTGCGTTAACGACAGTCCGAATGACTGAGCATGCGCACAACTCAGGAGTACCCCAAAGAGGTGTGTACAGACAGCCACGGTTTGCGTGAGAGCAGTCAGGAAGCCTCAACCCAGATTTTTCTAAACTTTGAAATTTCTCTGCCATTTCCCGGCGAAAGTCTGTCAATTTGTTATGACAAGTGCGCAATATAGAGAGTTTAGGGCATGCAAAATTTGAAGTTCGTCGGAACATTTTTCGACCTCCAAATTTGCCGACGTTTGGACCACACTTTGACCAAATTGCCGAGCCAAACTGCGGTGCGTTAACGACAGTCCGAATGACTGAGCATGCGCACAACTCAGGAGTACCCCAAAGAGGTGTGTACAGACAGCCACGGTTTGCGTGAGAGCAGTCAGGAAGCCTCAACCCAGTTTTTTCTAAACTTTGAAATTTCTCTTCCATTTCCCGGCGAAAGTCTGTCAATTTTTTATGACAAGTGCGCAATATAGAGAGTTTAGGGCATGCAAAATTTGAAGTTCGTCGGAACATTTTTCGACCTCCAAATTTGCCGACGTTTGGACCACACTTTGACCAAATTGCCGAGCCAAACTGCGGTGCGTTAACGACAGTCCGAATGACTGAGCATGCGCACAACTCAGGAGTACCCCAAAGAGGTGTGTACAGACAGCCACGGTTTGCGTGAGAGCAGTCAGGAAGCCTCAACCCAGTTTTTTCTAAACTTTGAAATTTCTCTGCCATTTCCCGGCGAAAGTCTGTCAATTTTTTATGACAAGTGCGCAATATAGAGAGTTTAGGGCATGCAAAATTTGAAGTTCGTCGGAACATTTTTCGACCTCCAAATTTGCCGACGTTTGGACCACACTTTGACCAAATTGCCGAGCCAAACTGCGGTGCGTTAACGACAGTCCGAATGACTGAGCATGCGCACAACTCAGGAGTACCCCAAAAGAGGTGTGTACAGACAGCCACGGTTTGCGTGAGAGCAGTCAGGAAGCCTCAACCCAGTTTTTTCTAAACTTTGAAATTTCTCTGCCATTTCCCGGCGAAAGTCTGTAAATTTTGTATGACAAGTGCGCAATATAGAGAGTTTAGGGCATGCAAAATTTGAAGTTCGTCGGAACATTTTTCGACCTCCAAATTTGCCGACGTTTGGACCACACTTTGACCAAATTGCCGAGCCAAACTGCGGTGCGTTAACGACAGTCCGAATGACTGAGCATGCGCACAACTCAGGAGTACCCCAAAGAGGTGTGTACAGACAGCCACGGCTTGCGTGAGAGCAGTCAGGAAGCCTCAACCCAGTTTTTTCTAAACTTTGAAATTTCTCTGCCATTTCCCGGCGAAAGTCTGTCAATTTTTTATGACAAGTGCGCAATATAGAGAGTTTAGGGCATGCAAAATTTGAAGTTCGTCGGAACATTTTTCGACCTCCAAATTTGCCGACGTTTGGACCACACTTTGACCAAATTGCCGAGCCAAACTGCGGTGCGTTAACGACAGTCCGAATGACTGAGCATGCGCACAACTCAGGAGTACCCCAAAGAGGTGTGTACAGACAGCCACGGTTTGCGTGAGAGCAGTCAGGAAGCCTCAACCCAGTTTTTTCTAAACTTTGAAATTTCTCTGCCATTTCCCGGCGAAAGTCTGTCAATTTTTTATGACAAGTGCGCAATATAGAGAGTTTAGGGCATGCAAAATTTGAAGTTCGTCGGAACATTTTTCGACCTCCAAATTTGCCGACGTTTGGACCACACTTTGACCAAATTGCCGAGCCAAACTGCGGTGCGTTAACGACAGTCCGAATGACTGAGCATGCGCACAACTCAGGAGTACCCCAAAAGAGGTGTGTACAGACAGCCACGGTTTGCGTGAGAGCAGTCAGGAAGCCTCAACCCAGTTTTTTCTAAACTTTGAAATTTCTCTGCCATTTCCCGGCGAAAGTCTGTAAATTTTGTATGACAAGTGCGCAATATAGAGAGTTTAGGGCATGCAAAATTTGAAGTTCGTCGGAACATTTTTCGACCTCCAAATTTGCCGACGTTTGGACCACACTTTGACCAAATTGCCGAGCCAAACTGCGGTGCGTTAACGACAGTCCGAATGACTGAGCATGCGCACAACTCAGGAGTACCCCAAAGAGGTGTATACAGACAGCCACGGCTTGCGTGAGAGCAGTCAGGAAGCCTCAACCCAGTTTTTTCTAAACTTTGAAATTTCTCTGCCATTTCCCGGCGAAAGTCTGTCAATTTTTTATGACAAGTGCGCACTATAGAGAGTTTAGGGCATGCAAAATTTGAAGTTCGTCGGAACATTTTTCGACCTCCAAATTTGCCGACGTTTGGACCACACTTTGACCAAATTGCCGAGCCAAACTGCGGTGCGTTAACGACAGTCCGAATGACTGAGCATGCGCACAACTCAGGAGTACCCCAAAGAGGTGTGTACAGACAGCCACGGTTTGCGTGAGAGCAGTCAGGAAGCCTCAACCCAGTTTTTTCTAAACTTTGAAATTTCTCTGCCATTTCCCGGCGAAAGTCTGTCAATTTTTTATGACAAGTGCGCAATATAGAGAGTTTAGGGCATGCAAAATTTGAAGTTCGTCGGAACATTTTTCGACCTCCAAATTTGCCGACGTTTGGACCACACTTTGACCAAATTGCCGAGCCAAACTGCGGTGCGTTAACGACAGTCCGAATGACTGAGCATGCGCACAACTCAGGAGTACCCCAAAAGAGGTGTGTACAGACAGCCACGGTTTGCGTGAGAGCAGTCAGGAAGCCTCAACCCAGTTTTTTCTAAACTTTGAAATTTCTCTGCCATTTCCCGGCGAAAGTCTGTAAATTTTGTATGACAAGTGCGCAATATAGAGAGTTTAGGGCATGCAAAATTTGAAGTTCGTCGGAACATTTTTCGACCTCCAAATTTGCCGACGTTTGGACCACACTTTGACCAAATTGCCGAGCCAAACTGCGGTGCGTTAACGACAGTCCGAATGACTGAGCATGCGCACAACTCAGGAGTACCCCAAAGAGGTGTGTACAGACAGCCACGGCTTGCGTGAGAGCAGTCAGGAAGCCTCAACCCAGTTTTTTCTAAACTTTGAAATTTCTCTGCCATTTCCCGGCGAAAGTCTGTCAATTTTTTATGACAAGTGCGCACTATAGAGAGTTTAGGGCATGCAAAATTTGAAGTTCGTCGGAACATTTTTCGACCTCCAAATTTGCCGACGTTTGGACCACACTTTGACCAAATTGCCGAGCCAAACTGCGGTGCGTTAACGACAGTCCGAATGACTGAGCATGCGCACAACTCAGGAGTACCCCAAAGAGGTGTGTACAGACAGCCACGGTTTGCGTGAGAGCAGTCAGGAAGCCTCAACCCAGTTTTTTCTAAACTTTGAAATTTCTCTGCCATTTCCCGGCGAAAGTCTGTCAATTTTTTATGACAAGTGCGCAATATAGAGAGTTTAGGGCATGCAAAATTTGAAGTTCGTCGGAACATTTTTCGACCTCCAAATTTGCCGACGTTTGGACCACACTTTGACCAAATTGCCGAGCCAAACTGCGGTGCGTTAACGACAGTCCGAATGACTGAGCATGCGCACAACTCAGGAGTACCCCAAAGAGGTGTGTACAGACAGCCACGGTTTGCGTGAGAGCAGTCAGGAAGCCTCAACCCAGTTTTTTCTAAACTTTGAAATTTCTCTGCCATTTCCCGGCGAAAGTCTGTAAATTTTGTATGACAAGTGCGCAATATAGAGAGTTTAGGGCATGCAAAATTTGAAGTTCGTCGGAACATTTTTCGACCTCCAAATTTGCCGACGTTTGGACCACACTTTGACCAAATTGCCGAGCCAAACTGCGGTGCGTTAACGACAGTCCGAATGACTGAGCATGCGCACAACTCAGGAGTACCCCAAAGAGGTGTGTACAGACAGCCACGGCTTGCGTGAGAGCAGTCAGGAAGCCTCAACCCAGTTTTTTCTAAACTTTGAAATTTCTCTGCCATTTCCCGGCGAAAGTCTGTCAATTTTTTATGACAAGTGCGCAATATAGAGAGTTTAGGGCATGCAAAATTTGAAGTTCGTCGGAACATTTTTCGACCTCCAAATTTGCCGACGTTTGGACCACACTTTGACCAAATTGCCGAGCCAAACTGCGGTGCGTTAACGACAGTCCGAATGACTGAGCATGCGCACAACTCAGGAGTACCCCAAAGAGGTGTGTACAGACAGCCACGGTTTGCGTGAGAGCAGTCAGGAAGCCTCAACCCAGTTTTTTCTAAACTTTGAAATTTCTCTGCCATTTCCCGGCGAAAGTCTGTCAATTTTTTATGACAAGTGCGCAATATAGAGAGTTTAGGGCATGCAAAATTTGAAGTTCGTCGGAACATTTTTCGACCTCCAAATTTGCCGACGTTTGGACCACACTTTGACCAAATTGCCGAGCCAAACTGCGGTGCGTTAACGACAGTCCGAATGACTGAGCATGCGCACAACTCAGGAGTACCCAAAGAGGTGTGTACAGACAGCCACGGTTTGCGTGAGAGCAGTCAGGAAGCCTCAACCCAGTTTTTTCTAAACTTTGAAATTTCTCTGCCATTTCCCGGCGAAAGTCTGTCAATTTTTTATGACAAGTGCGCAATATAGAGAGTTTAGGGCATGCAAAATTTGAAGTTCGTCGGAACATTTTTCGACCTCCAAATTTGCCGACGTTTGGACCACACTTTGACCAAATTGCCGAGCCAAACTGCGGTGCGTTAACGACAGTCCGAATGACTGAGCATGCGCACAACTCAGGAGTACCCCAAAGAGGTGTGTACAGACAGCCACGGTTTGCGTGAGAGCAGTCAGGAAGCCTCAACCCAGTTTTTTCTAAACTTTGAAATTTCTCTGCCATTTCCCGGCGAAAGTCTGTCAATTTTGTATGACAAGTGCGCAATATAGAGAGTTTAGGGCATGCAAAATTTGAAGTTCGTCGGAACATTTTTCGACCTCCAAATTTGCCGACGTTTGGACCACACTTTGACCAAATTGCCGAGCCAAACTGCGGTGCGTTAACGACAGTCCGAATGACTGAGCATGCGCACAACTCAGGAGTACCCCAAAGAGGTGTGTACAGACAGCCACGGTTTGCGTGAGAGCAGTCAGGAAGCCTCAACCCAGTTTTTTCTAAACTTTGAAATTTCTCTGCCATTTCCCGGCGAAAGTCTGTCAATTTTTTATGACAAGTGCGCAATATAGAGAGTTTAGGGCATGCAAAATTTGAAGTTCGTCGGAACATTGTTCGACCTCCAAATTTGCCGACGTTTGGACCACACTTTGACCAAATTGCCTAGCCAAACTGCGGTGCGTTAACGACAGTCCGAATGACTGAGCATGCGCACAACTCAGGAGTACCCCAAAGAGGTGTGTACAGACAGCCACGGTTTGCGTGAGAGCAGTCAGGAAGCCTCAACCCAGTTTTTTCTAAACTTTGAAATTTCTCTGCCATTTCCAGGCGAAAGTCTGTCAATTTTTTATGACAAGTGCGCAATATAGAGAGTTTAGGGCATGCAAAATTTGAAGTTCGTCGGAACATTTTTCGACCTCCAAATTTGCCGACGTTTGGACCACACTTTGACCAAATTGCCGAGCCAAACTGCGGTGCGTTAACGACAGTCCGAATGACTGAGCATGCGCACAAAGAGGTGTGTACAGACAGCCACGGTTTGCGTGAGAGCAGTCAGGAAGCCTCAACCCAGTTTTTTCTAAACTTTGAAATTTCTCTGCCATTTCCCGGCGAAAGTCTGTCAATTTTTTATGACAAGTGCGCAATATAGAGAGTTTAGGGCATGCAAAATTTGAAGTTCGTCGGAACATTTTTCGACCTCCAAATTTGCCGACGTTTGGACCACACTTTGACCAAATTGCCGAGCCAAACTGCGGTGCGTTAACGACAGTCCGAATGACTGAGCATGCGCACAACTCAGGAGTACCCCAAATAGGTGTGTACAGACAGCCACGGTTTGCGTGAGAGCAGTCAGGAAGCCTCAACCCAGTTTTTTCTAAACTTTGAAATTTCTCTGCCATTTCCCGGCGAAAGTCTGTCAATTTTTTATGACAAGTGCGCAATATAGAGAGTTTAGGGCATGCAAAATTTGAAGTTCGTCGGAACATTTTTCGACCTCCAAATTTGCCGACGTTTGGACCACACTTTGACCAAATTGCCGAGCCAAACTGCGGTGCGTTAACGACAGTCCGAATGACTGAGCATGCGCACAACTCAGGAGTACCCCAAAGAGGTGTGTACAGACAGCCACGGTTTGCGTGAGAGCAGTCAGGAAGCCTCAACCCAGTTTTTTCTAAACTTTGAAATTTCTCTGCCATTTCCCGGCGAAAGTCTGTCAATTTTTTATGACAAGTGCGCAATATAGAGAGTTTAGGGCATGCAAAATTTGAAGTTCGTCGGAACATTGTTCGACCTCCAAATTTGCCGACGTTTGGACCACACTTTGACCAAATTGCCTAGCCAAACTGCGGTGCGTTAACGACAGTCCGAATGACTGAGCATGCGCACAACTCAGGAGTACCCCAAAGAGGTGTGTACAGACAGCCACGGTTTGCGTGAGAGCAGTCAGGAAGCCTCAACCCAGTTTTTTCTAAACTTTGAAATTTCTCTGCCATTTCCAGGCGAAAGTCTGTCAATTTTTTATGACAAGTGCGCAATATAGAGAGTTTAGGGCATGCAAAATTTGAAGTTCGTCGGAACATTTTTCGACCTCCAAATTTGCCGACGTTTGGACCACACTTTGACCAAATTGCCGAGCCAAACTGCGGTGCGTTAACGACAGTCCGAATGACTGAGCATGCGCACAAAGAGGTGTGTACAGACAGCCACGGTTTGCGTGAGAGCAGTCAGGAAGCCTCAACCCAGTTTTTTCTAAACTTTGAAATTTCTCTGCCATTTCCCGGCGAAAGTCTGTCAATTTTTTATGACAAGTGCGCAATATAGAGAGTTTAGGGCATGCAAAATTTGAAGTTCGTCGGAACATTTTTCGACCTCCAAATTTGCCGACGTTTGGACCACACTTTGACCAAATTGCCGAGCCAAACTGCGGTGCGTTAACGACAGTCCGAATGACTGAGCATGCGCACAACTCAGGAGTACCCCAAATAGGTGTGTACAGACAGCCACGGTTTGCGTGAGAGCAGTCAGGAAGCCTCAACCCAGTTTTTTCTAAACTTTGAAATTTCTCTGCCATTTCCCGGCGAAAGTCTGTCAATTTTTTATGACAAGTGCGCAATATAGAGAGTTTAGGGCATGCAAAATTTGAAGTTCGTCGGAACATTTTTCGACCTCCAAATTTGCCGACGTTTGGACCACACTTTGACCAAATTGCCGAGCCAAACTGCGGTGCGTTAACGACAGTCCGAATGACTGAGCATGCGCACAACTCAGGAGTACCCCAAAGAGGTGTGTACAGACAGCCACGGTTTGCGTGAGAGCAGTCAGGAAGCCTCAACCCAGTTTTTTCTAAACTTTGAAATTTCTCTGCCATTTCCCGGCGAAAGTCTGTCAATTTTTTATGACAAGTGCGCAATATAGAGAGTTTAGGGCATGCAAAATTTGAAGTTCGTCGGAACATTTTTCGACCTCCAAATTTGCCGACGTTTGGACCACACTTTGACCAAATTGCCGAGCCAAACTGCGGTGCGTTAACGACAGTCCGAATGACTGAGCATGCGCACAACTCAGGAGTACCCCAAAGAGGTGTGTACAGACAGCCACGGTTTGCGTGAGAGCAGTCAGGAAGCCTCAACCCAGTTTTTTCTAAACTTTGAAATTTCTCTGCCATTTCCCGGCGAAAGTCTGTCAATTTTTTATGACAAGTGCGCAATATAGAGAGTTTAGGGCATGCAAAATTTGAAGTTCGTCGGAACATTTTTCGACCTCCAAATTTGCCGACGTTTGGACCACACTTTGACCAAATTGCCGAGCCAAACTGCGGTGCGTTAACGACAGTCCGAATGACTGAGCATGCGCACAACTCAGGAGTACCCCAAAGAGGTGTGTACAGACAGCCACGGTTTGCGTGAGAGCAGTCAGGAAGCCTCAACCCAGTTTTTTCTAAACTTTGAAATTTCTCTGCCATTTCCCGGCGAAAGTCTGTCAATTTTTTATGACAAGTGCGCAATATAGAGAGTTTAGGGCATGCAAAATTTGAAGTTCGTCGGAACATTTTTCGACTTCCAAATTTGCCGACGTTTGGACCACACTTTGACCAAATTGCCGAGCCAAACTGCGGTGCGTTAACGACAGTCCGAATGACTGAGCATGCGCACAACTCAGGAGTACCCCAAAGAGGTGTGTACAGACAGCCACGGTTTGCGTGAGAGCAGTCAGGAAGCCTCAACCCAGTTTTTTCTAAACTTTGAAATTTCTCTGCCATTTCCAGGCGAAAGTCTGTCAATTTTTTATGACAAGTGCGCAATATAGAGAGTTTAGGGCATGCAAAATTTGAAGTTCGTCGGAACATTTTTCGACCTCCAAATTTGCCGACGTTTGGACCACACTTTGACCAAATTGCCGAGCCAAACTGCGGTGCGTTAACGACAGTCCGAATGACTGAGCATGCGCACAACTCAGGAGTACCCCAAAGAGGTGTGTACAGACAGCCACGGTTTGCGTGAGAGCAGTCAGGAAGCCTCAACCCAGTTTTTTCTAAACTTTGAAATTTCTCTGTCATTTCCCGGCGAAAGTCTGTCAATTTTTTTATGACAAGTGCGCAATATAGAGAGTTTAGGGCATGCAAAATTTGAAGTTCGTCGGAACATTTTTCGACCTCCAAATTTGCCGACGTTTGGACCACACTTTGACCAAATTGCCGAGCCAAACTGCGGTGCGTTAACGACAGTCCGAATGACTGAGCATGCGCACAACTCAGGAGTACCCCAAAGAGGTGTGTACAGACAGCCACGGTTTGCGTGAGAGCAGTCAGGAAGCCTCAAGCCAGTTTTTTCTAAACTTTGAAATTTCTCTGCCATTTCCCGGCGAAAGTCTGTCAATTTTGTATGACAAGTGCGCAATATAGAGAGTTTAGGGCATGCAAAATTTGAAGTTCGTCGGAACATTTTTCGACCTCCAAATTTGCCGACGTTTGGACCACACTTTGACCAAATTGCCGAGCCAAACTGCGGTGCGTTAACGACAGTCCGAATGACTGAGCATGCGCACAACTCAGGAGTACCCCAAAGAGGTGTGTACAGACAGCCACGGTTTGCGTGAGAGCAGTCAGGAAGCCTCAACCCAGTTTTTTCTAAACTTTGAAATTTCTCTGCCATTTCCTGGCGAAAGTCTGTCAATTTTTTATGTCAAGTGCGCAATATAGAGAGTTTAGGGCATGCAAAATTTGAAGTTCGTCGGAACATTTTTCGACCTCCAAATTTGCCGACGTTTGGACCACACTTTGACCAAATTGCCGAGCCAAACTGCGGTGCTTTAACGACAGTCCGAATGACTGAGCATGCGCACAACTCAGGAGTACCCCAAAGAGGTGTGTACAGACAGCCACGGTTTGCGTGAGAGCAGTCAGGAAGCCTCAACCCAGTTTTTTCTAAACTTTGAAATTTCTCTGTCATTTCCCGGCGAAAGTCTGTCAATTTTTTTATGACAAGTGCGCAATATAGAGAGTTTAGGGCATGCAAAATTTGAAGTTCGTCGGAACATTTTTCGACCTCCAAATTTGCCGACGTTTGGACCACACTTTGACCAAATTGCCGAGCCAAACTGCGGTGCGTTAACGACAGTCCGAATGACTGAGCATGCGCACAACTCAGGAGTACCCCAAAGAGGTGTGTACAGACAGCCACGGTTTGCGTGAGAGCAGTCAGGAAGCCTCAACCCAGTTTTTTCTAAACTTTGAAATTTCTCTGCCATTTCCCGGCGAAAGTCTGTCAATTTTGTATGTCAAGTGCGCAATATAGAGAGTTTAGGGCATGCAAAATTTGAAGTTCGTCGGAACATTTTTCGACCTCCAAATTTGCCGACGTTTGGACCACACTTTGACCAAATTGCCGAGCCAAACTGCGGTGCGTTAACGACAGTCCGAATGACTGAGCATGCGCACAACTCAGGAGTACCCCAAAGAGGTGTGTACAGACAGCCACGGTTTGCGTGAGAGCAGTCAGGAAGCCTCAACCCAGTTTTTTCTAAACTTTGAAATTTCTCTGCCATTTCCAGGCGAAAGTCTGTCAATTTTTTATGACAAGTGCGCAATATAGAGAGTTTAGGGCATGCAAAATTTGAAGTTCGTCGGAACATTTTTCGACCTCCAAATTTGCCGACGTTTGGACCACACTTTGACCAAATTGCCGAGCCAAACTGCGGTGCGTTAACGACAGTCCGAATGACTGAGCATGCGCACAACTCAGGAGTACCCCAAAGAGGTGTGTACAGACAGCCACGGTTTGCGTGAGAGCAGTCAGGAAGCCTCAACCCAGTTTTTTCTAAACTTTGAAATTTCTCTGCCATTTCCTGGCGAAAGTCTGTCAATTTTTTATGTCAAGTGCGCAATATAGAGAGTTTAGGGCATGCAAAATTTGAAGTTCGTCGGAACATTTTTCGACCTCCAAATTTGCCGACGTTTGGACCACACTTTGACCAAATTGCCGAGCCAAACTGCGGTGCGTTAACGACAGTCCGAATGACTGAGCATGCGCACAACTCAGGAGTACCCCAAAGAGGTGTGTACAGACAGCCACGATTTGCGTGAGAGCAGTCAGGAAGCCTCAACCCAGTTTTTTCTAAACTTCGAAATTTCTCTGCCATTTCCCGGCGAAAGTCTGTCAATTTTTTTATGACAAGTGCGCAATATAGAGAGTTTAGGGCATGCAAAATTTGAAGTTCGTCGGAACATTTTTCGACCTCCAAATTTGCCGACGTTTGGACCACACTTTGACCAAATTGCCGAGCCAAACTGCGGTGCGTTAACGACAGTCCGAATGACTGAGCATGCGCACAACTCAGGAGTACCCCAAAGAGGTGTGTACAGACAGCCACGGTTTGCGTGAGAGCAGTCAGGAAGCCTCAACCCAGTTTTTTCTAAACTTTGAAATTTCTCTGCCATTTCCCGGCGAAAGTCTGTCAATTTTTTATGACAAGTGCGCAATATAGAGAGTTTAGGGCATGCAAAATTTGAAGTTCGTCGGAACATTTTTCGACCTCCAAATTTGCCGACGTTTGGACCACACTTTGACCAAATTGCCGAGCCAAACTGCGGTGCGTTAACGACAGTCCGAATGACTGAGCATGCGCACAACTCAGGAGTACCCCAAAGAGGTGTGTACAGACAGCCACGGTTTGCGTGAGAGCAGTCAGGAAGCCTCAACCCAGTTTTTTCTAAACTTTGAAATTTCTCTGTCATTTCCCGGCGAAAGTCTGTCATTTTTTTTATGACAAGTGCGCAATATAGAGAGTTTAGGGCATGCAAAATTTGAAGTTCGTCGGAACATTTTTCGACCTCCAAATTTGCCGACGTTTGGACCACACTTTGACCAAATTGCCGAGCCAAACTGCGGTGCGTTAACGACAGTCCGAATGACTGAGCATGCGCACAACTCAGGAGTACCCCAAAGAGGTGTGTACAGACAGCCACGGTTTGCGTGAGAGCAGTCAGGAAGCCTCAACCCAGTTTTTTCTAAACTTTGAAATTTCTCTGCCATTTCCAGGCGAAAGTCTGTCAATTTTTTATGACAAGTGCGCAATATAGAGAGTTTAGGGCATGCAAAATTTGAAGTTCGTCGGAAAATTTTTCGACCTCCAAATTTGCCGACGTTTGGACCACACTTTGACCAAATTGCCGAGCCAAACTGCAGTGCGTTAACGACAGTCCGAATGACTGAGCATGCGCACAACTCAGGAGTACCCCAAAGAGGTGTGTACAGACAGCCACGGTTTGCGTGAGAGCAGTCAGGAAGCCTCAACCCAGTTTTTTCTAAACTTTGAAATTTCTCTGCCATTTCCCGGCGAAAGTCTGTCAATTTTTTATGACAAGTGCGCAATATAGAGAGTTTAGGGCATGCAAAATTTGAAGTTCGTCGGAACATTTTTCGACCTCCAAATTTGCCGACGTTTGGACCACACTTTGACCAAATTGCCGAGCTAAACTGCGGTGCGTTAACGACAGTCCGAATGACTGAGCATGCGCACAACTCAGGAGTACCCCAAAGAGGTGTGTACAGACAGCCACGGTTTGCGTGAGAGCAGTCAGGAAGCCTCAACCCATTTTTTTCTAAACTTTGAAATTTCTCTGCCATTTCCCGGCGAAAGTCTGTCAATTTTTTATGACAAGTGCGCAATATAGAGAGTTTAGGGCATGCAAAATTTGAAGTTCGTCGGAACATTTTTCGACCTCCAAATTTGCCGACGTTTGGACCACACTTTGACCAAATTGCCGAGCCAAACTGCGGTGCGTTAACGACAGTCCGAATGACTGAGCATGCGCACAACTCAGGAGTACCCCAAAGAGGTGTGTACAGACAGCCACGGTTTGCGTGAGAGCAGTCAGGAAGCCTCAACCCAGTTTTTTCTAAACTTTGAAATTTCTCTGCCATTTCCCGGCGAAAGTCTGTCCATTTTTTATGACAAGTGCGCAATATAGAGAGTTTAGGGCATGCAAAATTTGAAGTTCGTCGGAACATTTTTCGACCTCCAAATTTGCCGACGTTTGGACCACACTTTGACCAAATTGCCGAGCCAAACTGCGGTGGGTTAACGACAGTCCGAATGACTGAGCATGCGCACAACTCAGGAGTACCCCAAAGAGGTGTGTACAGACAGCCACGGTTTGCGTGAGAGCAGTCAGGAAGCCTCAACCCAGTTTTTTCTAAACTTTGAAATTTCTCTGCCATTTCCCGGCGAAAGTCTGTCAATTTTTTATGACAAGTGCGCAATATAGAGAGTTTAGGGCATGCAAAATTTGAAGTTCGTCGGAACATTTTTCGACCTCCAAATTTGCCGACGTTTGGACCACACTTTGACCAAATTGCCGAGCTAAACTGCGGTGCGTTAACGACAGTCCGAATGACTGAGCATGCGCACAACTCAGGAGTACCGCAAAGAGGTGTGTACAGACAGCCACGGTTTGCGTGAGAGCAGTCAGGAAGCCTCAACCCATTTTTTTCTAAACTTTGAAATTTCTCTGCCATTTCCCGGCGAAAGTCTGTCCGTTTTTTATGACAAGTGCGCAATATAGAGAGTTTAGGGCATGCAAAATTTGAAGTTCGTCGGAACATTTTTCGACCTCCAAATTTGCCGACGTTTGGACCACACTTTGACCAAATTGCCGAGCCAAACTTCGGTGCGTTAACGACAGTCCGAATGACTGAGCATGCGCACAACTCAGGAGTACCACAAAGAGGTGTGTACAGACAGCCACGGTTTGCGTGAGAGCAGTCAGGAAGCCTCAACCCAGTTTTTTTCTAAACTTTCAAATTTCTCTGCCATTTCCCGGCGAAAGTCTGTCAATTTTTTATGACAAGTGCGCAATATAGAGAGTTTAGGGCATGCAAAATTTGAAGTTCGTCGGAACATTTTTCGACCTCCAAATTTGCCGACGTTTGGACCACACTTTGACCAAATTGCCGAGCCAAACTGCGGTGCGTTAACGACAGTCCGAATGACTGAGCATGCGCACAACTCAGGAGTACCCCAAAGAGGTGTGTACAGACAGCCACGGTTTGCGTGAGAGCAGTCAGGAAGCCTCAACCCATTTTTTTCTAAACTTTGAAATTTCTCTGCCATTTCCCGGCGAAAGTCTGTCAATTTTTTATGACAAGTGCGCAATATAGAGAGTTTAGGGCATGCAAAATTTGAAGTTCGTCGGAACATTTTTCGACCTCCAAATTTGCCGACGTTTAGACCACACTTTGACCAAATTGCGGAGCCAAACTGCGGTGCGTTAACGACAGTCCGAATGACTGAGCATGCGCACAACTCAGGAGTACCCCAAAGAGGTGTGTACAGACAGCCACGGTTTGCGTGAGAGCAGTCAGGAAGCCTCAACCCAGTTTGTTCTAAACTTTGAAATTTCTCTGCCATTTCCCGGCGAAAGTCTGTCAATTTTGTATGACAAGTGCGCAATATAGAGAGTTTAGGGCATGCAAAATTTGAAGTTCGTCGGAACATTTTTCGACCTCCAAATTTGCCGACGTTTGGACCACACTTTGACCAAATTGCCGAGCCAAACTGCGGTGCGTTAACGACAGTCCGAATGACTGAGCATGCGCACAACTCAGGAGTACCCCAAAGAGGTGTGTACAGACAGCCACGGTTTGCGTGAGAGCAGTCAGGAAGCCTCAACCTAGTTTTTTTCTAAACTTTCAAATTTCTCTGCCATTTCCCGGCGAAAGTCTGTCAATTTTTTATGACAAGTGCGCAATATAGAGAGTTTAGGGCATGCAAAATTTGAAGTTCGTCGGAACATTTTTTGACCTCCAAATTTGGACCACACTTTGACCAAATTGCCGAGCCAAACTGCGGTGCGTTAATGACAGTCCGAATGACTGAGCATGCGCACAACTCAGGAGTACCCCAAAGAGGTGTGTACAGACAGCCACGGTTTGCGTGAGAGCAGTCAGGAAGCCTCAACCCAGTTTTTTCTAAACTTTGAAATTTCTCTGCCATTTCCCGGCGAAAGTCTGTCAATTTTTTATGACAAGTGCGCAATATAGAGAGTTTAGGGCATGCAAAATTTGAAGTTCGTCGGAACATTTTTCGACCTCCAAATTTGCCGACGTTTGGACCACACTTTGACCAAATTGCCGAGCCAAACTGCGGTGCGTTAACGACAGTCCGAATGACTGAGCATGCGCACAACTCAGGAGTACCCCAAAGAGGTGTGTACAGACAGCCACGGTTTGCGTGAGAGCAGTCAGGAAGCCTCAACCCAGTTTTTTCTAAACTTTGAAATTTCTCTGCCATTTCCCGGCGAAAGTCTGTCAATTTTTTATGACAAGTGCGCAATATAGAGAGTTTAGGGCATGCAAAATTTGAAGTTCGTCGGAACATTTTTCGACCTCCAAATTTGCCGACGTTTGGACCACACTTTGACCAAATTGCCGAGCCAAACTGCGGTGCGTTAACGACAGTCCGAATGACTGAGCATGCGCACAACTCAGGAGTACCCCAAAGAGGTGTGTACAGACAGCCACGGTTTGCGTGAGAGCAGTCAGGAAGCCTCAACCCAGTTTTTTTCTAAACTTTCAAATTTCTCTGCCATTTCCCGGCGAAAGTCTGTCAATTTTTTATGACAAGTGCGCAATATAGAGAGTTTAGGGCATGCAAAATTTGAAGTTCGTCGGAACATTTTTCGACCTCCAAATTTGCCGACGTTTGGACCACACTTTGACCAAATTGCCGAGCCAAACTGCGGTGCGTTAATGACAGTCCGAATGACTGAGCATGCGCACAACTCAGGAGTACCCCAAAGAGGTGTGTACAGACAGCCACGGTTTGCGTGAGAGCAGTCAGGAAGCCTCAACCCAGTTTTTTCTAAACTTTGAAATTTCTCTGCCATTTCCCGGCGAAAGTCTGTCAATTTTGTATGACAAGTGCGCAATATAGAGAGTTTAGGGCATGCAAAATTTGAAGTTCGTCGGAACATTTTTCGACCTCCAAATTTGCCGACGTTTGGACCACACTTTGACCAAATTGCCGAGCCAAACTGCGGTGCGTTAACGACAGTCCGAATGACTGAGCATGCGCACAACTCAGGAGTACCCCAAAGAGGTGTGTACAGACAGCCACGGTTTGCGTGAGAGCAGTCAGGAAGCCTCAACCCAGTTTTTTCTAAACTTTGAAATTTCTCTGCCATTTCCCGGCGAAAGTCTGTCAATTTTTTATGACAAGTGCGCAATATAGAGAGTTTAGGGCATGCAAAATTTGAAGTTCGTCGGAACATTTTTCGACCTCCAAATTTGCCGACGTTTGGACCACACTTTGACCAAATTGCCGAGCCAAACTGCGGTGCGTTAACGACAGTCCGAATGACTGAGCATGCGCACAACTCAGGAGTACCCCAAAGAGGTGTGTACAGACAGCCACGGTTTGCGTGAGAGCAGTCAGGAAGCCTCAACCCAGTTTTTTTCTAAACTTTCAAATTTCTCTGCCATTTCCCGGCGAAAGTCTGTCAATTTTTTATGACAAGTGCGCAATATAGAGAGTTTAGGGCATGCAAAATTTGAAGTTCGTCGGAACATTTTTCGACCTCCAAATTTGCCGACGTTTGGACCACACTTTGACCAAATTGCCGAGCCAAACTGCGGTGCGTTAACGACAGTCCGAATGACTGAGCATGCGCACAACTCAGGAGTACCCCAAAGAGGTGTGTACAGACAGCCACGGTTTGCGTGAGAGCAGTCAGGAAGCCTCAACCCAGTTTTTTCTAAACTTTGAAATTTCTCTGCCATTTCCCGGCGAAAGTCTGTCAATTTTGTATGACAAGTGCGCAATATAGAGAGTTTAGGGCATGCAAAATTTGAAGTTCGTCGGAACATTTTTCGACCTCCAAATTTGCCGACGTTTGGACCACACTTTGACCAAATTGCCGAGCCAAACTGCGGTGCGTTAACGACAGTCCGAATGACCGAGCATGCGCACAACTCAGGAGTACCCCAAAGAGGTGTGTACAGACAGCCACGGTTTGCGTGAGAGCAGTCAGGAAGCCTCAACCCAGTTTTTTTCTAAACTTTCAAATTTCTCTGCCATTTCCCGGCGAAAGTCTGTCAATTTTTTATGACAAGTGCGCAATATAGAGAGTTTAGGGCATGCAAAATTTGAAGTTCGTCGGAACATTTTTCGACCTCCAAATTTGCCGACGTTTGGACCACACTTTGACCAAATTGCCGAGCCAAACTGCGGTGCGTTAACGACAGTCCGAATGACTGAGCATGCGCACAACTCAGGAGTACCCCAAAGAGGTGTGTACAGACAGCCACGGTTTGCGTGAGAGCAGTCAGGAAGCCTCAACCCAGTTTTTTCTAAACTTTGAAATTTCTCTGCCATTTTTACCGGCGAAAGTCTGTCAATTTTTTATGACAAGTGCGCAATATAGAGAGTTTAGGGCATGCAAAATTTGAAGTTCGTCGGAACATTTTTCGACCTCCAAATTTGACGACGTTTGGACCACACTTTGACCAAATTGCCGAGCCAAACTGCGGTGCGTTAACGACAGTCCGAATGACTGAGCATGCGCACAACTCAGGAGTACCCCAAAGAGGTGTGTACAGACAGCCACGGTTTGCGTGAGAGCAGTCAGGAAGCCTCAACCCAGTTTTTTCTAAACTTTGAAATTTCTCTGCCATTTCCCGGCGAAAGTCTGTCAATTTCTTATGACAAGTGCGCAATATAGAGAGTTTAGGGCATGCAAAATTTGAAGTTTGTCGGAACATTTTTCGACCTCCAAATTTGCCGACGTTTGGACCACACTTTGACCAAATTGCCGAGCCAAACTGGGGTGCGTTAACGACAGTCCGAATGACTGAGCATGCGCACAACTCAGGAGTACCCCAAAGAGGTGTGTACAGACAGCCACGGTTTGCGTGAGAGCAGTCAGGAAGCCTCAACCCAGTTTTTTCTAAACTTTGAAATTTCTCTGCCATTTCCCGGCGAAAGTCTGTCAATTTTTTATGACAAGTGCGCAATATAGAGAGTTTAGGGCATGCAAAATTTGAAGTTCGTCGGAACATTTTTCGACCTCCAAATTTGCCGACGTTTGGACCACACTTTGACCAAATTGCCGAGCCAAACTGCGGTGTGTTAACGACAGTCCGAATGACTGAGCATGCGCACAACTCAGGAGTACCCCAAAGAGGTGTGTACAGACAGCCACGGTTTGCGTGAGAGCAGTCAGGAAGCCTCAACCCAGTTTTTTCTAAACTTTGAAATTTCTCTGCCATTTCCCGGCGAAAGTCTGTCAATTTTATGACAAGTGCGCAATATAGAGAGTTTAGGGCATGTAAAATTTGAAGTTCGTCGGAACATTTTTCGACCTCCAAATTTGCCGACGTTTGGACCACACTTTGACCAAATTGCCGAGCCAAACTGCGGTGCGTTAACGACAGTCCGAATGACTGAGCATGCGCACAACTCAGGAGTACCCCAAAGAGGTGTGTACAGACAGCCACGGTTTGCGTGAGAGCAGTCAGGAAGCCTCAACCCAGTTTTTTCTAAACTTTGAAATTTCTCTGCCATTTCCCGGCGAAAGTCTGTCAATTTTTTATGACAAGTGCGCAATATAGAGAGTTTAGGGCATGCAAAATTTGAAGTTCGTCGGAACATTTTTCGACCTCCAAATTTGCCGACGTTTGGACCACACTTTGACCAAATTGCCGAGCCAAACTGCGGTGCGTTAACGACAGTCCGAATGACTGAGCATGCGCACAACTCAGGAGTACCCCAAAGAGGTGTGTACAGACAGCCACGGTTTGCGTGAGAGCAGTCAGGAAGCCTCAACCCAGTTTTTTCTAAACTTTGAAATTTCTCTGCCATTTTTACCGGCGAAAGTCTGTCAATTTTTTATGACAAGTGCGCAATATAGAGAGTTTAGGGCATGCAAAATTTGAAGTTCGTCGGAACATTTTTCGACCTCCAAATTTGACGACGTTTGGACCACACTTTGACCAAATTGCCGAGCCAAACTGCGGTGCGTTAACGACAGTCCGAATGACTGAGCATGCGCACAACTCAGGAGTACCCCAAAGAGGTGTGTACAGACAGCCACGGTTTGCGTGAGAGCAGTCAGGAAGCCTCAACCCAGTTTTTTCTAAACTTTGAAATTTCTCTGCCATTTCCCGGCGAAAGTCTGTCAATTTCTTATGACAAGTGCGCAATATAGAGAGTTTAGGGCATGCAAAATTTGAAGTTTGTCGGAACATTTTTCGACCTCCAAATTTGCCGACGTTTGGACCACACTTTGACCAAATTGCCGAGCCAAACTGGGGTGCGTTAACGACAGTCCGAATGACTGAGCATGCGCACAACTCAGGAGTACCCCAAAGAGGTGTGTACAGACAGCCACGGTTTGCGTGAGAGCAGTCAGGAAGCCTCAACCCAGTTTTTTCTAAACTTTGAAATTTCTCTGCCATTTCCCGGCGAAAGTCTGTCAATTTTTTATGACAAGTGCGCAATATAGAGAGTTTAGGGCATGCAAAATTTGAAGTTCGTCGGAACATTTTTCGACCTCCAAATTTGCCGACGTTTGGACCACACTTTGACCAAATTGCCGAGCCAAACTGCGGTGTGTTAACGACAGTCCGAATGACTGAGCATGCGCACAACTCAGGAGTACCCCAAAGAGGTGTGTACAGACAGCCACGGTTTGCGTGAGAGCAGTCAGGAAGCCTCAACCCAGTTTTTTCTAAACTTTGAAATTTCTCTGCCATTTCCCGGCGAAAGTCTGTCAATTTTATGACAAGTGCGCAATATAGAGAGTTTAGGGCATGTAAAATTTGAAGTTCGTCGGAACATTTTTCGACCTCCAAATTTGCCGACGTTTGGACCACACTTTGACCAAATTGCCGAGCCAAACTGCGGTGCGTTAACGACAGTCCGAATGACTGAGCATGCGCACAACTCAGGAGTACCCCAAAGAGGTGTGTACAGACAGCCACGGTTTGCGTGAGAGCAGTCAGGAAGCCTCAACCCAGTTTTTTCTAAACTTTGAAATTTCTCTGCCATTTCCCGGCGAAAGTCTGTCAATTTTTTATGACAAGTGCGCAATATAGAGAGTTTAGGGCATGCAAAATTTGAAGTTCGTCGGAACATTTTTCGACCTCCAAATTTGCCGACGTTTGGACCACACTTTGACCAAATTGCCTTTTTCTAAAATGTTTTATTCGTCCGAATAAAACACGCTAACCAGTCCAACGTTGTTACCGATAGAACCAGTGCTTCAGGCGTTGTCGTTGCCAGTCCAGGTCATTTATCCACTAAGCGTTCGCCGTTATTGCCAAATTTCCTCATTCGTAGTCGTTGCCAGTCCAGTTCATTTATCCACTAAGCGTTCGCCGTTATTGCCAAATTTCCTCATTCGTAGTCGTTGCCAGTCCAGGTCATTTATCCACCAATTGTTCGCCGTTATTGCCAAATTTCCTCATTCGTTGTCGTTGCCAGTCCAGGTCATTTATCCACCAAATTTCCTCATTCGTTGTCGTTGCCAATCCAGGTCATTATCCGGCGAGTATTCTCCATCACAATCATCACCAATCTTGGTCGATCGTGTCCGAGTATCAGGTCATATCCTTCGAGAAGCACCACAGGTACATCCTCATAAAACCACAATCGTCACCAGTCCAGGTCTGGAAGAATCAAGACCGCAGACTCGGATCCAATCGTGTTCCAAAATTGCATCGGCGTTCCCCGTGACGTACGTACTGGTCACTCCATCATTGAGCAACGTTCCAGGACATCACGGGATTCCGCGAAAAACTCCTCCAAACTACCTATGTGCAAGGGTAGTCCTTTGGAAAGCGGTCATCACAGGCCAGCGAGGAAAGAACCCGTACGCCAACCCGACCGCCCCAAACTGCGGTGCGTTAACGACCGAGCCAAACTGCGGTGCGTTAACGACAGTCCGAATGACCGAGCATGCGCACAACTCAGGAGTACCCCAAAGAGGTGTGTACAGACAGCCACGGTTTGCGTGAGAGCAGTCAGGAAGCCTCAACCCAGTTTTTTTCTAAACTTTCAAATTTCTCTGCCATTTCCCGGCGAAAGTCTGTCAATTTTTTATGACAAGTGCGCAATATAGAGAGTTTAGGGCATGCAAAATTTGAAGTTCGTCGGAACATTTTTCGACCTCCAAATTTGCCGACGTTTGGACCACACTTTGACCAAATTGCCGAGCCAAACTGCGGTGCGTTAACGACAGTCCGAATGACTGAGCATGCGCACAACTCAGGAGTACCCCAAAGAGGTGTGTACAGACAGCCACGGTTTGCGTGAGAGCAGTCAGGAAGCCTCAACCCAGTTTTTTCTAAACTTTGAAATTTCTCTGCCATTTTTACCGGCGAAAGTCTGTCAATTTTTTATGACAAGTGCGCAATATAGAGAGTTTAGGGCATGCAAAATTTGAAGTTCGTCGGAACATTTTTCGACCTCCAAATTTGACGACGTTTGGACCACACTTTGACCAAATTGCCGAGCCAAACTGCGGTGCGTTAACGACAGTCCGAATGACTGAGCATGCGCACAACTCAGGAGTACCCCAAAGAGGTGTGTACAGACAGCCACGGTTTGCGTGAGAGCAGTCAGGAAGCCTCAACCCAGTTTTTTCTAAACTTTGAAATTTCTCTGCCATTTCCCGGCGAAAGTCTGTCAATTTTAATGACAAGTGCGCAATATAGAGAGTTTAGGGCATGCAAAATTTGAAGTTCGTCGGAACATTTTTCGACCTCCAAATTTGCCGACGTTTGGACCACACTTTGACCAAATTGCCGAGCCAAACTGGGGTGCGTTAACGACAGTCCGAATGACTGAGCATGCGCACAACTCAGGAGTACCCCAAAGAGGTGTGTACAGACAGCCACGGTTTGCGTGAGAGCAGTCAGGAAGCCTCAACCCAGTTTTTTCTAAACTTTGAAATTTCTCTGCCATTTCCCGGCGAAAGTCTGTCAATTTTTTATGACAAGTGCGCAATATAGAGAGTTTAGGGCATGCAAAATTTGAAGTTCGTCGGAACATTTTTCGACCTCCAAATTTGCCGACGTTTGGACCACACTTTGACCAAATTGCCGAGCCAAACTGCGGTGCGTTAACGACAGTCCGAATGACTGAGCATGCGCACAACTCAGGAGTACCCCAAAGAGGTGTGTACAGACAGCCACGGTTTGCGTGAGAGCAGTCAGGAAGCCTCAACCCAGTTTTTTCTAAACTTTGAAATTTCTCTGCCATTTCCCGGCGAAAGTCTGTCAATTTTTTATGACAAGTGCGCAATATAGAGAGTTTAGGGCATGCAAAATTTGAAGTTCGTCGGAACATTTTTCGACCTCCAAATTTGCCGACGTTTGGACCACACTTTGACCAAATTGCCTTTTTCTAAAATGTTTTATTCGTCCGAATAAAACACGCTAACCAGTCCAACGTTGTTACCGATAGAACCAGTGCTTCAGGCGTTGTCGTTGCCAGTCCAGGTCATTTATCCACTAAGCGTTCGCCGTTATTGCCAAATTTCCTCATTCGTAGTCGTTGCCAGTCCAGTTCATTTATCCACTAAGCGTTCGCCGTTATTGCCAAATTTCCTCATTCGTAGTCGTTGCCAGTCCAGGTCATTTATCCACCAATTGTTCGCCGTTATTGCCAAATTTCCTCATTCGTTGTCGTTGCCAGTCCAGGTCATTTATCCACCAAATTTCCTCATTCGTTGTCGTTGCCAATCCAGGTCATTATCCGGCGAGTATTCTCCATCACAATCATCACCAATCTTGGTCGATCGTGTCCGAGTATCAGGTCATATCCTTCGAGAAGCACCACAGGTACATCCTCATAAAACCACAATCGTCACCAGTCCAGGTCTGGAAGAATCAAGACCGCAGACTCGGATCCAATCGTGTTCCAAAATTGCATCGGCGTTCCCCGTGACGTACGTACTGGTCACTCCATCATTGAGCAACGTTCCAGGACATCACGGGATTCCGCGAAAAACTCCTCCAAACTACCTATGTGCAAGGGTAGTCCTTTGGAAAGCGGTCATCACAGGCCAGCGAGGAAAGAACCCGTACGCCAACCCGACCGCCCCAAACTGCGGTGCGTTAACGACCGAGCCAAACTGCGGTGCGTTAACGACAGTCCGAATGACCGAGCATGCGCACAACTCAGGAGTACCCCAAAGAGGTGTGTACAGACAGCCACGGTTTGCGTGAGAGCAGTCAGGAAGCCTCAACCCAGTTTTTTTCTAAACTTTCAAATTTCTCTGCCATTTCCCGGCGAAAGTCTGTCAATTTTTTATGACAAGTGCGCAATATAGAGAGTTTAGGGCATGCAAAATTTGAAGTTCGTCGGAACATTTTTCGACCTCCAAATTTGCCGACGTTTGGACCACACTTTGACCAAATTGCCGAGCCAAACTGCGGTGCGTTAACGACAGTCCGAATGACTGAGCATGCGCACAACTCAGGAGTACCCCAAAGAGGTGTGTACAGACAGCCACGGTTTGCGTGAGAGCAGTCAGGAAGCCTCAACCCAGTTTTTTCTAAACTTTGAAATTTCTCTGCCATTTTTACCGGCGAAAGTCTGTCAATTTTTTATGACAAGTGCGCAATATAGAGAGTTTAGGGCATGCAAAATTTGAAGTTCGTCGGAACATTTTTCGACCTCCAAATTTGACGACGTTTGGACCACACTTTGACCAAATTGCCGAGCCAAACTGCGGTGCGTTAACGACAGTCCGAATGACTGAGCATGCGCACAACTCAGGAGTACCCCAAAGAGGTGTGTACAGACAGCCACGGTTTGCGTGAGAGCAGTCAGGAAGCCTCAACCCAGTTTTTTCTAAACTTTGAAATTTCTCTGCCATTTCCCGGCGAAAGTCTGTCAATTTTAATGACAAGTGCGCAATATAGAGAGTTTAGGGCATGCAAAATTTGAAGTTCGTCGGAACATTTTTCGACCTCCAAATTTGCCGACGTTTGGACCACACTTTGACCAAATTGCCGAGCCAAACTGGGGTGCGTTAACGACAGTCCGAATGACTGAGCATGCGCACAACTCAGGAGTACCCCAAAGAGGTGTGTACAGACAGCCACGGTTTGCGTGAGAGCAGTCAGGAAGCCTCAACCCAGTTTTTTCTAAACTTTGAAATTTCTCTGCCATTTCCCGGCGAAAGTCTGTCAATTTTTTATGACAAGTGCGCAATATAGAGAGTTTAGGGCATGCAAAATTTGAAGTTCGTCGGAACATTTTTCGACCTCCAAATTTGCCGACGTTTGGACCACACTTTGACCAAATTGCCGAGCCAAACTGCGGTGCGTTAACGACAGTCCGAATGACTGAGCATGCGCACAACTCAGGAGTACCCCAAAGAGGTGTGTACAGACAGCCACGGTTTGCGTGAGAGCAGTCAGGAAGCCTCAACCCAGTTTTTTCTAAACTTTGAAATTTCTCTGCCATTTCCCGGCGAAAGTCTGTCAATTTTTTATGACAAGTGCGCAATATAGAGAGTTTAGGGCATGCAAAATTTGAAGTTCGTCGGAACATTTTTCGACCTCCAAATTTGCCGACGTTTGGACAACACTTTGACCAAATTGCCGAGCCAAACTGCGGTGTGTTAACGACAGTCCGAATGACTGAGCATGCGCACAACTCAGGAGTACCCCAAAGAGGTGTGTACAGACAGCCACGGTTTGCGTGAGAGCAGTCAGGAAGCCTCAACCCAGTTTTTTCTAAACTTTGAAATTTCTCTGCCATTTCCCGGCGAAAGTCTGTCAATTTTTTATGACAAGTGCGCAATATAGAGAGTTTAGGGCATGCAAAATTTGAAGTTCGTCGGAACATTTTTCGACCTCCAAATTTGCCGACGTTTGGACCACACTTTGACCAAATTGCCGAGCCAAACTGCGGTGCGTTAACGACAGTCCGAATGACTGAGCATGCGCACAACTCAGGAGTACCCCAAAGAGGTGTGTACAGACAGCCACGGTTTGCGTGAGAGCAGTCAGGAAGCCTCAACCCAGTTTTTTCTAAACTTTGAAATTTCTCTGCCATTTCCCGGCGAAAGTCTGTCAATTTTTTATGACAAGTGCGCAATATAGAGAGTTTAGGGCATGCAAAATTTGAAGTTCGTCGAAACATTTTTCGACCTCCAAATTTGCCGACGTTTGGACCACACTTTGACCAAATTGCCGAGCCAAACTGCGGTGCGTTAACGACAGTCCGAATGACTGAGCATGCGCACAACTCAGGAGTACCCCAAAGAGGTGTGTACAGACAGCCACGGTTTGCGTGAGAGCAGTCAGGAAGCCTCAACCCAGTTTTTTCTAAACTTTGAAATTTCTCTGCCATTTCCCGGCGAAAGTCTGTCAATTTTTTATGACAAGTGCGCAATATAGAGAGTTTAGGGCATGCAAAATTTGAAGTTTGTCGGAACATTTTTCGACCTCCAAATTTGCCGACGTTTGGACCACACTTTGACCAAATTGCCGAGCCAAACTGCGGTGCGTTAACGACAGTCCGAATGACTGAGCATGCGCACAACTCAGGAGTACCCCAAAGAGGTGTGTACAGACAGCCACGGTTTGCGTGAGAGCAGTCAGGAAGCCTCAACCCAGTTTTTTCTAAACTTTGAAATTTCTCTGCCATTTCCCGGCGAAAGTCTGTCAATTTTTTATGACAAGTGCGCAATATAGAGAGTTTAGGGCATGCAAAATTTGAAGTTCGTCGGAACATTTTTCGACCTCCAAATTTGCCGACGTTTGGACCACACTTTGACCAAATTGCCGAGCCAAACTGCGGTGCGTTAACGACAGTCCGAATGACTGAGCATGCGCACAACTCAGGAGTACCCCAAAGAGGTGTGTACAGACAGCCACGGTTTGCGTGATAGCAGTCAGGAAGCCTCAACCCAGTTTTTTCTAAACTTTGAAATTTCTCTGCCATTTTCCGGCGAAAGTCTGTCAATTTTTTATGACAAGTGCGCAATATAGAGAGTTTAGGGCATGCAAAATTTGAAGTTCGTCGGAACATTTTTCGACCTCCAAATTTGCCGACGTTTGGACCACACTTTGACCAAATTGCCGAGCCAAACTGCGGTGCGTTAACGACAGTCCGAATGACTGAGCATGCGCACAACTCAGGAGTACCCCAAAGAGGTGTGTACAGACAGCCACGGTTTGCGTGAGAGCAGTCAAGAAGCCTCAACCCAGTTTTTTCTAAACTTTGAAATTTCTCTGCCATTTCCCGGCGAAAGTCTGTCAATTTTTTATGACAAGTGCGCAATATAGAGAGTTTAGGGCATGCAAAATTTGAAGTTCGTCGGAACATTTTTCGACCTCCAAATTTGCCGACGTTTGGACCACACTTTGACCAAATTGCCGAGCCAAACTGCGGTGCGTTAACGACAGTCCGAAGGACTGAGCATGCGCACGAGTCAGGAGTACCCCAAAGATGTGTGTACAGACAGCCACAGGTTGCGGGAGCATCCAAGAAGCGCCAACCCCTTTTTTTCCTAAACTCTGAAATTTCTCTGCCATTTCTCGACCTCCAAATTTGCCGACGTTTGGACCACACTTTGACCAAATTGCCGAGCCAAACTGCGGTGCGTTAACGACAGTCCGAATGACTGAGCATGCGCACAACTCAGGAGTACCCCAAAGAGGTGTGTACAGACAGCCACGGTTTGCGTGAGAGCAGTCAGGAAGCCTCAACCCAGTTTTTTCTAAACTTTGAAATTTCTCTGCCATTTCCCGGCGAAAGTCTGTCAATTTTTTATGACAAGTGCGCAATATAGAGAGTTTAGGGCATGCAAAATTTGAAGTTCGTCGGAACATTTTTCGACCTCCAAATTTGCCGACGTTTGGACCACACTTTGACCAAATTGCCGAGCCAAACTGCGGTGCGTTAACGACAGTCCGAATGACTGAGCATGCGCACAACTCAGGAGTACCCCAAAGAGGTGTGTACAGACAGCCACGGTTTGCGTGAGAGCAGTCAAGAAGCCTCAACCCAGTTTTTTCTAAACTTTGAAATTTCTCTGCCATTTCCCGGCGAAAGTCTGTCAATTTTTTATGACAAGTGCGCAATATAGAGAGTTTAGGGCATGCAAAATTTGAAGTTCGTCGGAACATTTTTCGACCTCCAAATTTGCCGACGTTTGGACCACACTTTGACCAAATTGCCGAGCCAAACTGCGGTGCGTTAACGACAGTCCGAATGACTGAGCATGCGCACGAGTCAGGAGTACCCCAAAGATGTGTGTACAGACAGCCACAGGTTGCGGGAGCATCCAAGAAGCGCCAACCCCTTTTTTTCCTAAACTCTGAAATTTCTCTGCCATTTCCCGGCGAAAGTCTGTCAATTTTTTAGGACAAGTGCGCAATATAGAGAGTTTAGGGCATGCAAAATTTGAAGTTTGTCGGAACATTTTTCGACCTCCAAATTTGCCGACGTTTGGACCACACTTTGACCAAATTGCCGAGCCAAACTGCGGTGCGTTAACGACAGTCCGAATGACTGAGCATGCGCACAACTCAGGAGTACCCCAAAGAGGTGTGTACAGACAGCCACGGTTTGCGTGAGAGCAGTCAAGAAGCCTCAACCCAGTTTTTTCTAAACTTTGAAATTTCTCTGCCATTTCCCGGCGAAAGTCTGTCAATTTTTTATGACAAGTGCGCAATATAGAGAGTTTAGGGCATGCAAAATTTGAAGTTCGTCGGAACATTTTTCGACCTCCAAATTTGCCGACGTTTGGACCACACTTTGACCAAATTGCCGAGCCAAACTGCGGTGCGTTAACGACAGTCCGAATGACTGAGCATGCGCACGAGTCAGGAGTACCCCAAAGATGTGTGTACAGACAGCCACAGGTTGCGGGAGCATCCAAGAAGCGCCAACCCCTTTTTTTTCCTAAACTCTGAAATTTCTCTGCCATTTCCCGGCGAAAGTCTGTCAATTTTTTAGGACAAGTGCGCAATATAGAGAGTTTAGGGCATGCAAAATTTGAAGTTTGTCGGAACATTTTTCGACCTCCAAATTTGCCGACGTTTGGACCACACTTTGACCAAATTGCCGAGCCAAACTGCGGTGCGTTAACGACAGTCCGAATGACTGAGCATGCGCACAACTCAGGAGTACCCCAAAGAGGTGTGTACAGACAGCCACGGTTTGCGTGAGAGCAGTCAGGAAGCCTCAACCCAGTTTTTTCTAAACTTTGAAATTTCTCTGCCATTTCCCGGCGAAAGTCTGTCAATTTTTTATGACAAGTGCGCAATATAGAGAGTTTAGGGCATGCAAAATTTGAAGTTCGTCGGAACATTTTTCGACCTCCAAATTTGCCGACGTTTGGACCACACTTTGACCAAATTGCCGAGCAAAACTGCGGTGCGTTAACGACAGTCCGAATGACTGAGCATGCGCACAACTCAGGAGTACCCCAAAGAGGTGTGTACAGACAGCCACGGTTTGCGTGAGAGCAGTCAGGAAGCCTCAACCCAGTTTTTTCTAAACTTTGAAATTTCTCTGCCATTTCCCGGCGAAAGTCTGTCAATTTTTTATGACAAGTGCGCAATATAGAGAGTTTAGGGCATGCAAAATTTGAAGTTCGTCGGAACATTTTTCGACCTCCAAATTTGCCGACGTTTGGACCACACTTTGACCAAATTGCCGAGCCAAACTGCGGTGCGTTAACGACAGTCCGAATGACTGAGCATGCGCACAACTCAGGAGTACCCCAAAGAGGTGTGTACAGACAGCCACGGTTTGCGTGAGAGCAGTCAGGAAGCCTCAACCCAGTTTTTTCTAAACTTTGAAATTTCTCTGCCATTTCCCGGCGAAAGTCTGTCAATTTTTTATGACAAGTGCGCAATATAGAGAGTTTAGGGCATGCAAAATTTGAAGTTCGTCGGAACATTTTTCGACCTCCAAATTTGCCGACGTTTGGACCACACTTTGACCAAATTGCCGAGCCAAACTGCGGTGCGTTAACGACAGTCCGAAGGACTGAGCATGCGCACGAGTCAGGAGTACCCCAAAGATGTGTGTACAGACAGCCACAGGTTGCGGGAGCATCCAAGAAGCGCCAACCCCTTTTTTTCCTAAACTCTGAAATTTCTCTGCCATTTCCCGGCGAAAGTCTGTCAATTTTTTAGGACAAGTGCGCAATATAGAGTCTTTGGAGCATGCAAAATTTGAAGTTCGTCGGAAAATTTTTCGACCTCCAAATTTGCCGACGTTTGGACCACACTTTGACCAAAATCCCGTCCCAAACTGGGCCGTGTCAACGACAGTCCGAAGGACTGAGCATGCGCACGAGTCAGGAGTACACCAAAGATGTGTGTACAGACAGCCACAGGTTGCGGGAGCATCCAGGAAGCGCCAACCCCTTTTTTTCCTAAACTCTGAAATTTCTCTGTCATTTCCCGGCGAAAGTCTGTCAATTTTTTAGGACAAGTGCGCAATATAGAGTCTTTGGAGCATGCAAAATTTGAAGTTCGTTGGACAATTTTTCGACCTCCAAATTTGCCGACGTTTGGACCACACTTTGACCAAAATCCCGTCCCAAACTGGGCCGTGTCAACGACAGTCCGAAGGACTGAGCATGCGCACGAGTCAGGAGTACACCAAAGAGGTGTGTACAGACAGCCACGGTTTGCGTGAGAGCAGTCAGGAAGCCTCAACCCAGTTTTTTCTAAACTTTGAAATTTCTCTGCCATTTCCCGGCGAAAGTCTGTCAATTTTTTAGGACAAGTGCGCAATATAGAGTCTTTGGAGCATGCAAAATTTGAAGTTCGTCGGAAAATTTTTCGACCTCCAAATTTGCCGACGTTTGGACCACACTTTGACCAAAATCCCGTCCCAAACTGGGCCGTGTCAACGACAGTCCGAAGGACTGAGCATGCGCACGAGTCAGGAGTACACCAAAGAGGTGTGTACAGACAGCCACAGGTTGCGGGAGCATCCAGGAAGCGCCAACCCCTTTTTTTCCTAAACTCTGAAATTTCTCTGTCATTTCCCGGCGAAAGTCTGTCAATTTTTTATGACAAGTGCGCAATATAGAGAGTTTAGGGCATGCAAAATTTGAAGTTCGTCGGAACATTTTTCGACCTCCAAATTTGCCGACGTTTGGACCACACTTTGACCAAATTGCCGAGCCAAACTGCGGTGCGTTAACGACAGTCCGAATGACTGAGCATGCGCACAACTCAGGAGTACCCCAAAGAGGTGTGTACAGACAGCCACGGTTTGCGTGAGAGCAGTCAGGAAGCCTCAACCCAGTTTTTTCTAAACTTTGAAATTTCTCTGCCATTTCCCGGCGAAAGTCTGTCAATTTTTTATGACAAGTGCGCAATATAGAGAGTTTAGGGCATGCAAAATTTGAAGTTCGTCGGAACATTTTTCGACCTCCAAATTTGCCGACGTTTGGACCACACTTTGACCAAATTGCCGAGCCAAACTGCGGTGCGTTAACGACAGTCCGAAGGACTGAGCATGCGCACGAGTCAGGAGTACCCCCAAAGATGTGTGTACAGACAGCCACAGGTTGCGGGAGCATCCAAGAAGCGCCAACCCCTTTTTTTCCTAAACTCTGAAATTTCTCTGCCATTTCCCGGCGAAAGTCTGTCAATTTTTTAGGACAAGTGCGCAATATAGAGTCTTTGGAGCATGCAAAATTTGAAGTTCGTCGGAAAATTTTTCGACCTCCAAATTTGCCGACGTTTGGACCACACTTTGACCAAAATCCCGTCCCAAACTGGGCCGTGTCAACGACAGTCCGAAGGACTGAGCATGCGCACGAGTCAGGAGTACACCAAAGATGTGTGTACAGACAGCCACAGGTTGCGGGAGCATCCAGGAAGCGCCAACCCCTTTTTTTCCTAAACTCTGAAATTTCTCTGTCATTTCCCGGCGAAAGTCTGTCAATTTTTTAGGACAAGTGCGCAATATAGAGTCTTTGGAGCATGCAAAATTTGAAGTTCGTCGGACAATTTTTCGACCTCCAAATTTGCCGACGTTTGGACCACACTTTGACCAAAATCCCGTCCCAAACTGGGCCGTGTCAACGACAGTCCGAAGGACTGAGCATGCGCACGAGTCAGGAGTACACCAAAGAGGTGTGTACAGACAGCCACAGGTTGCGGGAGCATCCAGGAAGCGCCAACCCCTTTTTTTTCTAAACTCTGAAATTTCTCTGCCATTTCCCGGCGAAAGTCTGTCAATTTTTTAGGACAAGTGCGCAATATAGAGTCTTTGGAGCATGCAAAATTTGAAGTTCGTCGGAAAATTTTTCGACCTCCAAATTTGCCGACGTTTGGACCACACTTTGACCAAAATCCCGTCCCAAACTGGGCCGTGTCAACGACAGTCCGAAGGACTGAGCATGCGCACGAGTCAGGAGTACACCAAAGAGGTGTGTACAGACAGCCACAGGTTGCGGGAGCATCCAGGAAGCGCCAACCCCTTTTTTTCCTAAACTCTGAAATTTCTCTGTCATTTCCCGGCGAAAGTCTGTCAATTTTTTAGGACAAGTGCGCAATATAGAGTCTTTGGAGCATGCAAAATTTGAAGTTCGTCGGAAAATTTTTCGACCTCCAAATTTACCGACGTTTGGACCACACTTTGACCAAAATCCCGTCCCAAACTGGGCCGTGTCAACGACAGTCCGAAGGACTGAGCATGCGCACGAGTCAGGAGTACACCAAAGAGGTGTGTACAGACAGCCACAGGTTGCGGGAGCATCCAGGAAGCGCCAACCCCTTTTTTTTCCTAAACTCTGAAATTTCTCTGTCATTTCCCGGCGAAAGTCTGTCAATTTGTTAGGACAAGTGCGCAATATAGAGTCTTTGGAGCATGAAAAATTTGAAGTTCGTCGGAAAATTTTTCGACCTCCAAATTTGCCGACGTTTGGACCACACTTTGACCAAAATCCCGTCCCAAACTGGGCCGTGTCAACGACAGTCCGAAGGACTGAGCATGCGCACGAGTCAGGAGTACACCAAAGAGGTGTGTACAGACAGCCACAGGTTGCGGGAGCATCCAGGAAGCGCCAACCCCTTTTTTTCCTAAACTCTGAAATTTCTCTGCCATTTCCCGGCGAAAGTCTGTCAATTTTTTCGGACAAGTGCGCAATATAGAGTCTTTGGAGCATGCAAAATTTAAAGTTCGTCGAAAAAATTTTCGACCTCCAAATTTGCCGACGTTTGGACCACACTTTGACCAAAATCCCGTCCCAAACTGGGCCGTGTCAACGACAGTCCGAAGGACTGAGCATGCGCACGAGTCAGGAGTACACCAAAGAGGTGTGTACAGACAGCCACAGGTTGCGGGAGCATCCAGGAAGCGCCAACCCCTTTTTTTCCTAAACTCTGAAATTTCTCTGTCATTTCCCGGCGAAAGTCTGTCAATTTTTTAGGACAAGTGCGCAATATAGAGTCTTTGGAGCATGCAAAATTTGAAGTTCGTCGGAACATTTTTCAACCTCCAAATTTGCCGACGTTTGGACCACACTTTGACCAAAATCCCGTCCCAAACTGGGCCGTGTCAACGACAGTCCGAAGGACTGAGCATGCGCACGAGTCAGGAGTACACCAAAGAGGTGTGTACAGACAGCCACAGGTTGCGGGAGCATCCAAGAAGCGCCAACCCCTTTTTTTCCTAAACTCTGAAATTTCTCTGCCATTTCCCGGCGAAAGTCTGTCAATTTTTTAGGACAAGTGCGCAATATAGAGTCTTTGGAGCATGCAAAATTTGAAGTTCGTCGGAAAATTTTTCGACCTCCAAATTTGCCGACGTTTGGACCACACTTTGACCAAAATCCCGTCCCAAACTGGGCCGTGTCAACGACAGTCCGAAGGACTGAGCATGCGCACGAGTCAGGAGTACACCAAAGAGGTGTGTACAGACAGCCACAGGTTGCGGGAGCATTCAGGAAGCGCCAACCCCTTCTTTTCCTAAACTCTGAAATTTCTCTGTCATTTCCCGGCGAAAGTCTGTCAATTTTTTAGGACAAGTGCGCAATATTGAGTCTTTGGAGCATGCACAATTTGAAGTTCGTCTGAAAATTTTTCGACCTCCAAATTTGCCGACGTTTGGACCACACTTTGACCAAAATCCCGTCCCAAACTGGGCCGTGTCAACGACAGTCCGAAGGACTGAGCATGCGCACGAGTCAGGAGTACACCAAAGAGGTGTGTACAGACAGCCACAGGTTGCGGGAGCATCCAGGAAGCGCCAACCCTCTTTTTTTCCTAAACTCTGAAATTTCTCTGCCATTTCCCGGCGAAAGTCTGTCAATTTTTTAGGACAAGTGCGCAATATAGAGTCTTTGGAGCATGCAAAATTTGAAGTTCGTCGGAAAATTTTTCGACCTCCAAATTTGCCGACGTTTGGACCACACTTTGACCAAAATCCCGTCCCAAACTGGGCCGTGTCAACGACAGTCCGAAGGACTTAGCATGCGCACGAGTCAGGAGTACACCAAAGAGGTGTGTACAGACAGCCACAGGTTGCGGGAGCACCCAGGAAGCGCCAACCCCTTTTTTTCCTAAACTCTGAAATTTCTCTGTCATTTCCCGGCGAAAGTCTGTCAATTTTTTAGGACAAATTTGCCGACGTTTGGACCACACTTTGACCAAAATCCCGTCCCAAACTGGGCCGTGTCAACGACAGTCCGAAGGACTGAGCATGCGCACGAGTCAGGAGTACACCAAAGAGGTGTGTACAGACAGCCACAGGTTGCGGGAGCATCCAGGAAGCGCCAACCCCTTTTTTTCCTAAACTCTGAAATTTCTCTGTCATTTCCCGGCGAAAGTCTGTCAATTTTTTAGGACAAGTGCGCAATATAGAGTCTTTGGAGCATGCAAGATTTGAAGTTCGTCGGAAAATTTTTCGACCTCCAAATTTGCCGACGTTTGGACCACACTTTGACCAAAATCCCGTCCCAAACTGGGCCGTGTCAACGACAGTCCGAAGGACTGAGCATGCGCACGAGTCAGGAGTACACCAAAGAGGTGTGTACAGACAGCCACAGGTTGCGGGAGCATTCAGGAAGCGCCAACCCCTTCTTTTCCTAAACTCTGAAATTTCTCTGTCATTTCCCGGCGAAAGTCTGTCAATTTTTTAGGACAAGTGCGCAATATAGAGTCTTTGGAGCATGCAAAATTTGAAGTTCGTCGGAAAATTGTTCGACCTCCAAATTTGCCGACGTTTGGACCACACTTTGACCAAAATCCCGTCCCAAACTGGGCCGTGTCAACGACAGTCCGAAAGACTGAGCATGCGCACGAGCCAGGAGTACACCAAAGAGGTGTGTACAGACAGCCACAGGTTGCGGGAGCATCCAGGAAGCGCCAACCCCTTTTTTTCCTAAACTCTGAAATTTCTCTGTCATTTCCCGGCGAAAGTCTGTCAATTTTTTAGGACAAGTGCGCAATATAGAGTCTTTGGAGCATGCAAAATTTGAAGTTCGTCGGAAAATGTTTCGACCTCCAAATTTGCCGACGTTTGGACCACACTTTGACCAAAATCCCGTCCCAAACTGGGCCGTGTCAACGACAGTCCGAAGGACTGAGCATGCGCACGAGTCAGGAGTACACCAAAGAGGTGTGTACAGACAGCCACAGGTTGCGGGAGCATCCAGGAAGCGCCAACCCTCTTTTTTTCCTAAACTCTGAAATTTCTCTGCCATTTCCAGGCGAAAGTCTGTCAATTTTTTAGGACAAGTGCGCAATATAGAGTCTTTGGAGCATGCAAAATTTGAAGTTCGTCGGAAAATTTTTCGACCTCCAAATTTGCCGACGTTTGGACCACACTTTGACCTAAATCCCGTCCCAAACTGGGCCGTGTCAACGACAGTCCGAAGGACTGAGCATGCGCACGAGTCAGGAGTACACCAAAGAGGTGTGTACAGACAGCCACAGGTTGCGGGAGCACCCACGAAGCGCCAACCCCTTTTTTTCCTAAACTCTGAAATTTCTCTGTCATTTCCCGGCGAAAGTCTGTCAATTTTTTAGGACAAATTTGCCGACGTTTGGACCACACTTTGACCAAAATCCCGTCCCAAACTGGGCCGTGTCAACGACAGTCCGAAGGACTGAGCATGCGCACGAGTCAGGAGTACACCAAAGAGGTGTGTACAGACAGCCACAGGTTGCGGGAGCATCCAGGAAGCGCCAACCCCTTCTTTTCCTAAACTCTGAAATTTCTCTGTCATTTCCCGGCGAAAGTCTGTCAATTTTTTAGGACAAGTGCGCAATATAGAGTCTTTGGAGCATGCAAAATTTGAAGTTCGTCGGAAAATTTTTCGACCTCCAAATTTGCCGACGTTTGGACCACACTTTGACCAAAATCCCGTCCCAAACTGGGCCGTGTCAACGACAGTCCGAAAGACTGAACATGCGCACGAGCCAGGAGTACACCAAAGAGGTGTGTACAGACAGCCACAGGTTGCGGGAGCATCCAGGAAGCGCCAACCCCTTTTTTTCCTAAACTCTGAAATTTCTCTGTCATTTCCCGGCGAAAGTCTGTCAATTTTTTAGGACAAGTGCGCAATATAGAGTCTTTGGAGCATGCAAAATTTGAAGTTCGTCGGAACATTTTTCGACCTCCAAATTTGCCGACGTTTGGACCACACTTTGACCAAAATCCCGTCCCAAACTGGGCCGTGTCAACGACAGTCCGAAGGACTGAGCATGCGCACGAGTCAGGAGTACACCAAAGAGGTGTGTACAGACAGCCACAGGTTGCGGGAGCATTCAGGAAGCGCCAACCCCTTCTTTTCCTAAACTCTGAAATGTCTCTGTCATTTCCCGGCGAAAGTCTGTCAATTTTTTAGGACAAGTGCGCAATATAGAGTCTTTGGAGCATGCAAAATTTGAAGTTCGTCGGAAAATGTTTCGACCTCCAAATTTGCCGACGTTTGGACCACACTTTGACCAAAATCCCGTCCCAAACTGGGCCGTGTCAACGACAGTCCGAAGGACTGAGCATGCGCACGAGTCAGGAGTACACCAAAGAGGTGTGTACAGACAGCCACAGGTTGCGGGAGCATCCAGGAAGCGCCAACCCCTTTTTTTCCTAAACTCTGAAATTTCTCTGTCATTTCCCGGCGAAAGTCTGTCAATTTTTTAGGACAAGTGCGCAATATAGAGTCTTTGGAGCATGCAAGATTTGAAGTTCGTCGGAAAATTTTTCGACCTCCAAATTTGCCGACGTTTGGACCACACTTTGACCAAAATCCCGTCCCAAACTGGGCCGTGTCAACGACAGTCCGAAGGACTGAGCATGCGCACGAGTCAGGAGTACACCAAAGAGGTGTGTACAGACAGCCACAGGTTGCGGGAGCTTCCAGGAAGCGCCAACCCCTTCTTTTCCTAAACTCTGAAATTTCTCTGTCATTTCCCGGCGAAAGTCTGTCAATTTTTTAGGACAAGTGCGCAATATAGAGTCTTTGGAGCATGCACAATTTGAAGTTCGTCGGAAAATTTTTCGACCTCCAAATTTGCCGACGTTTGGACCACACTTTGACCAAAATCCCGTCCCAAACTGGGCCGTGTCAACGACAGTCCGAAAGACTGAGCATGCGCACGAGCCAGGAGTACACCAAAGAGGTGTGTACAGACAGCCACAGGTTGCGGGAGCATCCAGGAAGCGCCAACCCCTTTTTTTCCTAAACTCTGAAATTTCTCTGTCATTTCCCGGCGAAAGTCTGTCAATTTTTTAGGACAAGTGCGCAATATAGAGTCTTTGGAGCATGCAAAATTTGAAGTTCGTCGGAACATTTTTCGACCTCCAAATTTGCCGACGTTTGGACCACACTTTGACCAAAATCCCGTCCCAAACTGGGCCGTGTCAACGACAGTCCGAAGGACTGAGCATGCGCACGAGTCAGGAGTACACCAAAGAGGTGTGTACAGACAGCCACAGGTTGCGGGAGCATCCAGGAAGCGCCAACCCTCTTTTTTTCCTAAACTCTGAAATTTCTCTGCCATTTCCAGGCGAAAGTCTGTCAATTTTTTAGGACAAGTGCGCAATATAGAGTCTTTGGAGCATGCAAAATTTGAAGTTCGTCGGAAAATTTTTCGACCTCCAAATTTGCCGACGTTTGGACCACACTTTGACCAAAATCCCGTCCCAAACTGGGCCGTGTCAACGACAGTCCGAAGGACTGAGCATGCGCACGAGTCAGGAGTACACCAAAGAGGTGTGTACAGACAGCCACAGGTTGCGGGAGCACCCAGGAAGCGCCAACCCCTTTTTTTCCTAAACTCTGAAATTTCTCTGTCATTTCCCGGCGAAAGTCTGTCAATTTTTTAGGACAAATTTGCCGACGTTTGGACCACACTTTGACCAAAATCCCGTCCCAAACTGGGCCGTGTCAACGACAGTCCGAAGGACTGAGCATGCGCACGAGTCAGGAGTACACCAAAGAGGTGTGTACAGACAGCCACAGGTTGCGGGAGCATCCAGGAAGCGCCAACCCCTTCTTTTCCTAAACTCTGAAATTTCTCTGTCATTTCCCGGCGAAAGTCTGTCAATTTTTTAGGACAAGTGCGCAATATAGAGTCTTTGGAGCATGCAAAATTTGAAGTTCGTCGGAAATTTTTTCGACCTCCAAATTTGCCGACGTTTGGACCACACTTTGACCAAAATCCCGTCCCAAACTGGGCCGTGTCAACGACAGTCCGAAGGACTGAGCATGCGCACGAGTCAGGAGTACACCAAAGAGGTGTGTACAGACAGCCACAGGTTGCGGGAGCATCCAGGAAGCGCTAACCCCTTTTTTCCTAAACTCTGAAATTTCTCTGCTATTTCCCGGCGAAAGTCTGTCAATTTTTTAGGACAAGTGCGCAATATAGAGTCTTTGGAGCATGCAAAATTTGAAGTTCGTCGGAAAATTTTTCGACCACCAAATTTGCCGACGTTTGGACCACACTTTGACCAAAATCCCGTCCCAAACTGGGCCGTGTCAACGACAGTCCGAAGGACTGAGCATGCGCACGAGTCAGGAGTACACCAAAGAGGTGTGTACAGACAGCCACAGGTTGCGGGAGCATCCAGGAAGCGCCAACCCTCTTTTTTTCCTAAACTCTGAAATTTCACTGCCATTTCCCGGCGAAAGTCTGTCAATTTTTTAGGACAAGTGCGCAATATAGAGTCTTTGGAGCATGCAAAATTTGAAGTTCGTCGGAAAATTTTTCGACCTCCAAATTTGCCGACGTTTGGACCACACTTTGATCAAAATCCCGTCCCAAACTGGGCCGTGTCAACGACAGTCCGAAGGACTGAGCATGCGCACGAGTCAGGAGTACACCAAAGAGGTGTGTACAGACAGCCACAGGTTGCGGGAGCATCCAGGAAGCGCCAACCCCTTTTTTTCCTAAACTCTGAAATTTCTCTGTCATTTCCCGGCGAAAGTCTGTCAATTTTTTAGGACAAGTGCGCAATATAGAGTCTTTGGAGCATGCAAAATTTGAAGTTCGTCGGAAAATTTTTCGACCTCCAAATTTGCCGACGTTTGGACCACACTTTGATCAAAATCCCGTCCCAAACTGGGCCGTGTCAACGACAGTCCGAAGGACTGAGCATGCGCACGAGTCAGGAGTACACCAAAGAGGTGTGTACAGACAGCCACAGGTTGCGGGAGCATCCAGGAAGCGCCAACCCCTTTTTTTCCTAAACTCTGAAATTTCTCTGTCATTTCCCGGCGAAAGTCTGTCAATTTTTTAGGACAAGTGCGCAATATAGAGTCTTTGGAGCATGCAAAATTTGAAGTTCGTCGGAACATTTTTGGACCTCCAAATTTGCCGACGTTTGGACCACACTTTGACCAAAATCCCGTCCCAAACTGGGCCGTGTCAACGACAGTCCGAAGGACTGAGCATGCGCACGAGTCAGGAGTACACCAAAGAGGTGTGTACAGACAGCCACAGGTTGCGGGAGCATCCAGGAAGCGCCAACCCCTTTTTTTCCTAAACTCTGAAATTTCTCTGTCATTTCCCGGCGAAAGTCTGTCAATTTTTTAGGACAAGTGCGCAATATAGAGTCTTTGGAGCATGCAAAATTTGAAGTTCGTCGGAAAATTTTTCGACCTCCAAATTTGCCGACGTTTGGACCACACTTTGACCAAAATCCCGTCCCAAACTGGGCCGTGTCAACGACAGTCCGAAGGACTGAGCATGCGCACGAGTCAGGAGTACACCAAAGAGGTGTGTACAGACAGCCACAGGTTGCGGGAGCATCCAGGAAGCGCCAACCCCTTTTTTTCCTAAACTCTGAAATTTCTCTGTCATTTCCCGGCGAAAGTCTGTCAATTTTTTAGGACAAGTGCGCAATATAGAGTCTTTGGAGCATGCAAGATTTGAAGTTCGTCGGAAAATTTTTCGACCTCCAAATTTGCCGACGTTTGGACCACACTTTGACCAAAATCCCGTCCCAAACTGGGCCGTGTCAACGACAGTCCGAAGGACTGAGCATGCGCACGAGTCAGGAGTACACCAAAGAGGTGTGTACAGACAGCCACAGGTTGCGGGAGCATCCAGGAAGCGCCAACCCCTTTTTTTCCTAAACTCTGAAATTTCTCTGTCATTTCCCGGCGAAAGTCTGTCAATTTTTTAGGACAAGTGCGCAATATAGAGTCTTTGGAGCATGCAAGATTTGAAGTTCGTCTGAAAATTTTTCGACCTCCAAATTTGCCGACGTTTGGACCACACTTTGACCAAAATCCCGTCCCAAACTGGGCCGTGTCAACGACAGTCCGAAGGACTGAGCATGCGCACGAGTCAGGAGTACACCAAAGAGGTGTGTACAGACAGCCACAGGTTGCGGGAGCTTCCAGGAAGCGCCAACCCCTTCTTTTCCTAAACTCTGAAATTTCTCTGTCATTTCCCGGCGAAAGTCTGTCAATTTTTTAGGACAAGTGCGCAATATAGAGTCTTTGGAGCATGCACAATTTGAAGTTCGTCGGAAAATTTTTCGACCTCCAAATTTGCCGACGTTTGGACCACACTTTGACCAAAATCCCGTCCCAAACTGGGCCGTGTCAACGACAGTCCGAAAGACTGAGCATGCGCACGAGCCAGGAGTACACCAAAGAGGTGTGTACAGACAGCCACAGGTTGCGGGAGCATCCAGGAAGCGCCAACCCCTTTTTTTCCTAAACTCTGAAATTTCTCTGTCATTTCCCGGCGAAAGTCTGTCAATTTTTTAGGACAAGTGCGCAATATAGAGTCTTTGGAGCATGCAAAATTTGAAGTTCGTCGGAAATTTTTCGACCTCCAAATTTGCCGACGTTTGGACCACACTTTGACCAAAATCCCGTCCCAAACTGGGCCGTGTCAACGACAGTCCGAAGGACTGAGCATGCGCACGAGTCAGGAGTACACCAAAGAGGTGTGTACAGACAGCCACAGGTTGCGGGAGCATCCAGGAAGCGCCAACCCTCTTTTTTTCCTAAACTCTGAAATTTCTCTGCCATTTCCAGGCGAAAGTCTGTCAATTTTTTAGGACAAGTGCGCAATATAGAGTCTTTGGAGCATGCAAAATTTGAAGTTCGTGGGAAAATTTTTCGACCTCCAAATTTGCCGACGTTTGGACCACACTTTGACCAAAATCCCGTCCCAAACTGGGCCGTGTCAACGACAGTCCGAAGGACTGAGCATGCGCACGAGTCAGGAGTACACCAAAGAGGTGTGTACAGACAGCCACAGGTTGCGGGAGCACCCAGGAAGCGCCAACCCCTTTTTTTCCTAAACTCTGAAATTTCTCTGTCATTTCCCGGCGAAAGTCTGTCAATTTTTTAGGACAAATTTGCCGACGTTTGGACCACACTTTGACCAAAATCCCGTCCCAAACTGGGCCGTGTCAACGACAGTCCGAAGGACTGAGCATGCGCACGAGTCAGGAGTACACCAAAGAGGTGTGTACAGACAGCCACAGGTTGCGGGAGCATCCAGGAAGCGCCAACCCCTTCTTTTCCTAAACTCTGAAATTTCTCTGTCATTTCCCGGCGAAAGTCTGTCAATTTTTTAGGACAAGTGCGCAATATAGAGTCTTTGGAGCATGCAAAATTTGAAGTTCGTCGGAAATTTTTTCGACCTCCAAATTTGCCGACGTTTGGACCACACTTTGACCAAAATCCCGTCCCAAACTGGGCCGTGTCAACGACAGTCCGAAGGACTGAGCATGCGCACGAGTCAGGAGTACACCAAAGAGGTGTGTACAGACAGCCACAGGTTGCGGGAGCATCCAGGAAGCGCCAACCCTCTTTTTTTCCTAAACTCTGAAATTTCACTGCCATTTCCCGGCGAAAGTCTGTCAATTTTTTAGGACAAGTGCGCAATATAGAGTCTTTGGAGCATGCAAAATTTGAAGTTCGTCGGAAAATTTTTCGACCTCCAAATTTGCCGACGTTTGGACCACACTTTGATCAAAATCCCGTCCCAAACTGGGCCGTGTCAACGACAGTCCGAAGGACTGAGCATGTGCACGAGTCAGGAGTACACCAAAGAGGTGTGTACAGACAGCCACAGGTTGCGGGAGCATCCAGGAAGCGCCAACCCCTTTTTTTCCTAAACTCTGAAATTTCTCTGTCATTTCCCGGCGAAAGTCTGTCAATTTTTTAGGACAAGTGCGCAATATAGAGTCTTTGGAGCATGCAAAATTTGAAGTTCGTCGGAACATTTTTGGACCTTCAAATTTGCCGACGTTTGGACCACACTTTGACCAAAATCCCGTCCCAAACTGGGCCGTGTCAACGACAGTCCGAAGGACTGAGCATGCGCACGAGTCAGGAGTACACCAAAGAGGTGTGTACAGACAGCCACAGGTTGCGGGAGCATCCAGGAAGCGCCAACCCCTTTTTTTCCTAAACTCTGAAATTTCTCTGTCATTTCCCGGCGAAAGTCTGTCAATTTTTTAGGACAAGTGCGCAATATAGAGTCTTTGGAGCATGCAAAATTTGAAGTTCGTCGGAAAATTTTTCGACCTCCAAATTTGCCGACGTTTGGACCACACTTTGACCAAAATCCCGTCCCAAACTGGGCCGTGTCAACGACAGTCCGAAGGACTGAGCATGCGCACGAGTCAGGAGTACACCAAAGAGGTGTGTACAGACAGCCACAGGTTGCGGGAGCATCCAGGAAGCGCCAACCCCTTTTTTTCCTAAACTCTGAAATTTCTCTTCCATTTCCCGGCGAAAGTCTGTCATTTTTTTAGGACAAGTGCGCAATATAGAGTCTTTGGAGCATGCAAAATTTGAAGTTCGTCGGAAAATTTTTCGACCTCCAAATTTGCCGACGTTTGGACCACACTTTGACCAAAATCCCGTCCCAAACTGGGCCGTGTCAACGACAGTCCGAAGGACTGAGCATGCGCACGAGTCAGGAGTACACCAAAGAGGTGTGTACAGACAGCCACAGGTTGCGGGAGCATCCAGGAAGCGCCAACCTCTTTTTTTCCTAAACTCTGAAATTTCTCTGCCATTTCCCGGCGAAAGTCTGTCAATTTTTTAGGACAAGTGCGCAATATAGAGTCTTTTGAGCATGCAAAATTTGAAGTTCGTCGGAAAATTTTTCGACCTCCAAATTTGCCGACGTTTGGACCACACTTTGACCAAAATCCCGTCCCAAACTGGGCCGTGTCAACGACAGTCCGAAGGACTGAGCATGCGCACGAGTCAGGAGTACACCAAAGAGGTGTGTACAGACAGCCACAGGTTGCGGGAGCATCCAGGAAGCGCCAACCCCTTTTTTTCCTAAACTCTGAAATTTCTCTGCCATTTCCCGGCGAAAGTCTGTCAATTTTTTAGGACAAGTGCGCAATATAGAGTCTTTTGAGCATGCAAAATTTGAAGTTCGTCGGAAAATTTTTCGACCTCCAAATTTGCCGACGTTTGGACCACACTTTGACCAAAATCCCGTCCCAAACTGGGCCGTGTCAACGACAGTCCGAAGGACTGAGCATGCGCACGAGTCAGGAGTACACCAAAGAGGTGTGTACAGACAGCCACAGGTTGCGGGAGCATCCAGGAAGCGCCAACCCCTTTTTTTCCTAAACTCTGAAATTTCTCTTCCATTTCCCGGCGAAAGTCTGTCATTTTTTTAGGACAAGTGCGCAATATAGAGTCTTTGGAGCATGCAAAATTTGAAGTTCGTCGGAAAATTTTTCGACCTCCAAATTTGCCGACGTTTGGACCACACTTTGACCAAAATCCCGTCCCAAACTGGGCCGTGTCAACGACAGTCCGAAGGACTGAGCATGCGCACGAGTCAGGAGTACACCAAAGAGGTGTGTACAGACAGCCACAGGTTGCGGGAGATTCCAGGAAGCGCCAACCCCTTTTTTTCCTAAACTCTGAAATTTCTCTGTCATTTCCCGGCGAAAGTCTGTCATTTTTTTAGGACAAGTGCGCAATATAGAGTCTTTGGAGCATGCAAAATTTGGAGTTCGTCGGAAAATTTTTCGACCTCCAAATTTGCCGACGTTTGGACCACACTTTGACCAAAATCCCGTCCCAAACTGGGCCGTGTCAACGACAGTGAGCATGCGCACGAGTCAGGAGTACACCAAAGAGGTGTGTACAGACAGCCACAGGTTGCGGGAGCATCCAGGAAACGCCAACCCCTTTTTTTCCTAAACTCTGAAATTTCTCTGTCATTTCCCGGCGAAAGTCTGTCATTTTTTTAGGACAAGTGCGCAATATAGAGTCTTTTTAGAGCATGCAAAATTTGAAGTTCGTCGGAACATTTTTCGACCTCCAAATTTGCCGACGTTTGGACCACACTTTGACCAAAATCCCGTCCCAAACTGGGCCGTGTCAACGACAGTCCGAAGGACTGAGCATGCGCACGAGTCAGGAGTACACCAAAGAGGTGTGTACAGACAGCCACAGGTTGCGGGAGATTCCAGGAAGCGCCAACCCCTTTTTTTCCTAAACTCTGAAATTTCTCTGTCATTTCCCGGCGAAAGTCTGTCATTTTTTTAGGACAAGTGCGCAATATAGAGTCTTTGGAGCATGCAAAATTTGGAGTTCGTCGGAAAATTTTTCGACCTCCAAATTTGCCGACGTTTGGACCACACTTTGACCAAAATCCCGTCCCAAACTGGGCCGTGTCAACGACAGTGAGCATGCGCACGAGTCAGGAGTACACCAAAGAGGTGTGTACAGACAGCCACAGGTTGCGGGAGCATCCAGGAAACGCCAACCCCTTTTTTTCCTAAACTCTGAAATTTCTCTGTCATTTCCCGGCGAAAGTCTGTCATTTTTTTAGGACAAGTGCGCAATATAGAGTCTTTTTAGAGCATGCAAAATTTGAAGTTCGTCGGAACATTTTTCGACCTCCAAATTTGCCGACGTTTGGACCACACTTTGACCAAAATCCCGTCCCAAACTGGGCCGTGTCAACGACAGTCCGAAGGACTGAGCATGCGCACGAGTCAGGAGTACACCAAAGAGGTGTGTACAGACAGCCACAGGTTGCGGGAGCATCCAGGAAGCGCCAACCCCTTTTTTTCCTAAACTCTGAAATTTCTCTGCCATTTCCCGGCGAAAGTCTGTCAATTTTTTAGGACAAGTGCGCAATATAGAGTCTTTGGAGCATGCAAAATTTGAAGTTCGTCGGAAAATTTTTCGACCTCCAAATTTGCCGACGTTTGGACCACACTTTGACCAAAATCCCGTCCCAAACTGGGCCGTGTCAACGACAGTCCGAAGGACTGAGCATGCGCACGAGTCAGGAGTACACCAAAGAGGTGTGTACAGACAGCCACAGGTTGCGGGAGCATCCAGGAAGCGCCAACCCCTTTTTTTCCTAAACTCTGAAATTTCTCTGCCATTTCCCGGCGAAAGTCTGTCAATTTTTTAGGACAAGTGCGCAATATAGAGTCTTTGGAGCATGCAAAATTTGAAGTTCGTCGGAAAATTTTTCGACCTCCAAATTTGCCGACGTTTGGACCACACTTTGACCAAAATCCCGTCCCAAACTGGGCCGTGTCAACGACAGTGAGCATGCGCACGAGTCAGGAGTACACCAAAGAGGTGTGTACAGACAGCCACAGGTTGCGGGAGCATCCAGGAAGCGCCAACCCCTTTTTTTCCTAAACTCTGAAATTTCTCTGTCATTTCCCGGCGAAAGTCTGTCAATTTTTTAGGACAAGTGCGCAATATAGAGTCTTTTTAGAGCATGCAAAATTTGAAGTTCGTCGGAAAATTTTTCGACCTCCAAATTTGCCGACGTTTGGACCACACTTTGACCAAAATCCCGTCCCAAACTGGGCCGTGTCAACGACAGTCCGAAGGACTGAGCATGCGCACGAGTCAGGAGTACACCAAAGAGGTGTGTACAGACAGCCACAGGTTGCGGGAGCATCCAGGAAGCGCCAACCCCTTTTTTTCCTAAACTCTGAAATTTCTCTGCCATTTCCCGGCGAAAGTCTGTCAATTTTTTAGGACAAGTGCGCAATATAGAGTCTTTGGAGCATGCAAAATTTGAAGTTCGTCGGAAAATTTGTCGACCTCCAAATTTGCCGACGTTTGGACCACACTTTGACCAAAATCCCGTCCCAAACTGGGCCGTGTCAACGACAGTCCGAAGGACTGAGCATGCGCACGAGTCAGGAGTACAGACAGCCACAGGTTGCGGGAGCATCCAGGAAGCGCCAACCCCTTTTTTTCCTAAACTCTGAAATTTCTCTGTCATTTCCCGGCGAAAGTCTCTCCCTTTTTTAGGACAAGTGCGCAATATAGAGTCTTTGGAGCATGCAAAATTTGAAGTACGTCGGAAAATTTTTCGACCTCCAAATTTGCCGACGTTTGGACCACACTTTGACCAAAATCCCGTCCCAAACTGGGCCATGTCAACGACAGTCCGAAGGACTGAGCATGCGCACGAGTCAGGAGTACAGCAAAGAGGTGTGTACAGACAGCCACAGGTTGCGGGAGCATCCAGGAAGCGCCAACCCCTTTTTTCCTAAACTCTGAAATTTCTCTGTCATTTCCCGGCGAAAGTCTGTCAATTTTTTAGGACAAGTGCGCAATATAGAGTCTTTGGAGCATGCAAAATTTGAAGTTCGTCGGAAAATTTGTCGACCTCCAAATTTGCCGACGTTTGGACCACACTTTGACCAAAATCCCGTCCCAAACTGGGCCGTGTCAACGACAGTCCGAAGGACTGAGCATGCGCACGAGTCAGGAGTACACCAAAGAGGTGTGTACAGACAGCCACAGGTTGCGGGAGCATCCAGGAAGCGCCAACCCCTTTTTTTCCTAAACTCTGAAATTTCTCTGTCATTTCCCGGCGAAAGTCTGTCAATTTTTTAGGACAAGTGCGCAATATAGAGTCTTTTTAGAGCATGCAAAATTTGAAGTTCGTCGGAACATTTTTCGACCTCCAAATTTGCCGACGTTTGGACCACACTTTGACCAAAATCCCGTCCCAAACTGGGCCGTGTCAACGACAGTCCGAAGGACTGAGCATGCGCACGAGTCAGGAGTACACCAAAGAGGTGTGTACAGACAGCCACAGGTTGCGGGAGCATCCAGGAAGCGCCAACCCCTTTTTTTCCTAAACTCTGAAATTTCTCTGCCATTTCCCGGCGAAAGTCTGTCAATTTTTTAGGACAAGTGCGCAATATAGAGTCTTTGGAGCATGCAAAATTTGAAGTTCGTCGGAAAATTTTTCGACCTCCAAATTTGCCGACGTTTGGACCACACTTTGACCAAAATCCCGTCCCAAACTGGGCCGTGTCAACGACAGTCCGAAGGACTGAGCATGCGCACGAGTCAGGAGTACACCAAAGAGGTGTGTACAGACAGCCACAGGTTGCGGGAGCATCCAGGAAGCGCCAACCCCTTTTTTTCCTAAACTCTGAAATTTCTCTGTCATTTCCCGGCGAAAGTCTCTCCCTTTTTTAGGACAAGTGCGCAATATAGAGTCTTTGGAGCATGCAAAATTTGAAGTACGTCGGAAAATTTTTCGACCTCCAAATTTGCCGACGTTTGGACCACACTTTGACCAAAATCCCGTCCCAAACTGGGCCATGTCAACGACAGTCCGAAGGACTGAGCATGCGCACGAGTCAGGAGTACACCAAAGAGGTGTGTACAGACAGCCACAGGTTGCGGGAGCATCCAGGAAGCGCCAACCCCTTTTTTCCTAAACTCTGAAATTTCTCTGTCATTTCCCGGCGAAAGTCTGTCAATTTTTTAGGACAAGTGCGCAATATAGAGTCTTTGGAGCATGCAAAATTTGAAGTTCGTCGGAAAATTTGTCGACCTCCAAATTTGCCGACGTTTGGACCACACTTTGACCAAAATCCCGTCCCAAACTGGGCCGTGTCAACGACAGTCCGAAGGACTGAGCATGCGCACGAGTCAGGAGTACACCAAAGAGGTGTGTACAGACAGCCACAGGTTGCGGGAGCATCCAGGAAGCGCCAACCCCTTTTTTTCCTAAACTCTGAAATTTCTCTGTCATTTCCCGGCGAAAGTCTGTCAATTTTTTAGGACAAGTGCGCAATATAGAGTCTTTGGAGCATGCAAAATTTGAAGTTCGTCGGCAAATTTTTCGACCTCCAAATTTGCCGACGTTTGGACCACACTTTGACCAAAATCCCGTCCCAAACTGGGCCGTGTCAACGACAGTCCGAAGGACTGAGCATGCGCACGAGTCAGGAGTACACCAAAAAGTGTGTACAGACAGCCACAGGTTGCGGGAGCATCCAGGAAGCGCCAACCCCTTTTTTTCCTAAACTCTGAAATTTCTCTGTCATTTCCCGGCGAAAGTCTGTCAATTTTTTAGGACAAGTGCGCAATATAGAGTCTTTGGAGCATGCAAAATTTGAAGTTCGTCGGAAAATTGTTCGACCTCCAAATTTGCCGACGTTTGGACCACACTTTGACCAAAATCCCGTCCCCAACTGGGCCGTGTCAACGACAGTCCGAAGGACTGAGCATGCGCACGAGTCAGGAGTACACCAAAGAGGTGTGTACAGACAGCCACAGGTTGCGGGAGCATCCAGGAAGCGCCAACCTCTTTTTTTTCCTAAACTCTGAAATTTCTCTGCCATTTCCCGGCGAAAGTCTGTCAATTTTTTAGGACAAGTGCGCAATATAGAGTCTTTGGAGCATGCAAAATTTGAAGTTCGTCGGAAAATTTTTCGACCTCCAAATTTGCCGACGTTTGGACCACACTTTGACCAAAATCCCGTCCCAAACTGGGCCGTGTCAACGACAGTCCGAAGGACTGAGCATGCGCACGAGTCAGGAGTACACCAAAGAGGTGTGTACAGACAGCCACAGGTTGCGGGAGCATCCAGGAAGCGCCAACCCCTTTTTTTCCTAAACTCTGAAATTTCTCTGTCATTTCCCGGCGAAAGTCTCTCCCTTTTTTAGGACAAGTGCGCAATATAGAGTCTTTGGAGCATGCAAAATTTGAAGTACGTCGGAAAATTTTTCGACCTCCAAATTTGCCGACGTTTGGACCACACTTTGACCAAAATCCCGTCCCAAACTGGGCCATGTCAACGACAGTCCGAAGGACTGAGCATGCGCACGAGTCAGGAGTACACCAAAGAGGTGTGTACAGACAGCCACAGGTTGCGGGAGCATCCAGGAAGCGCCAACCCCTTTTTTCCTAAACTCTGAAATTTCTCTGTCATTTCCCGGCGAAAGTCTGTCAATTTTTTAGGACAAGTGCGCAATATAGAGTCTTTGGAGCATGCAAAATTTGAAGTTCGTCGGAAAATTTGTCGACCTCCAAATTTGCCGACGTTTGGACCACACTTTGACCAAAATCCCGTCCCAAACTGGGCCGTGTCAACGACAGTCCGAAGGACTGAGCATGCGCACGAGTCAGGAGTACACCAAAGAGGTGTGTACAGACAGCCACAGGTTGCGGGAGCATCCAGGAAGCGCCAACCCCTTTTTTTCCTAAACTCTGAAATTTCTCTGTCATTTCCCGGCGAAAGTCTGTCAATTTTTTAGGACAAGTGCGCAATATAGAGTCTTTGGAGCATGCAAAATTTGAAGTTCGTCGGAAATTTTTTCGACCTCCAAATTTGCCGACGTTTGGACCACACTTTGACCAAAATCCCGTCCCAAACTGGGCCGTGTCAACGACAGTCCGAAGGACTGAGCATGCGCACGAGTCAGGAGTACACCAAAAAGTGTGTACAGACAGCCACAGGTTGCGGGAGCATCCAGGAAGCGCCAACCCCTTTTTTTCCTAAACTCTGAAATTTCTCTGTCATTTCCCGGCGAAAGTCTGTCAATTTTTTAGGACAAGTGCGCAATATAGAGTCTTTGGAGCATGCAAAATTTGAAGTTCGTCGGAAAATTGTTCGACCTCCAAATTTGCCGACGTTTGGACCACACTTTGACCAAAATCCCGTCACAAACTGGGCCGTGTCAACGACAGTCCGAAGGACTGAGCATGCGCACGAGTCAGGAGTACACCAAAGAGGTGTGTACAGACAGCCACAGGTTGCGGGAGCATCCAGGAAGCGCCAACCCCTTTTTTTCCTAAACTCTGAAATTTCTCTGTCATTTCCCGGCGAAAGTCTCTCCCTTTTTTAGGACAAGTGCGCAATATAGAGTCTTTGGAGCATGCAAAATTTGAAGTACGTCGGAAAATTTTTCGACCTCCAAATTTGCCGACGTTTGGACCACACTTTGACCAAAATCCCGTCCCAAACTGGGCCATGTCAACGACAGTCCGAAGGACTGAGCATGCGCACGAGTCAGGAGTACACCAAAGAGGTGTGTACAGACAGCCACAGGTTGCGGGAGCATCCAGGAAGCGCCAACCCCTTTTTTCCTAAACTCTGAAATTTCTCTGTCATTTCCCGGCGAAAGTCTGTCAATTTTTTAGGACAAGTGCGCAATATAGAGTCTTTGGAGCATGCAAAATTTGAAGTTCGTCGGAAAATTTGTCGACCTCCAAATTTGCCGACGTTTGGACCACACTTTGACCAAAATCCCGTCCCAAACTGGGCCGTGTCAACGACAGTCCGAAGGACTGAGCATGCGCACGAGTCAGGAGTACACCAAAGAGGTGTGTACAGACAGCCACAGGTTGCGGGAGCATCCAGGAAGCGCCAACCCCTTTTTTTCCTAAACTCTGAAATTTCTCTGTCATTTCCCGGCGAAAGTCTGTCAATTTTTTAGGACAAGTGCGCAATATAGAGTCTTTGGAGCATGCAAAATTTGAAGTTCGTCGGAAAATTTTTCGACCTCCAAATTTGCCGACGTTTGGACCACACTTTGACCAAAATCCCGTCCCAAACTGGGCCGTGTCAACGACAGTCCGAAGGACTGAGCATGCGCACGAGTCAGGAGTACACCAAAAAGTGTGTACAGACAGCCACAGGTTGCGGGAGCATCCAGGAAGCGCCAACCCCTTTTTTTCCTAAACTCTGAAATTTCTCTGTCATTTCCCGGCGAAAGTCTGTCAATTTTTTAGGACAAGTGCGCAATATAGAGTCTTTGGAGCATGCAAAATTTGAAGTTCGTCGGAAAATTGTTCGACCTCCAAATTTGCCGACGTTTGGACCACACTTTGACCAAAATCCCGTCCCAAACTGGGCCGTGTCAACGACAGTCCGAAGGACTGAGCATGCGCACGAGTCAGGAGTACACCAAAGAGGTGTGTACAGACAGCCACAGGTTGCGGGAGCATCCAGGAAGCGCCAACCTCTTTTTTTTCCTAAACTCTGAAATTTCTCTGCCATTTCCCGGCGAAAGTCTGTCAATTTTTTAGGACAAGTGCGCAATATAGAGTCTTTGGAGCATGCAAAATTTGAAGTTCGTCGGAAAATTTTTCGACCTCCAAATTTGCCGACGTTTGGACCACACTTTGACCAAAATCCCGTCCCAAACTGGGCCGTGTCAACGACAGTCCGAAGGACTGAGCATGCGCACGAGTCAGGAGTACACCAAAGAGGTGTGTACAGACAGCCACAGGTTGCGGGAGCATCCAGGAAGCGCCAACCCCTTTTTTTCCTAAACTCTGAAATTTCTCTGTCATTTCCCGGCGAAAGTATGTCAATTTTTTTAGGACAAGTGCGCAATATAGAGTCTTTGGAGCATGCAAAATTTGAAGTTCGTCGGAAAATGTTTCGACCTCCAAATTTCCCGACGTTTGGACCACACTTTGACCAAAATCCCGTCCCAAACTGGGCCGTGTCAACGACAGTCCGAAGGACTGAGCATGCGCACGAGACAGGAGTACACCAAAGAGGTGTGTACAGACAGCCACAGGTTGCGGGAGCATCCAGGAAGCGCCAACCCCTTTTTTTCCTAAACTCTGAAATCTCTCTGCCATTTCCCGGCGAAAGTCTGTCAATTTTTTAGGACAGGTGCGCAATATAGAGTCTTTGGAGCATGCAAAATTTGAAGTTCGTCGGAACATTTTTCGACCTCCAAATTTGCCGACGTTTGGACCACACTTTGACCAAAATCCCGTCCCAAACTGGGCCGTGTCAACGACAGTCCGAAGGACTGAGCATGCGCACGAGTCAGGAGTACACCAAAGAGGTGTGTACAGACAGCCACAGGTTGCGGGAGCATCCAGGAAGCGCCAACCCTCTTTTTTTCCTAAACTGTGAAATTTCTCTGCCATTTCCCGGCGAAAGTCTGTCAATTTTTTAGGACAAGTGCGCAATATAGAGTCTTTGGAGCATGCAAAATTTGAAGTTCGTCGGAAAATGTTTCGACCTCCAAATTTGCCGACGTTTGGACCACACTTTGACCAAAATCCCGTCCCAAACTGGGCCGTGTCGACGACAGTCCGAAGGACTGAGCATGCGCCCGAGTCAGGAGTACACCAAAGAGGTGTGTACAGACAGCCACAGGTTGCGGGAGCATCCAGGAAGCGCCAACCCCTTTTTTTCCTAAACTCTGAAATTTCTCTGCTATTTCCCGGCGAAAGTCTGTCAATTTTTTAGGACAAGTGCGCAATATAGAGTCTTTGGAGCATGCAAAATTTGAAGTTTGTCGGAAAATTTTTCGACCTCCAAATTTGCCGACGTTTGGACCACACTTTTGTCCAAAATCCCGTCCCAAACTGGGCCGTGTCAACGACAGTCCGAAGGACTGAGCATGCGCACGAGTCAGGAGTACACCAAAGAGGTGTGTACAGACAGCCACAGGTTGCGGGAGCATCCAGGAAGCGCCAACCCCTTTTTTTCCTAAACTCTGAAATTTCTCTGTCATTTCCCGGCGAAAGTCTCTCCCTTTTTTAGGACAAGTGCGCAATATAGAGTCTTTGGAGCATGCAAAATTTGAAGTACGTCGGAAAATTTTTCGACCTCCAAATTTGCCGACGTTTGGACCACACTTTGACCAAAATCCCGTCCCAAACTGGGCCATGTCAACGACAGTCCGAAGGACTGAGCATGCGCACGAGTCAGGAGTACACCAAAGAGGTGTGTACAGACAGCCACAGGTTGCGGGAGCATCCAGGAAGCGCCAACCCCTTTTTTCCTAAACTCTGAAATTTCTCTGTCATTTCCCGGCGAAAGTCTGTCAATTTTTTAGGACAAGTGCGCAATATAGAGTCTTTGGAGCATGCAAAATTTGAAGTTCGTCGGAAAATTTGTCGACCTCCAAATTTGCCGACGTTTGGACCACACTTTGACCAAAATCCCGTCCCAAACTGGGCCGTGTCAACGACAGTCCGAAGGACTGAGCATGCGCACGAGTCAGGAGTACACCAAAGAGGTGTGTACAGACAGCCACAGGTTGCGGGAGCATCCAGGAAGCGCCAACCCCTTTTTTTCCTAAACTCTGAAATTTCTCTGTCATTTCCCGGCGAAAGTCTGTCAATTTTTTAGGACAAGTGCGCAATATAGAGTCTTTGGAGCATGCAAAATTTGAAGTTCGTCGGAAAATTTTTCGACCTCCAAATTTGCCGACGTTTGGACCACACTTTGACCAAAATCCCGTCCCAAACTGGGCCGTGTCAACGACAGTCCGAAGGACTGAGCATGCGCACGAGTCAGGAGTACACCAAAAAGTGTGTACAGACAGCCACAGGTTGCGGGAGCATCCAGGAAGCGCCAACCCCTTTTTTTCCTAAACTCTGAAATTTCTCTGTCATTTCCCGGCGAAAGTCTGTCAATTTTTTAGGACAAGTGCGCAATATAGAGAGTTTAGGGCATGCAAAATTTGAAGTTCGTCGGAACATTTTTCGACCTCCAAATTTGCCGCCGTTTGGACCACACTTTGACCAAATTGCCGAGCCAAACTGCGGTGCGTTAACGACAGTCCGAATGACTGAGCATGCGCACAACTCAGGAGTACCCCAAAGAGGTGTGTACAGACAGCCACGGTTTGCGTGAGAGCAGTCAGGAAGCCTCGACCCAGTTTTTTCTAAACTTTGAAATTTCTCTGCCATTTCCCGGCGAAAGTCTGTCAATTTTTTATGACAAGTGCGCAATATAGAGAGTTTAGGGCATGCACATTTTGAAGTTCGTCGGAACATTTTTTGACCTCCAAATTTGCCGACGTTTGGACCACACTTTGACCAAATTGCCGAGCCAAACTGCGGTGCGTTAACGACAGTCCGAATGACTGAGCATGCGCACAACTCAGGAGTACCCCAAAGAGGTGTGTACAGACAGCCACGGTTTGCGTGAGAGCAGTCAGGAAGCCTCAACCCAGTTTTTTCTAAACTTTGAAATTTCTCTGCCATTTCCCGGCGAAAGTGTGTCAATTTTTTATGACAAGTGCGCAATATAGAGAGTTTAGGGCATGCAAAATTTGAAGTTCGTCGGAACAATTTTCGACCTCCAAATTTGCCGACGTTTGGACCACACTTTGACCAAATTGCCGAGCCAAACTGCGGTGCGTTAACGACAGTCCGAATGACTGAGCATGCGCACAACTCAGGAGTACCCCAAAGAGGTGTGTACAGACAGCCACGGTTTGCGTGAGAGCAGTCAGGAAGCCTCAACCCAGTTTTTTCTAAACTTTGATATTTCTCTGCCATTTCCCGGCGAAAGTCTGTCAATTTTTTTATGACAAGTGCGCAATATAGAGAGTTTAGGGCATGCAAAATTTGAAGTTCGTCGGAACATTTTTCGACCTCCAAATTTGCCGACGTTTGGACCACACTTTGACCAAATTGCCGAGCCAAACTGCGGTGCGTTAACGACAGTCCGAATGACTGAGCATGCGCACAACTCAGGAGTACCCCAAAGAGGTGTGTACAGACAGCCACGGTTTGCGTGAGAGCAGTCAGGAAGCCTCAACCCAGTTTTTTCTAAACTTTGAAATTTCTCTGCCATTTCCCGGCGAAAGTCTGTCAATTTTTTATGACAAGTGCGCAATATAGAGAGTTTAGGGCATGCAAAATTTGAAGTTCGTCGGAACATTTTTCGACCTCCAAATTTGCCGACGTTTGGACCACACTTTGACCAAAATCCCGTCCCAAACTGGGCCGTGTCAACGACAGTCCGAAGGACTGAGCATGCGCACGAGTCAGGAGTACACCAAAGAGGTGTGTACAGACAGCCACAGGTTGCGGGAGCATCCAGGAAGCGCCAACCCTCTTTTTTTCCTAAACTGTGAAATTTCTCTGCCATTTCCCGGCGAAAGTCTGTCAATTTTTTAGGACAAGTGCGCAATATAGAGTCTTTGGAGCATGCAAAATTTGAAGTTCGTCGGAAAATGTTTCGACCTCCAAATTTGCCGACGTTTGGACCACACTTTGACCAAAATCCCGTCCCAAACTGGGCCGTGTCAACGACAGTCCGAAGGACTGAGCATGCGCCCGAGTCAGGAGTACACCAAAGAGGTGTGTACAGACAGCCACAGGTTGCGGGAGCATCCAGGAAGCGCCAACCCCTTTTTTTCCTAAACTCTGAAATTTCTCTGCTATTTCCCGGCGAAAGTCTGTCAATTTTTTAGGACAAGTGCGCAATATAGAGTCTTTGGAGCATGCAAAATTTGAAGTTTGTCGGAAAATTTTTCGACCTCCAAATTTGCCGACGTTTGGACCACACTTTTGTCCAAAATCCCGTCCCAAACTGGGCCGTGTCAACGACAGTCCGAAGGACTGAGCATGCGCACGAGTCAGGAGTACACCAAAGAGGTGTGTACAGACAGCCACAGGTTGCGGGAGCATCCAGGAAGCGCCAACCCCTTTTTTTCCTAAACTCTGAAATTTCTCTGTCATTTCCCGGCGAAAGTCTCTCCCTTTTTTAGGACAAGTGCGCAATATAGAGTCTTTGGAGCATGCAAAATTTGAAGTACGTCGGAAAATTTTTCGACCTCCAAATTTGCCGACGTTTGGACCACACTTTGACCAAAATCCCGTCCCAAACTGGGCCATGTCAACGACAGTCCGAAGGACTGAGCATGCGCACGAGTCAGGAGTACACCAAAGAGGTGTGTACAGACAGCCACAGGTTGCGGGAGCATCCAGGAAGCGCCAACCCCTTTTTTCCTAAACTCTGAAATTTCTCTGTCATTTCCCGGCGAAAGTCTGTCAATTTTTTAGGACAAGTGCGCAATATAGAGTCTTTGGAGCATGCAAAATTTGAAGTTCGTCGGAAAATTTGTCGACCTCCAAATTTGCCGACGTTTGGACCACACTTTGACCAAAATCCCGTCCCAAACTGGGCCGTGTCAACGACAGTCCGAAGGACTGAGCATGCGCACGAGTCAGGAGTACACCAAAGAGGTGTGTACAGACAGCCACAGGTTGCGGGAGCATCCAGGAAGCGCCAACCCCTTTTTTTCCTAAACTCTGAAATTTCTCTGTCATTTCCCGGCGAAAGTCTGTCAATTTTTTAGGACAAGTGCGCAATATAGAGTCTTTGGAGCATGCAAAATTTGAAGTTCGTCGGAAAATTTTTCGACCTCCAAATTTGCCGACGTTTGGACCACACTTTGACCAAAATCCCGTCCCAAACTGGGCCGTGTCAACGACAGTCCGAAGGACTGAGCATGCGCACGAGTCAGGAGTACACCAAAAAGTGTGTACAGACAGCCACAGGTTGCGGGAGCATCCAGGAAGCGCCAACCCCTTTTTTTCCTAAACTCTGAAATTTCTCTGTCATTTCCCGGCGAAAGTCTGTCAATTTTTTAGGACAAGTGCGCAATATAGAGTCTTTGGAGCATGCAAAATTTGAAGTTCGTCGGAAAATTGTTCGACCTCCAAATTTGCCGACGTTTGGACCACACTTTGACCAAAATCCCGTCCCAAACTGGGCCGTGTCAACGACAGTCCGAAGGACTGAGCATGCGCACGAGTCAGGAGTACACCAAAGAGGTGTGTACAGACAGCCACAGGTTGCGGGAGCATCCAGGAAGCGCCAACCTCTTTTTTTTCCTAAACTCTGAAATTTCTCTGCCATTTCCCGGCGAAAGTCTGTCAATTTTTTAGGACAAGTGCGCAATATAGAGTCTTTGGAGCATGCAAAATTTGAAGTTCGTCGGAAAATTTTTCGACCTCCAAATTTGCCGACGTTTGGACCACACTTTGACCAAAATCCCGTCCCAAACTGGGCCGTGTCAACGACAGTCCGAAGGACTGAGCATGCGCACGAGTCAGGAGTACACCAAAGAGGTGTGTACAGACAGCCACAGGTTGCGGGAGCATCCAGGAAGCGCCAACCCCTTTTTTTCCTAAACTCTGAAATTTCTCTGTCATTTCCCGGCGAAAGTATGTCAATTTTTTTAGGACAAGTGCGCAATATAGAGTCTTTGGAGCATGCAAAATTTGAAGTTCGTCGGAAAATGTTTCGACCTCCAAATTTCCCGACGTTTGGACCACACTTTGACCAAAATCCCGTCCCAAACTGGGCCGTGTCAACGACAGTCCGAAGGACTGAGCATGCGCACGAGACAGGAGTACACCAAAGAGGTGTGTACAGACAGCCACAGGTTGCGGGAGCATCCAGGAAGCGCCAACCCCTTTTTTTCCTAAACTCTGAAATCTCTCTGCCATTTCCCGGCGAAAGTCTGTCAATTTTTTAGGACAGGTGCGCAATATAGAGTCTTTGGAGCATGCAAAATTTGAAGTTCGTCGGAACATTTTTCGACCTCCAAATTTGCCGACGTTTGGACCACACTTTGACCAAAATCCCGTCCCAAACTGGGCCGTGTCAACGACAGTCCGAAGGACTGAGCATGCGCACGAGTCAGGAGTACACCAAAGAGGTGTGTACAGACAGCCACAGGTTGCGGGAGCATCCAGGAAGCGCCAACCCTCTTTTTTTCCTAAACTGTGAAATTTCTCTGCCATTTCCCGGCGAAAGTCTGTCAATTTTTTAGGACAAGTGCGCAATATAGAGTCTTTGGAGCATGCAAAATTTGAAGTTCGTCGGAAAATGTTTCGACCTCCAAATTTGCCGACGTTTGGACCACACTTTGACAAAAATCCCGTCCCAAACTGGGCCGTGTCAACGACAGTCCGAAGGACTGAGCATGCGCCCGAGTCAGGAGTACACCAAAGAGGTGTGTACAGACAGCCACAGGTTGCGGGAGCATCCAGGAAGCGCCAACCCCTTTTTTTCCTAAACTCTGAAATTTCTCTGCTATTTCCCGGCGAAAGTCTGTCAATTTTTTAGGACAAGTGCGCAATATAGAGTCTTTGGAGCATGCAAAATTTGAAGTTTGTCGGAAAATTTTTCGACCTCCAAATTTGCCGACGTTTGGACCACACTTTTGTCCAAAATCCCGTCCCAAACTGGGCCGTGTCAACGACAGTCCGAAGGACTGAGCATGCGCACGAGTCAGGAGTACACCAAAGAGGTGTGTACAGACAGCCACAGGTTGCGGGAGCATCCAGGAAGCGCCAACCCCTTTTTTTCCTAAACTCTGAAATTTCTCTGCCATTTCCCGGCGAAAGTCTGTCATTTTTTTAGGACAAGTGCGCAATATAGAGTCTTTGGAGCATGCAAAATTTGAAGTTCGTCGGAACATTTTTCGACCTCCAAATTTGCCGACGTTTGGACCACACTTTGACCAAAATCCCGTCCCAAACTGGGCCGTGTCAACGACAGTCCGAAGGACTGAGCATGCGCACGAGTCAGGAGTACACCAAAGAGGTGTGTACAGACAGCCACAGGTTGCGGGAGCATCCAGGAAGCGCCAACCCCTTTTTTCCTAAACTCTGAAATTTATCTGTCATTTCCCGGCGAAAGTCTGTCAATTTTTTAGGACAAGTGCGCAATATAGAGTCTTTGGAGCATGCAAAATTTGATGTTCGTCGGAAAATTTTTCGACCTCCAAATTTGCCGACGTTTGGACCACACTTTGACCAAAATCCCGTCCCAAACTGGGCCGTGTCAACGACAGTCCGAAGGACTGAGCATGCGCACGAGTCAGGAGTACACCAAAGAGGTGTGTACAGACAGCCACAGGTTGGGGGAGCATCCAGGAAGCGCCAACCCCTTTTTTTCCTAAACTCTGAAATTTCTCTGCCATTTCCCGGCGAAAGTCTGTCATTTTTTTAGGACAAGTGCGCAATATAGAGTCTTTGGAGCATGCAAAATTTGAAGTTCGTTGGAACATTTTTCAACCTCCAAATTTGCCGACGTTTGCACCACACTTTGACCAAAATCCCGTCCCAAACTGGGCCGTGTCAACGACAGTCCGAAGGACTGAGCATGCGCACGAGTCAGGAGTACAACAAAGAGGTGTGTACAGACAGCCACAGGTTGCGGGAGCATCCAGGAAGCGCCAACCCCTTTTTTTCCTAAACTCTGAAATTTCTCTGCCATTTCCCGGCGAAAGTCTGTCATTTTTTTAGGACAAGTGCGCAATATAGAGTCTTTGGAGCATGCAAAATTTGAAGTTCGTCGGAAAATTTTTCGACCTCCAAATTTGCCGACGTTTGGACCACACTTTGACCAAAATCCCGTCCCAAACTGGGCCGTGTCAACGACAGTCCGAAGGACTGAGCATGCGCACGAGTCAGGAGTACACCAAAGAGGTGTGTACAGACAGCCACAGGTTGCGGGAGCATCCAGGAAGCGCCAACCCCTTTTTTTCCTAAACTCTGAAATTTCTCTGCCATTTCCCGGCGAAAGTCTGTCAATTATTTAGGACAAGTGCGCAATATAGAGCCTTTGGAGCATGCCAAATTTGAAGTTCGTCGGAAAATTTTTCGACCTCCAAATTTGCCGACGTTTGGACCACACTTTGACCAAAATCCCGTCCCAAACTGGGCCGTGTCAACGACAGTCCGAAGGACTGAGCATGCGCACGAGTCAGGAGTACACCAAAGAGGTGTGTACAGACAGCCACAGGTTGCGGGAGCATCCAGGAAGCGCCAACCCCTTTTTTTCCTAAACTCTGAAATTTCTCTGTCATTTCCCGGCGAAAGTCTGTCAATTTTTTAGGACAAGTGCGCAATATAGAGTCTTTGGAGCATGCAAAATTTGAAGTTCGTCGGAAAATGTTTCGACCTCCAAATTTGCCGACGTTTGGACCACACTTTGACCAAAATCCCGTCCCAAACTGGGCCGTGTCAACGACAGTCCGAAGGACTGAGCATGCGCACGAGTCAGGAGTACACCAAAGAGGTGTGTACAGACAGCCACAGGTTGCGGGAGCATCCAGGAAGCGCCAACCCCTTTTTTTCCTAAACTCTGAAATTTCTCTGCTATTTCCCGGCGAAAGTCTGTCAATTTTTTAGGACAAGTGCGCAATATAGAGTCTTTGGAGCATGCAAAATTTGAAGTTTGTCGGAACATTTTTCGACCTCCAAATTTGCCGACGTTTGTACCACACTTTGACCAAAATCCCGTCCCAAACTGGGCCGTGTCAACGACAGTCCGAAGGACTGAGCATGCGCACGAGTCAGGAGTACACCAAAGAGGTGTGTACAGACAGCCACAGGTTGCGGGAGCATCCAGGAAGCGCCAACCCCTTTTTTTCCTAAACTCTGAAATTTCTCTGCCATTTCCCGGCGAAAGTCTGTCAATTATTTAGGACAAGTGCGCAATATAGAGTCTTTGGAGCATGCCAAATTTGAAGTTCGTCGGAAAATTTTTCGACCTCCAAATTTGCCGACGTTTGGACCACACTTTGACCAAAATCCCGTCCCAAACTGGGCCGTGTCAACGACAGTCCGAAGGACTGAGCATGCGCACGAGTCAGGAGTACACCAAAGAGGTGTGTACAGACAGCCACAGGTTGCGGGAGCATCCAGGAAGCGCCAACCCCTTTTTTTCCTAAACTCTGAAATTTCTCTGCTATTTCCCGGCGAAAGTCTGTCAATTTTTTAGGACAAGTGCGCAATATAGAGTCTTTGGAGCATGCAAAATTTGAAGTTTGTCGGAACATTTTTCGACCTCCAAATTTGCCGACGTTTGGACCACACTTTGACCAAAATCCCGTCCCAAACTGGGCCGTGTCAACGACAGTCCGAAGGACTGAGCATGCGCACGAGTCAGGAGTACACCAAAGAGGTGTGTACAGACAGCCACAGGTTGCGGGAGCATCCAGGAAGCGCCAACCCCTTTTTTCCTAAACTCTGCAATTTCTCTGTCATTTCCCGGCGAAAGTCTGTCCATTTTTTAGGACAAGTGCGCAATATAGAGTCTTTGGAGCATGCAAAATTTGAAGTTCGTCGGAAAATTTTTCGACCTCCAAATTTGCCGACGTTTGGACCACACTTTGACCAAAATCCCGTCCCAAACTGGGCCGTGTCAACGACAGTCCGAAGGACTGAGCATGCGCACGAGTCAGGAGTACACCAAAGAGGTGTGTACAGACAGCCACAGGTTGCGGGAGCATCCAGGAAGCGCCAACCCCTTTTTTTCCTAAACTCTGAAATTTCTCTGCCATTTCCCGGCGAAAGTCTGTCAATTTTTTAGGACAAGTGCGCAATATAGAGTCTTTGGAGCATGCAAAATTTGAAGTTCGTCGGAAAATTTTTCGGCCTCCAAATTTGCCGACGTTTGGACCACACTTTGACCAAAATCCCGTCCCAAACTGAGCCGTGTCAACGACAGTCCGAAGGACTGAGCATGCGCACGAGTCAGGAGTACACCAAAGAGGTGTGTACAGACAGCCACAGGTTGCGGGAGCATCCAGGAAGCGCCAACCCCTTTTTTTCCTAAACTCTGAAATTTCTCTGCCATTTCCCCTCGAAAGTCTGTCATTTTTTTAGGACAAGTGCGCAATATAGAGTCTTTGGAGCATGCAAAATTTGAAGTTCGTCGGAACATTTTTCGACCTCCAAATTTGCCGACGTTTGGACCACACTTTGACCAAAATCCCGTCCCAAACTGGGCCGTGTCAACGACAGTCCGAAGGACTGAGCATGCGCACGAGTCAGGAGTACACCAAAGAGGTGTGTACAGACAGCCACAGGTTGCGGGAGCATCCAGGAAGCGCCAACCCCTTTTTTCCTAAACTCTGAAATTTATCTGTCATTTCCCGGCGAAAGTCTGTCAATTTTTTAGGACAAGTGCGCAATATAGAGTCTTTGGAGCATGCAAAATTTGATGTTCGTCGGAAAATTTTTCGACCTCCAAATTTGCCGACGTTTGGACCACACTTTGACCAAAATCCCGTCCCAAACTGGGCCGTGTCAACGACAGTCCGAAGGACTGAGCATGCGCACGAGTCAGGAGTACACCAAAGAGGTGTGTACAGACAGCCACAGGTTGCGGGAGCATCCAGGAAGCGCCAACCACAGAGCTATATATAGGAACTAGAGTGAGCACTTATCACGTGACCCCGTGCCCTCAAGGGTGCGTGGACGCCATTTTGTTAGTGGGCAAAAAGTACGTGCTAATGTATTGACGACATGCGTATTTTCAGCTTTAATTTTATTTTAAGATTATGCTTTCAGCGATAGGGGTGCAGAAAGATGTGGTTGCTAACTACAATCATCCTGACTGTCGGATCATTGTCCCATGTTTATATTTTACTTTAAAAGATTGAAACTTTAGTTAGGCCAAACACTTTTCTTTCCCCATGGGCCAAACAACATTCAAAATCGTCGCCCGGGTACTGTACAAGATTTGGGGAGTTGATCATAATTTTTTTTAATGACTTATCTAGCATTAGAATGTGCAGATTTGATGGAAAAACTCGAAATTTGGAGTGGGAAAGTTTAAGATTTTGTGAGGAAACACTGGATTTTTTTTCAGCCTGCCTCATCTATTTTGCACACAAGGTCTGAAGCCACGATCAACTTCCTAGTTCTTTCCTGCTACGTCCCCCACTGCTTTTTGCGTGTGTAGGTAGAGCATTCGGGTATACTAGTACCTCAGCCATTAACTTGGGGGAAAGTAACACCCGTTTTATACAGGCGCACGATCGTTCCGATTAAAATTTTGTTTCAGACAGGCGTCGGTATGCGAGCCGCGCGCACGCTTAAGATCGACGTCTGAAACCAAGTCGCTGTTCAGTCGTTTGATCTTTCGACTTCTGGCGAACCAAGTCGCTCCAAATTGTTTCATACGTCGAACTTAATTCAAATTTCTGGGATAATTTAGTTCAGCGCGACTGTAAGGTGCAGGATTTCCCGGTGAAACCGACTGCCTAAGGGAAAAACTACCGTTCTACCGTTCACCATGCATTAAGTACATAGCATAACCTAGCGTTTTCAAGAGAAAAACTGTATTTTTTTCATTTCTAAAATCACGTTTCTAACAAAATTCGCACTTTTTGTGACATTATTATGTCATAATTAGTGGCAGAGGTGTACGTTACTTATACCTGCCTAGGTACAATAGAAAAAGCTCACTCATGACTGGCGTTAAACAGCCAATAAATCATTTAAAAGCCCATTTATAGCTGCCGCGCCGTTGACTGCAGTGGATACATCCGGGTATTTATCAATCATTTTGACCACTAACAAAATGGCGGACGCGGTCCCAGGGCGGCACGCCCGGGTACCGCGCACAGGCACGGGGTCACGTGATAAGTGCGCACTCTAGTTCTTATATATAGCTCCATGGCGCCAACCCCTTTTTTTTCCTAAACTCTGAAATTTCTCTGCCATTTCCCGGCGAAAGTCTGTCAATTTTTTAGGACAAGTGCGCAATATAGAGTCTTTGGAGCATGCAAAATTTGAAGTTCGTCGGAAAATTTTTCGACCTCCAAATTTGCCGACGTTTGGACCACACTTTGACCAAAATCCCGTCCCAAACTGAGCCGTGTCAACGACAGTCCGAAGGACTGAGCATGCGCACGAGTCAGGAGTACACCAAAGAGGTGTGTACAGACAACCACAGGTTGCGGGAGCATCCAGGAAGCGCCAACCCCTTTTTTTCCTAAACTCTGAAATTTCTCTGCCATTTCCCCTCGAAAGTCTGTCATTTTTTTAGGACAAGTGCGCAATATAGAGTCTTTGGAGCATGCAAAATTTGAAGTTCGTCGGAAAATTTTTCGACCTCCAAATTTGCCGACGTTTGGACCACACTTTGACCAAAATCCCGTCCCAAACTGGGCCGTGTCCACGACAGTCCGAAGGACTGAGCATGCGCACGACTCAGGAGTACACCAAAGAGGTGTGTACAGACAGCCACAGGTTGCGGGAGCATCCAGGAAGCGCCAACCCCTTTTTTTCCTAAACTCTGAAATTTCTCTGCCATTTCCCGGCGAAAGTCTGTCAATTATTTAGGACAAGTGCGCAATGTAGAGTCTTTGGAGCATGCCAAATTTGAAGTTCGTCGGAAAATTTTTCGACCTCCAAATTTGCCGACGTTTGGACCACACTTTGACCAAAATCCCGTCCCAAACTGGGCCGTGTCAACGACAGTCCGAAGGACTGAGCATGCGCACGAGTCAGGAGTACACCAAAGAGGTGTGTACAGACAGCCACAGGTTGCGGGAGCATCCAGGAAGCGCCAACCCCTTTTTTTCCTAAACTCTGAAATTTCTCTGTCATTTCCCGGCGAAAGTCTGTCAATTTTTTAGGACAAGTGCGCAATATAGAGTCTTTGGAGCATGCAAAATTTGAAGTTCGTCGGAAAATGTTTCGACCTACAAATTTTCCGACGTTTGGACCACACTTTGACCAAAATCCCGTCCCAAACTGGGCCGTGTCAACGACAGTCCGAAGGACTGAGCATGCGCACGAGTCAGGAGTACACCAAAGAGGTGTGTACAGACAGCCACAGGTTGCGGGAGCATCCAGGAAGCGCCAACCCCTTTTTTTCCTAAACTCTGAAATTTCTCTGCTATTTCCCGGCGAAAGTCTGTCAATTTTTTAGGACAAGTGCGCAATATAGAGTCTTTGGAGCATGCAAAATTTGAAGTTTGTCGGAACATTTTTCGACCTCCAAATTTGCCGACGTTTGGACCACACTTTGACCAAAATCCCGTCCCAAACTGGGCCGTGTCAACGACAGTCCGAAGGACTGAGCATGCGCACGAGTCAGGAGTACACCAAAGAGGTGTGTACAGACAGCCACAGGTTGCGGGAGCATCCAGGAAGCGCCAACCCCTTTTTTCCTAAACTCTGCAATTTCTCTGTCATTTCCCGGCGAAAGTCTGTCCATTTTTTAGGACAAGTGCGCAATATAGAGTCTTTGGAGCATGCAAAATTTGAAGTTCGTCGGAAAATTTTTCGACCTCCAAATTTGCCGACGTTTGGACCACACTTTGACCAAAATCCCGTCCCAAACTGGGCCGTGTCAACGACAGTCCGAAGGACTGAGCATGCGCACGAGTCAGGAGTACACCAAAGAGGTGTGTACAGACAGCCACAGGTTGCGGGAGCATCCAGGAAGCGCCAACCCCTTTTTTTCCTAAACTCTGAAATTTCTCTGCCATTTCCCGGCGAAAGTCTGTCAATTTTTTAGGACAAGTGCGCAATATAGAGTCTTTGGAGCATGCAAAATTTGAAGTTCGTCGGAAAATTTTTCGACCTCCAAATTTGCCGACGTTTGGACCACACTTTGACCAAAATCCCGTCCCAAACTGAGCCGTGTCAACGACAGTCCGAAGGACTGAGCATGCGCACGAGTCAGGAGTACACCAAAGAGGTGTGTACAGACAGCCACAGGTTGCGGGAGCATCCAGGAAGCGCCAACCCCTTTTTTTCCTAAACTCTGAAATTTCTCTGCCATTTCCCCTCGAAAGTCTGTCATTTTTTTAGGACAAGTGCGCAATATAGAGTCTTTGGAGCATGCAAAATTTGAAGTTCGTCGGAACATTTTTCGACCTCCAAATTTGCCGACGTTTGGACCACACTTTGACCAAAATCCCGTCCCAAACTGGGCCGTGTCAACGACAGTCCGAAGGACTGAGCATGCGCACGAGTCAGGAGTACACCAAAGAGGTGTGTACAGACAGCCACAGGTTGCGGGAGCATCCAGGAAGCGCCAACCCCTTTTTTCCTAAACTCTGAAATTTATCTGTCATTTCCCGGCGAAAGTCTGTCAATTTTTTAGGACAAGTGCGCAATATAGAGTCTTTGGAGCATGCAAAATTTGATGTTCGTCGGAAAATTTTTCGACCTCCAAATTTGCCGACGTTTGGACCACACTTTGACCAAAATCCCGTCCCAAACTGGGCCGTGTCAACGACAGTCCGAAGGACTGAGCATGCGCACGAGTCAGGAGTACACCAAAGAGGTGTGTACAGACAGCCACAGGTTGCGGGAGCATCCAGGAAGCACCAACCCCTTTTTTTCCTAAACTCTGAAATTTCTCTGCCATTTCCCGGCGAAAGTCTGTCAATTTTTTAGGACAAGTGGGCAATATAGAGTCTTTGGAGCATGCAAAATTTGAAGTTCGTCGGAACATTTTTCGACCTCCAAATTTGCCGACGTTTGGACCACACTTTGACCAAAATCCCGTCCCAAACTGGGACGTGTCAACGACAGTCTGAAGGACTGAGCATGCGCACGAGTCAGGAGTACACCAAAGAGGTGTGTACAGACAGCCACAGGTTGCGGGAGCATCCAGGAAGCGCCAACCCCTTTTTTTCCTAAACTCTGAAATTTCTCTGCCATTTCCCGGCGAAAGTCTGTCATTTTTTTAGGACAAGTGCGCAATATAGAGTCTTTGGAGCATGCAAAATTTGAAGTTCGTCGGAACATTTTTCGACCTCCAAATTTGCCGACGTTTGGACCACACTTTGACCAAAATCCCGTCCCAAACTGGGCCGTGTCAACGATAGTCCGAAGGACTGAGCATGCGCACGAGTCAGGAGTACACCAAAGAGGTGTGTACAGACAGCCACAGGTTGCGGGAGCATCCAGGAAGCGCCAACCCCTTTTTTTCCTAAGCTCTGAAATTTCTCTGTCATTTCCCGGCGAAAGTCTGTCAATTTTTTAGGACAAGTGCGCAATATAGAGTCTTTGGAGCATGCAAAATTTGAAGTTCGTCGGAAAATTTTTCGACCTCCAAATTTGCCGACGTTTGGACCACACTTTGACCAAAATGCCGTCCCAAACTGGGCCGTGTCAACGACAGTCCGAAGGACTGAGCATGCGCACGAGTCAGGAGTACACCAAAGAGGTATGTACAGACAGCCACAGGTTGCGGGAGCATCCAGGAAGCGCCAACCCCTTTTTTCCTAAACTCTGCAATTTCTCTGTCATTTCCCGGCGAAAGTCTGTCAATTTTTTAGGACAAGTGCGCAATATAGAGTCTTTGGAGCATGCAAAATTTGAAGTTCGTCGGAAAATTTTTCGACCTCCAAATTTGCCGACGTTTGGACCACACTTTGACCAAAATCCCGTCCCAAACTGAGCCGTGTCAACGACAGTCCGAAGGACTGAGCATGCGCACGAGTCAGGAGTACACCAAAGAGGTGTGTACAGACAGCAACAGGTTGCGGGAGCATCCAGGAAGCGCCAACCCCTTTTTTTCCTAAACTCTGAAATTTCTCTGCCATTTCCCGGCGAAAGTCTGTCATTGTTTTAGGACAAGTGCGCAATATAGAGTCTTTGGAGCATGAAAAATTTGAAGTTCGTCGGAACATTTTTCGACCTCCAAATTTGCCGACGTTTGGACCACACTTTGACCAAAATCCCGTCCCAAACTGGGCCGTGTCAACGACAGTCCGAAGGACTGAGCATGCGCACGAGTCAGGAGTACACCAAAGAGGTGTGTACAGACAGCCACAGGTTGCGGGAGCATCCAGGAAGCGCCAACCCCTTTTTTTTCCTAAACTCTGAAATTTCTCTGCCATTTCCCGGCGAAAGTCTGTCATTTTTTTAGGACAAGTGGGCAATATAGAGTCTTTGGAGCATGAAAAATTTGAAGTTCGTCGGAACATTTTTCGACCTCCAAATTTGCCGACGTTTGGACCACACTTTGACCAAAATCCCGTCCCAAACTGGGACGTGTCAACGACAGTCTGAAGGACTGAGCATGCGCACGAGTCAGGAGTACACCAAAGAGGTGTGTACAGACAGCCACAGGTTGCGGGAGCATCCAGGAAGCGCCAACCCCTTTTTTTTCTAAACTCTGAAATTTCTCTGCCATTTCCCGGCGAAAGTCTGTCATTTTTTTAGGACAAGTGCGCAATATAGAGTCTTTGGAGCATGCAAAATTTGAAGTTCGTCGGAACATTTTTCGACCTCCAAATTTGCCGACGTTTGCACCACACTTTGACCAAAATCCCGTCCCAAACTGGGCCATGTCAACGACAGTCCGAAGGACTGAGCATGCGCACGAGTCAGGAGTACACCAAAGAGGTGTGTACAGACAGCCACAGGTTGCGGGAGCATCCAGGAAGCGCCAACCCCTTTTTTTCCTAAACTCTGAAATTTCTCTGCCATTTCCCGGCGAAAGTCTGTCATTTTTTTAGGACAAGTGCGCAATATAGAGTCTTTGGAGCATGCAAAATTTGAAGTTCGTCGGAACATTTTTCGACCTCCAAATTTGCCGACGTTTGGACCACACTTTGACCAAAATGCCGTCCCAAACTGGGCCGTGTCAACGACAGTCCGAAGGACTGAGCATGCGCACGAGTCAGGAGTACACCAAAGAGGTGTGTACAGACAGCCACAGGTTGCGGGAGCATCCAGGAAGCGCCAACCCCTTTTTTTCCTAAACTCTGAAATTTCTCTGTCATTTCCCGGCGAAAGTCTGTCAATTTTGTTAGGACAAGTGCGCAATATAGAGTCTTTGGAGCATGCAAAATTTGAAGTTCGTCGGAAAATTTTTCGACCTCCAAATTTGCCGACGTTTGGACCACACTTTGACCAAAATCCCGTCCCAAACTGGGCCGTGTCAACGACAGTCCGAAGGACTGAGCATGCGCACGAGTCAGGAGTACACCAAAGAGGTGTGTACAGACAGCCACAGGTTGCGGAAGCATCCAGGAAGCGCCAACCCCTTTTTTTCCTAAACTCTGAAATTTCTCTGTCATTTCCCGGCGAAAGTCTGTCAATTTTTTAGGACAAGTGCGCAATATAGAGTCTTTGGAGCATGCAAAATTTGAAGTTCGTCGGAAAATTTTTCGACCTCCAAATTTGCCGACGTTTGTACCACACTTTGACCAAAATCCCGTCCCAAACTGAGCCGTGTCAACGACAGTCCGAAGGACTGAGCATGCGCACGAGTCAGGAGTACACCAAAGAGGTGTGTACAGACAGCCACAGGTTGCGGGAGCATCCAGGAAGCGCCAACCCCTTTTTTTCCTAAACTCTGAAATGTCTCTGTCATTTCCCGGCGAAAGTCTGTCAATTTTTTAAGACAAGTGCGCAAAATAGAGTCTTCGGAGCATGCAAAATTTGAAGTTCGTCGGAACATTTTTCGACCTCCAAATTTGCCGACGTTTGGACCACACTTTGACCAAAATCCCGTCCCAAACTGGGCCGTGTCAACGACAGTCCGAAGGACTGAGCATGCGCACGAGTCAGGAGTACACCAAAGAGGTGTGTACAGACAGCCACAGGTTGCGGGAGCATCCAGGAAGCGCCAACCCCTTTTTTTCCTAAACTCTGAAATTTCTCTGTCATTTCCCGGCGAAAGTCTGTCAATTTTTTAGGACAAGTGCGCAATATAGAGTCTTTGGAGCATGCAAAATTTGAAGTTCGTCGGAAAATTTTTCGACCTCCAAATTTGCCGACGTTTGTACCACACTTTGACCAAAATCCCGTCCCAAACTGAGCCGTGTCAACGACAGTCCGAAGGACTGAGCATGCGCACGAGTCAGGAGTACACCAAAGAGGTGTGTACAGACAGCCACAGGTTGCGGGAGCATCCAGGAAGCGCCAACCCCTTTTTTTCCTAAACTCTGAAATGTCTCTGTCATTTCCCGGCGAAAGTCTGTCAATTTTTTAAGACAAGTGCGCAAAATAGAGTCTTCGGAGCATGCAAAATTTGAAGTTCGTCGGAACATTTTTCGACCTCCAAATTTGCCGACGTTTGGACCACACTTTGACCAAAATCCCGTCCCAAACTGGGCCGTGTCAACGACAGTCCGAAGGACTGAGCATGCGCACGAGTCAGGAGTACACCAAAGAGGTGTGTACAGACAGCCACAGGTTGCGGGAGCATCCAGGAAGCGCCAACCCCTTTTTTTCCTAAACTCTGAAATTTCTCTGCCATTTCCCGGCGAAAGTCTGTTATTTTTTTAGGACAAGTGCGCAATATAGAGTCTTTGGAGCATGCAAAATTTGAAGTTCGTCGAAAAATTTTTCGACCTCCAAATTTGCCGACGTTTGGACCACACTTTGACCAAAATCCCGTCCCAAACTGGGCCGTGTCAACGACAGTCCGAAGGACTGAGCATGCGCACGAGTCAGGAGTACACCAAAGAGGTGTGTACAGACAGCCACAGGTTGCGGGAGCATCCAGGAAGCGCCAACCCCTTTTTTTCCTAAACTCTGAAATGTCTCTGTCATTTCCCGGCGAAAGTCTGTCAATTTTTTAAGACAAGTGCGCAAAATAGAGTCTTCGGAGCATGCAAAATTTGAAGTTCGTCGGAACATTTTTCGACCTCCAAATTTGCCGACGTTTGGACCACACTTTGACCAAAATCCCGTCCCAAACTGGGCCGTGTCAACGACAGTCCGAAGGACTGAGCATGCGCACGAGTCAGGAGTACACCAAAGAGGTGTGTACAGACAGCCACAGGTTGCGGGAGCATCCAGGAAGCGCCAACCCCTTTTTTTCCTAAACTCTGAAATTTCTCTGCCATTTCCCGGCGAAAGTCTGTCATTTTTTTAGGACAAGTGCGCAATATAGAGTCTTTGGAGCATGCAAAATTTGAAGTTCGTCGGAACATTTTTCGACCTCCAAATTTGCCGACGTTTGGACCACACTTTGACCAAAATCCCGTCCCAAACTGGGCCGTGTCAACGACAGTCCGAAGGACTGAGCATGCGCACGAGTCAGGAGTACACCAAAGAGGTGTGTACAGACAGCCACAGGTTGCGGGAGCATCCAGGAAGCGCCAACCCCCTTTTTCCTAAACTCTGAAATTTCTCTGTCATTTCCCGGCGAAAGTCTGTCAATTTTTTAGGACAAGTGCGCAATATAGAGTCTTTGGAGCATGCAAAATTTGAAGTTCGTCGGAAAATTTTTCGACCTCCAAATTTGCCGACGTTTGGACCACACTTTGACCAAAATCCCGTCCCAAACTGGGCCGTGTCAACGACAGTCCGAAGGACTGAGCATGCGCACGAGTCAGGAGTACACCAAAGAGGTGTGTACAGACAGCCACAGGTTGCGGGAGCATCCAGGAAGCGCCAACCCCTTTTTTTCCTAAACTCTGAAATTTATCTGCCATTTCCCGGCGAAAGTCTGTCAATTTTTTAGGACAAGTGCGCAATATAGAGTCTTTGGAGCATGCAAAATTTGAAGTCCGTCAGAAAATTTTTCGACCTCCAAATTTGCCGACGTTTGGACCACACTTTGACCAAAATCCCGTCCCAAACTGAACCGTGTCAACGACAGTCCGAAGGACTGAGCATGCGCACGAGTCAGGAGTACACCAAAGAGGTGTGTACAGACAGCCACAGGTTGCGGGAGCATCCAGGAAGCGCCAACCCCTTTTTTTCCTAAACTCTGAAATGTCTCTGTCATTTCCCGGCGAAAGTCTGTCAATTTTTTAGGACAAGTGCGCAATATAGAGTCTTCGGAGCATGCAAAATTTGAAGTTCGTCGGAACATTTTTCGACCTCCAAATTTGCCGACGTTTGGACCACACTTTGACCAAAATCCCGTCCCAAACTGGGCCGTGTCAACGACAGTCCGAAGGACTGAGCATGCGCACGAGTCAGGAGTACACCAAAGAGGTGTTCACAGACAGCCACAGGTTGCGGGAGCATCCAGGAAGCGCCAACCCCTTTTTTTCCTAAACTCTGAAATTTCTCTGCCATTTCCCGGCGAAAGTCTGTCATTTTTTTAGGACAAGTGCGCAATATAGAGTCTTTGGAGCATGCAAAATTTGAAGTTCGTCGGAACATTTTTCGACCTCCAAATTTGCCGACGTTTGGACCACACTTTGACCAAAATCCCGTCCCAAACTGGGCCGTGTCAACGACAGTCCGAAGGACTGAGCATGCGCACGAGTCAGGAGTACACCAAAGAGGTGTGTACAGACAGCCACAGGTTGCGGGACCATCCAGGAAGCGCCAACCCTTTTTTTCCTAAACTCTGACATTTCTCTGTCATTTCCCGGCGAAAGTCTGTAAATTTTTTAGGACAAGTGCGCAATATAGAGTCTTTGGAGCATGCAAAATTTGAAGTTCGTCGGAACATTTTTCGACCTCCAAATTTGCCGACGTTTGGACCACACTTTGACCAAAATCCCGTCCCAAACTGGGCCGTGTCAACGACAGTCCGAAGGACTGAGCATGCGCACGAGTCAGGAGTACACCAAAGAGGTGTGTACAGACAGCCACAGGTTGCGGAAGCATCCAGGAAGCGCCAACCCCTTTTTTTCCTAAACTCTGAAATTTCTCTGTCATTTCCCGGCGAAAGTCTGTCAATTTTTTAGGACAAGTGCGCAATATAGAGTCTTTGGAGCATGCAAAATTTGAAGTTCGTCGGAAAATTTTTCGACCTCCAAATTTGCCGACGTTTGTACCACACTTTGACCAAAATCCCGTCCCAAACTGAGCCGTTTCAACGACAGTCCGAAGGACTGAGCATGCGCACGAGTCAGGAGTACACCAAAGAGGTGTGTACAGACAGCCACAGGTTGCGGGAGCATCCAGGAAGCGCCAACCCCTTTTTTTCCTAAACTCTGAAATGTCTCTGTCATTTCCCGGCGAAAGTCTGTCAATTTTTTAAGACAAGTGCGCAAACTAGAGTCTTCGGAGCATGCAAAATTTGAAGTTCGTCGGAACATTTTTCGACCTCCAAATTTGCCGACGTTTGGACCAAACTTTGACCAAAATCCCGTCCCAAACTGGGCCGTGTCAACGACAGTCCGAAGGACTGAGCATGCGCACGAGTCAGGAGTACACCAAAGAGGTGTGTACAGACAGCCACAGGTTGCGGGAGCATCCAGGAAGCGCCAACCCCTTTTTTTCCTAAACTCTGAAATTTCTCTGCCATTTCCCGGCGAAAGTCTGTAATTTTTTTAGGACAAGTGCGCAATATAGAGTCTTTGGAGCATGCAAAATTTGAAGTTCGTCGGAAAATTTTTCGACCTCCAAATTTGCCGACGTTTGGACCACACTTTGACCAAAATCCCGTCCCAAACTGGGCCGTGTCAACGACAGTCCGAAGGACTGAGCATGCGCACGAGTCAGGAGTACACCAAAGAGGTGTGTACAGACAGCCACAGGTTGCGGGAGCATCCAGGAAGCGCCAACCCCTTTTTTTCCTAAACTCTGAAATGTCTCTGTCATTTCCCGGCGAAAGTCTGTCAATTTTTTAAGACAAGTGCGCAAAATAGAGTCTTCGGAGCATGCAAAATTTGAAGTTCGTCGGAACATTTTTCGACCTCCAAATTTGCCGACGTTTGGACCACACTTTGACCAAAATCCCGTCCCAAACTGGGCCGTGTCAACGACAGTCCGAAGGACTGAGCATGCGCACGAGTCAGGAGTACACCAAAGAGGTGTGTACAGACAGCCACAGGTTGCGGGAGCATCCAGGAAGCGCCAACCCCTTTTTTTCCTAAACTCTGAAATTTCTCTGCCATTTCCCGGCGAAAGTCTGTCATTTTTTTAGGACAAGTGCGCAATATAGAGTCTTTGGAGCATGCAAAATTTGAAGTTCGTCGGAACATTTTTCGACCTCCAAATTTGCCGACGTTTGGACCACACTTTGACCAAAATCCCGTCCCAAACTGGGCCGTGTCAACGACAGTCCGAAGGACTGAGCATGCGCACGAGTCAGGAGTACACCAAAGAGGTGTGTACAGACAGCCACAGGTTGCGGGAGCATCCAGGAAGCGCCAACCCCCTTTTTCCTAAACTCTGAAATTTCTCTGTCATTTCCCGGCGAAAGTCTGTCAATTTTTTAGGACAAGTGCGCAATATAGAGTCTTTGGAGCATGCAAAATTTGAAGTTCGTCGGAAAATTTTTCGACCTCCAAATTTGCCGACGTTTGGACCACACTTTGACCAAAATCCCGTCCCAAACTGGGCCGTGTCAACGACAGTCCGAAGGACTGAGCATGCGCACGAGTCAGGAGTACACCAAAGAGGTGTGTACAGACAGCCACAGGTTGCGGGAGCATCCAGGAAGCGCCAACCCCTTTTTTTCCTAAACTCTGAAATTTATCTGCCATTTCCCGGCGAAAGTCTGTCAATTTTTTAGGACAAGTGCGCAATATAGAGTCTTTGGAGCATGCAAAATTTGAAGTCCGTCAGAAAATTTTTCGACCTCCAAATTTGCCGACGTTTGGACCACACTTTGACCAAAATCCCGTCCCAAACTGAACCGTGTCAACGACAGTCCGAAGGACTGAGCATGCGCACGAGTCAGGAGTACACCAAAGAGGTGTGTACAGACAGCCACAGGTTGCGGGAGCATCCAGGAAGCGCCAACCCCTTTTTTTCCTAAACTCTGAAATGTCTCTGTCATTTCCCGGCGAAAGTCTGTCAATTTTTTAGGACAAGTGCGCAATATAGAGTCTTCGGAGCATGCAAAATTTGAAGTTCGTCGGAACATTTTTCGACCTCCAAATTTGCCGACGTTTGGACCACACTTTGACCAAAATCCCGTCCCAAACTGGGCCGTGTCAACGACAGTCCGAAGGACTGAGCATGCGCACGAGTCAGGAGTACACCAAAGAGGTGTGTACAGACAGCCACAGGTTGCGGGAGCATCCAGGAAGCGCCAACCCCTTTTTTTCCTAAACTCTGAAATTTCTCTGCCATTTCCCGGCGAAAGTCTGTCATTTTTTTAGGACAAGTGCGCAATATAGAGTTTTTGGAGCATGCAAAATTTGAAGTTCGTCGGAAAATTGTTCGACCTCCAAATTTGCCGACGTTTGGACCACACTTTGACCAAAATCCCGTCCCAAACTGGGCCGTGTCAACGACAGTCCGAAGGACTGAGCATGCGCACGAGTCAGGAGTACACCAAAGAGGTGTGTACAGACAGCCACAGGTTGCGGGACCATCCAGGAAGCGCCAACCCTTTTTTTCCGAAACTCTGAAATTTCTCTGTCATTTCCCGGCGAAAGTCTGTAAATTTTTTAGGACAAGTGCGCAATATAGAGTCTTTGGAGCATGCAAAATTTGAAGTTCGTCGGAACATTTTTCGACCTCCAAATTTGCCGACGTTTGGACCACACTTTGACCAAAATCCCGTCCCAAACTGGGCCGTGTCAACAACAGTCCGAAGGACTGAGCATGCGCACGAGTCAGGAGTACACCAAAGAGGTGTGTACAGACAGCCACAGGTTGCGGAAGCATCCAGGAAGCGCCAACCCCTTTTTTTCCTAAACTCTGAAATTTCTCTGTCATTTCCCGGCGAAAGTCTGTCAATTTTTTAGGACAAGTGCGCAATATAGAGTCTTTGGAGCATGCAAAATTCGAAGTTCGTCGGAAAATTTTTCGACCTCCAAATTTGCCGACGTTTGTACCACACTTTGACCAAAATCCCGTCCCAAACTGAGCCGTTTCAACGACAGTCCGAAGGACTGAGCATGCGCACGAGTCAGGAGTACACCAAAGAGGTGTGTACAGACAGCCACAGGTTGCGGGAGCATCCAGGAAGCGCCAACCCCTTTTTTTCCTAAACTCTGAAATGTCTCTGTCATTTCCCGGCGAAAGTCTGTCAATTTTTTAAGACAAGTGCGCAAAATAGAGTCTTCGGAGCATGCAAAATTTGAAGTTCGTCGGAACATTTTTCGACCTCCAAATTTGCCGACGTTTGGACCAAACTTTGACCAAAATCCCGTCCCAAACTGGGCCGTGTCAACGACAGTCCGAAGGACTGAGCATGCGCACGAGTCAGGAGTACACCAAAGAGGTGTGTACAGACAGCCACAGGTTGCGGGAGCATCCAGGAAGCGCCAACCCCTTTTTTTCCTAAACTCTGAAATTTCTCTGCCATTTCCCGGCGAAAGTCTGTAATTTTTTTAGGACAAGTGCGCAATATAGAGTCTTTGGAGCATGCAAAATTTGAAGTTCGTCGGAAAATTTTTCGACCTCCAAATTTGCCGACGTTTGGACCACACTTTGACCAAAATCCCGTCCCAAACTGGGCCGTGTCAACGACAGTCCGAAGGACTGAGCATGCGCACGAGTCAGGAGTACACCAAAGAGGTGTGTACAGACAGCCACAGGTTGCGGGAGCATCCAGGAAGCGCCAACCCCTTTTTTTCCTAAACTCTGAAATGTCTCTGTCATTTCCCGGCGAAAGTCTGTCAATTTTTTAAGACAAGTGCGCAAAATAGAGTCTTCGGAGCATGCAAAATTTGAAGTTCGTCGGAACATTTTTCGACCTCCAAATTTGCCGACGTTTGGACCACACTTTGACCAAAATCCCGTCCCAAACTGGGCCGTGTCAACGACAGTCCGAAGGACTGAGCATGCGCACGAATCAGGAGTACACCAAAGAGGTGTGTACAGACAGCCACAGGTTGCGGGAGCATCCAGGAAGCGCCAACCCCTTTTTTTCCTAAACTCTGAAATTTCTCTGCCATTTCCCGGCGAAAGTCTGTCATTTTTTTAGGACAAGTGCGCAATATAGAGTCTTTGGAGCATGCAAAATTTGAAGTTCGTCGGAACATTTTTCGACCTCCAAATTTGCCGACGTTTGGACCACACTTTGACCAAAATCCCGTCCCAAACTGGGCCGTGTCAACGACAGTCCGAAGGACTGAGCATGCGCACGAGTCAGGAGTACACCAAAGAGGTGTGTACAGACAGCCACAGGTTGCGGGAGCATCCAGGAAGCGCCAACCCCCTTTTTCCTAAACTCTGAAATTTCTCTGTCATTTCCCGGCGAAAGTCTGTCAATTTTTTAGGACAAGTGCGCAATATAGAGTCTTTGGAGCATGCAAAATTTGAAGTTCGTCGGAAAATTTTTCGACCTCCAAATTTGCCGACGTTTGGACCACACTTTGACCAAAATCCCGTCCCAAACTGGGCCGTGTCAACGACAGTCCGAAGGACTGAGCATGCGCACGAGTCAGGAGTACACCAAAGAGGTGTGTACAGACAGCCACAGGTTGCGGGAGCATCCAGGAAGCGCCAACCCCTTTTTTTCCTAAACTCTGAAATTTATCTGCCATTTCCCGGCGAAAGTCTGTCAATTTTTTAGGACAAGTGCGCAATATAGAGTCTTTGGAGCATGCAAAATTTGAAGTCCGTCAGAAAATTTTCGACCTCCAAATTTGCCGACGTTTGGACCACACTTTGACCAAAATCCCGTCCCAAACTGAACCGTGTCAACGACAGTCCGAAGGACTGAGCATGCGCACGAGTCAGGAGTACACCAAAGAGGTGTGTACAGACAGCCACAGGTTGCGGGAGCATCCAGGAAGCGCCAACCCCTTTTTTTCCTAAACTCTGAAATGTCTCTGTCATTTCCCGGCGAAAGTCTGTCAATTTTTTAGGACAAGTGCGCAATATAGAGTCTTCGGAGCATGCAAAATTTGAAGTTCGTCGGAACATTTTTCGACCTCCAAATTTGCCGACGTTTGGACCACACTTTGACCAAAATCCCGTCCCAAACTGGGCCGTGTCAACGACAGTCCGAAGGACTGAGCATGCGCACGAGTCAGGAGTACACCAAAGAGGTGTGTACAGACAGCCACAGGTTGCGGGAGCATCCAGGAAGCGCCAACCCCTTTTTTTCCTAAACTCTGAAATTTCTCTGCCATTTCCCGGCGAAAGTCTGTCATTTTTTTAGGACAAGTGCGCAATATAGAGTCTTTGGAGCATGCAAAATTTGAAGTTCGTCGGAACATTTTTCGACCTCCAAATTTGCCGACGTTTGGACCACACTTTGACCAAAATCCCGTCCCAAACTGGGCCGTGTCAACGACAGTCCGAAGGACTGAGCATGCGCACGAGTCAGGAGTACACCAAAGAGGTGTGTACAGACAGCCACAGGTTGCGGGAGCATCCAGGAAGCGCCAACCCCTTTTTTTCCTAAACTCTGAAATTTCTCTGTCATTTCCCGGCGAAAGTCTGTCAATTTTTTAGGACAAGTGCGCAATATAGAGTCTTTGGAGCATGCAAAATTTGAAGTTCGTCGGAAAATTTTTCGACCTCCAAATTTGCCGACGTTTGGACCACACTTTGACCAAAATCCCGTCCCAAACTGGGCCGTGTCAACGACAGTCCGAAGGACTGAGCATGCGCACGAGTCAGGAGTACACCAAAGAGGTGTGTACAGACAGCCACAGGTTGCGGGAGCATCCAGGAAGCGCCAACCCCTTTTTTTTCCTAAACTCTGAAATGTCTCTGTCATTTCCCGGCGAAAGTCTGTCAATTTTTTAGGACAAGTGCGCAATATAGAGTCTTCGGAGCATGCAAAATTTGAAGTTCGTCGGAACATTTTTCGACCTCCAAATTTGCCGACGTTTGGACCACACTTTGACCAAAATCCCGTCCCAAACTGGGCCGTGTCAACGACAGTCCGAAGGACTGAGCATGCGCACGAGACAGGAGTACACCAAAGACGTGTGTACAGACAGCCACAGGTTGCGGGAGCATCCCGGAAGCGCCAACCCCTTTTTTTCCTAAACTCTGAAAATTCTCTGCCATTTCCCGGCGAAAGTCTGTCAATTTTTTAGGACAAGTGCGCAATATAGAGTCTTTGGAGCATGCAAAATTTGAAGTTCGTCGGAAAATTTTTCGACCTCCAAATTTGCCGACGTTTGGACCACACTTTGACCAAAATCCCGTCCCAAACTGGGCCGTGTCAACGACAGTCCGAAGGACTGAGCATGCGCACGAGTCAGGAGTACACCAAAGAGGTGTGTACAGACAGCCACAGGTTGCGGGAGCATCCAGGAAGTGCCAACCCCTTTTTTTCCTAAACTCTGAAATTTCTCTGCCATTTCCCGGCGAAAGTCTGTCATTTTTTTAGGACAAGTGCGCAATATAGAGTTTTTGGAGCATGCAAAATTTGAAGTTCGTCGGAAAATTGTTCGACCTCCAAATTTGCCGACGTTTGGACCACACTTTGACCAAAATCCCGTCCCAAACTGGGCCGTGTCAACGACAGTCCGAAGGACTGAGCATGCGCACGAGTCAGGAGTACACCAAAGAGGTGTGTACAGACAGCCACAGGTTGCGGGACCATCCAGGAAGCGCCAACCCTTTTTTTCCTAAACTCTGAAATTTCTCTGTCATTTCCCGGCGAAAGTCTGTAAATTTTTTAGGACAAGTGCGCAATATAGAGTCTTTGGAGCATGCAAAATTTGAAGTTCGTCGGAACATTTTTCGACCTCCAAATTTGCCGACGTTTGGACCACACTTTGACCAAAATCCCGTCCCAAACTGGGCCGTGTCAACGACAGTCCGAAGGACTGAGCATGCGCACGAGTCAGGAGTACACCAAAGAGGTGTGTACATGACAGCCACAGGTTGCGGGAGCATCCAGGAAGCGCCAACCCCTTTTTTTCCTAAACTCTGAAATTTCTCTGCCATTTCCCGGCGAAAGTCTGTCATTTTTTTAGGACAAGTGCGCAATATAGAGTCTTTGGAGCATGCAAAATTTGAAGTTCGTCGGAACATTTTTCGACCTCCAAATTTGCCGACGTTTGGACCACACTTTGACCAAAATCCCGTCCCAAACTGGGCCGTGTCAACGACAGTCCGAAGGACTGAGCATGCGCACGAGTCAGGAGTACACCATAGAGGTGTGTACAGACAGCCACAGGTTGCGGAGCATCCAGGAAGCGCCAACCCCTTTTTTCCTAAACTCTGAAATTTCTCTGTCATTTCCCGGCGAAAGTCTGTCATTTTTTTAGGACAAGTGCGCAATATAGAGTCTTTGGAGCATGCAAAATTTGAAGTTCGTCGGAAAATTTTTCGACCTCCAAATTTGCCGACGTTTGGACCACACTTTGACCAAAATCCCGTCCCAAACTGGGCCGTGTCAACGACAGTCCGAAGGACTGAGCATGCGCACGAGTCAGGAGTACACCAAAGAGGTGTGTACAGACAGCCACAGGTTGCGGGAGCATCCAGGAAGCGCCAACCCCTTTTTTTCCTAAACTCTGAAATTTCTCTGCCATTTCCCGGCGAAAGCCTGTCAATTTTTTAGGACAAGTGCGCAATATAGAGTCTTTGGAGCATGCAAAATTTGAAGTTCGTCGGAAAGTTTTTCGACCTCCAAATTTGCCGACGTTTGGACCACACTTTGACCAAAATCCCGTCCCAAACTGGGCCGTGTCAACGACAGTCCGAAGGACTGAGCATGCGCACGAGTCAGGAGTACACCAAAGAGGTGTGTACAGACAGCCACAGGTTGCGGGAGCATCCAGGAAGCGCCAACCCCTTTTTTTCCTAAACTCTGAAATTTCTCTGTCATTTCCCGGCGAAAGTCTGTCAATTTTTTAGGACAAGTGCGCAATATAGAGTCTTTGGAGCATGCAAAATTTGAAGTTCGTCGGAAAATTTTTCGACCTCCAAATTTGCCGACGTTTGGACCACACTTTGACCAAAATGCCGTCCCAAACTGGGCCGTGTCAACGACAGTCCGAAGGACTGAGCATGCGCACGAGTCAGGAGTACACCAAAGAGGTGTGTACAGACAGCCACAGGTTGCGGGAGCATCCAGGAAGCGCCAACCCCTTTTTTTCCTAAACTCTGAAATTTCTCTGCCATTTTCCGGCGAAAGTCTGTCAATTTTTTAAGACAAGTGCGCAATATAGAGTCTTTGGAGCATGCAAAATTTGAAGTTCGTCGGAAAATTTTTCGACCTCCAAATTTGCCGACGTTTGGACCACACTTTGACCAAAATCCTGTCCCAAACTGGGCCGTGTCAACGACAGTCCGAAGGACTGAGCATGCGCACGAGTCAGGAGTACACCAAAGAGGTGTGTACAGACAGCCACAGGTTGCGGGAGCATCCAGGAAGCGCCAACCCCTTTTTTTCCTAAACTCTTAAATTTCTCTGCCATTTCCCGGCGAAAGTCTGTCAATTTTTTAGGACAAGTGCGCAATATAGAGTCTTTGGAGCATGCAAAATTGGAAGTTCGTCGGAAAATTTTTCGACCTCCAAATTTGCCGACGTTTGGACCACACTTTGACCAAAATCCCGTCCCAAACTGGGCCGTGTCAACGACAGTCCGAAGGACTGAGCATGCGCACGAGTCAGGAGTACACCAAAGAGGTGTGTACAGACAGCCACAGGTTGCGGGAGCATCCAGGAAGCGCCAACCCCTTTTTTTCCGAAACTCTGAAATTTCTCTGCCATTTCCCGGCGAAAGTTTGTCAATTTTTTAGGACAAGTGCGCAATATAGAGTCTTTGGAGCATGCAAAATTTGAAGTTCGTCGGAAAATTTTTCGACCTCCAAATTTGCCGACGTTTGGACCACACTTTGACCAAAATCCCGTCCCAAACTGGGCCGTGTCAACGACAGTCCGAAGGACTGAGCATGCGCACGAGTCAGGAGTACACCAAAGAGGTGTGTACAGACAGCCACAGGTTGCGGGAGCATCCAGGAAGCGCCAACCCCTTTTTTTCCTAGACTCTTAAATTTCTCTGCCATTTCCCGGCGAAAGTCTGTCAATTTGTTAGGACAAGTGCGCGATATAGAGTCTTTGGAGCATGCAAAATTTCAAGTTCGTCGGAAAATTTTTCGACCTCCAAATTTGCCGACGTTTGGACCACACTTTGACCAAAATCCCGTCCCAAACTGGGCCGTGTCAACGACAGTCCGAAGGACTGAGCATGCGCACGAGTCAGGAGTACACCAAAGAGGTGTGTACAGACAGCCACAGGTTAAGGGAAGAAACAAGGAAGCGCCAACCCCTTTTTTTCCTAAACTCTGAAATTTATCTGCCATTTCCCGGCGAAAGTCTGTCAATTTTTTAGGACAAGTGCGCAATATAGAGTCCTTGGAGCATGCAAAATTTGAAGTTCGTCGAAAAATTTTTCGACCTCCAAATTTGCCGACGTTTGGACCACACTTTGACCAAAATCCCGTCCTAAACTGGGCCGTGTCAACGACAGTCCGAAGGACTGAGCATGCGCACGAGTCAGGAGTACACCAAAGAGGTGTGTACAGACAGCCACAGGTTGCGGGAGCATCCAGGAAGCGCCAACCCCTTTTTTTCCTAAACTCTGAAATTTCTCTGTCATTTCCCGGCGAAAGTCTGTCAATTTTTTAGGACAAGTGCGCAATATAGAGTCTTTGGAGCATGCAAAATTTGAAGTTCGTCGGAAAATTTTTCGACCTCCAAATTTGCCGACGTTTGGACCACACTTTGACCAAAATCCCGTCCCAAACTGGGCCGTGTCAACGACAGTCCGAAGGACTGAGCATGCGCACGAGTCAGGAGTACACCAAAGAGGTGTGTACAGACAGCCACAGGTTGCGGGAGCATCCAGGAAGCGCCAACTCCTTTTTTTCCTAAACTCTGAAATTTCTCTGCCATTTTCCGGCGAAAGTCTGTCAATTTTTTAGGACAAGTGCGCAAAATCCCGTCCCAAACTGGGCCGTGTCAACGACAGTCCGAAGGACTGAGCATGCGCACGAGTCAGGAGTACACCAAAGAGGTGGTACAGACAGCCACAGGTTGAGGGAGCATCCAGGAAGCGCCAACCCCTTTTTTTCCTAAACTCTGAAATTTCTCTGTCATTTCCCGGCGAAAGTCTGTCAATTTTTTAGGACAAGTGCGCAATATAGAGTCTTTGGAGCATGCACAATTTAAAGTTCGTCGAAAAATTTTTCGACCTCCAAATTTGCCGACGTTTAGACCACACTTTGACCAAAATCCCGTCCCAAACTGGGCCGTGTCAACGACAGTCCGAAGGACTGAGCATGCGCACGAGTCAGGAGTACACCAAAGAGGTGTGTACAGACAGCCACAGGTTGCGGGAGCATCCAGGAAGCGCCAACCCCTTTTTTTCCTAAACTCTGAAATTTCTCTGTCATTTCCCGGCGAAAGTCTGTCAATTTTTTAGGACAAGTGCGCAATATAGAGTCTTTGGAGCATGCAAAATTTGAAGTTCGTCGGAAAATTTTTCGACCTCCAAATTTGCCGACGTTTGGACCACACTTTGACCAAAATCCCGTCCCAAACTGGGCCGTGTCAACGACAGTCCGAAGGACTGAGCATGCGCACGAGTCAGGAGTACACCAAAGAGGTGTGTACAGACAGCCACAGGTTGCGGGAGCATCCAGGAAGCGCCAACCCCTTTTTTTCCTAAACTCTGAAATTTCTCTGTCATTTCCCGGCGAAAGTCTGTCAATTTTTTAGGACAAGTGCGCAATATAGAGTCTTTGGAGCATGCAAAATTTGAAGTTCGTCGGAAAATTTTTCGACCTCCAAATTTGCCGACGTTTGGACCACAATTTGACCAAAATCCCGTCCCAAACTGGGCCGTGTCAACGACAGTCCGAAGGACTGAACATGCGCACGAGTCAGGAGTACAGCAAAGAGGTGTGTACAGACAGCCACAGGTTGCGGGAGCATCCAGGAAGCGCCACCCCCTTTTTTTCCTAAACTCTGAAATTTCTCTGTCATTTCCCGGCGAAAGTCTGTCAATTGTTTAGGACAAGTGCGCAATATAGAGTCTTTGGAGCATGCAAAATTTGAAGTTCGTCGGAAAATTTTTCGACCTCCAAATTTGCCGACGTTTGGACCACACTAGGCCAGTAAATCTGGCATTTTCTAAGGAACAAATTGCAACAGAAACCATTCTAACATGAATCTAGGCCGCAATATTCAATAAACAACATATTAAAAATCCCATTGTTTCTTTTGAGGGGAAAGGTGTTTTTGAAGCAGTTTTTGAAGACAAAAATTAAGAATTAAGAATTAGTCTGGTAACGTTCCTCAGTCTGTATGTTTCGTAATAGTGGGTGCGTAGTAATACGACCACTTGCGAGCAGACGACGACGTCTCAGAAACTAATCTGGTAACGTACTCCAACCTACATGTTTCGCTATGGTAGGTGCATGGTAATCACGACCACTTGCGAGCAGACGGCGGTGTCCAAATCAGGTGTTCGCTTAAGATAAACGCTCTTACTTCTATGAGGATGGTCGAATTTTGGGATTTCTTTTTGTAATAAGCACATTTATGATACAAGAAGTACATGTGTTTTAACAAATAAATTAAAGTGAAAACATCTAAGATATATTTTACTTTGTTGTTTTTGGCATGAACCTTATCACCATCTCCATGATATAATTTGTCTACACAACACTGTGCTATTTTATCTACACAAGCAAAAATTAACAATTATTACAAACCAATTTACAAGAAGAAATAACAAGTAGGGCAGTTGTTCGACCACTAACTACGAACAAAATTCCCGAAATGTGGAAATAAAATGTCTGTTTCGTTTATAATGCCTCATTTTTAGCAGACGACGGGAAATATTTCGTCTGTACGAGTAGTCGTGTTTCCTGAAGCTTGTTACATAATGTGCACGGATTCCTAATATGTAACCGACGAATTAGCGCCCTCAATGTAATGATAAAAAAAACTTACAAAATTTACCGCGAATTGGTGTAGAAAAATCACATTTCCACTCATTAGAAAATTTGGGATTTTTAGTATGTCAATGAGTGATTTTTTATACACCAGCGAGTGTTGGAATACATTCTATTGCAATTAGTTCCGTAGATTGACCAATTTTCCCGTAGATTTACTGGCCTATTGACCAAAATCCCGTCCCAAACTGGGCCGTGTCAACGACAGTCCGAAGGACTGAGCATGCGCACGAGTCAGGAGTACACCAAAGAGGTGTGTACAGACAGCCACAGGTTGCTGGAGCATCCAGGAAGCGCCAACCCCTTTTTTTCCTAAACGCTGAAATTTCTCTGCCATTTTCCGGCGAAAGTCTGTCAATTTTTTATGACAAGTGCGCAAAATCCCGTACCAAACTGGGCCGTGTCAACGACAGTCCGAAGGACTGAGCATGCGCACGAGTCAGGAGTACACCAAAGAGGTGTGTACAGACAGCCACAGGTTGCGGGAGCATCCAGGAAGCGCCAACCCCTTTTTTTCCTAAACTCTGAAATTTCTCTGCCATTTCCCGGCGAAAGTCTGTCATTTTTTTAGGACAAGTGCGCAATATAGAGTCTTTGGAGCATGCAAAATTTGAAGTTCGTCGAAAAATTTTTTCGACCTCCAAATTTGCCGACGTTTGGACCACACTTTGACCAAAATCCCGTCCCAAACTGGGCCGTGTCAACGACAGTCCGAAGGACTGAGCATGCGCACGAGTCAGGAGTACACCAAAGAGGTGTGTACAGACAGCCACAGGTTGCGGGAGCATCCAGGAAGCGCCAACCCCTTTTTTTCCTAAACTCTGAAATTTCTCTGCCATTTCCCGGCGAAAGTCTGTCAATTTTTTAGGACAAGTGCGCAATATAGAGTCTTTGGAGCATGCAAAATTTGAAGTTCGTCGGAAAATTTTTCGACCTCCAAATTTGCCGACGTTTGGACCACACTTTGACCAAAATCCCGTCCCAAACTGGGCCGTGTCAACGACAGTCCGAAGGACTGAGCATGCGCACGAGTCAGGAGTACACCAAAGAGGTGTGTACAGACAGCCACAGGTTGCGGGAGCATCCAGGAAGCGCCAACCCCTTTTTTTCCTAAACTCTGAAATTTCTCTGTCATTTCCCGGCGAAAGTCTGTCAATTTTTTAGGACAAGTGCGCAATATAGAGTCTTTGGAGCATGCAAAATGTGAAGTTCGTCGGAAAATTTTTCGACCTCCAAATTTGCCGACGTTTGGACAACACTTTGACCAAAATCCCGTCCCAAACTGGGCCGTGTCAACGACAGTCCGAAGGACTGAGCATGCGCACGAGTCAGGAGTACACCAAAGAGGTGTGTACAGACAGCCACAGGTTGCGGGAGCATCCAGGAAGCGCCAACCCCTTTTTTTCCTAAACTCTGAAATTTCTCTGCCATTTCCAGGCGAAAGTCTGTCAATTGTTTAGGACAAGTGCGCAATATAGAGTCTTTGGAGCATGCAAAATTTCAAGTTCGTCGGAAAATTTTTCGACCTCCAAATTTGCCGACGTTTGGACCACACTTTGACCAAAATCCCGTCCCAAACTGGGCCGTGTCAACGACAGTCCGAAGGACTGAGCATGCGCACGAGTCAGGAGTACACCAAAGAGGTGTGTACAGACAGCCACAGGTTAAGGGAAGAAACAAGGAAGCGCCAACCCCTTTTTTTCCTAAACTCTGAAATTTATCTGCCATTTCCCGGCGAAAGTCTGTCAATTTTTTAGGACAAGTGCGCAATATAGAGTCCTTGGAGCATGCAAAATTTGAAGTTCGTCGGAAAATTTTTCGACCTCCAAATTTGCCGACGTTTGGACCACACTTTGACCAAAATCCCGTCCTAAACTGGGCCGTGTCAACGACAGTCCGAAGGACTGAGCATGCGCACGAGTCAGGAGTACACCAAAGAGGTGTGTACAGACAGCCACAGGTTGCGGGAGCATCCAGGAAGCGCCAACCCCTTTTTTTCCTAAACTCTGAAATTTCTCTGTCATTTCCCGGCGAAAGTCTGTCAATTTTTTAGGACAAGTGCGCAATATAGAGTCTTTGGAGCATGCAAAATTTGAAGTTCGTCGGAAAATTTTTCGACCTCCAAATTTGCCGACGTTTGGACCACACTTTGACCAAAATCCCGTCCCAAACTGGGCCGTGTCAACGACAGTCCGAAGGACTGAGCATGCGCACGAGTCAGGAGTACACCAAAGAGGTGTGTACAGACAGCCACAGGTTGCGGGAGCATCCAGGAAGCGCCAACCCCTTTTTTTCCTAAACTCTGAAATTTCTCTGCCATTTTCCGGCGAAAGTCTGTCAATTTTTTAGGACAAGTGCGCAAAATCCCGTCCCAAACTGGGCCGTGTCAACGACAGTCCGAAGGACTGAGCATGCGCACGAGTCAGGAGTACACCAAAGAGGTGGTACAGACAGCCACAGGTTGAGGGAGCATCCAGGAAGCGCCAACCCCTTTTTTTCCTAAACTCTGAAATTTCTCTGTCATTTCCCGGCGAAAGTCTGTCAATTTTTTAGGACAAGTGCGCAATATAGAGTCTTTGGAGCATGCACAATTTGAAGTTCGTCGGAAAATTTTTCGACCTCCAAATTTGCCGACGTTTAGACCACACTTTGACCAAAATCCCGTCCCAAACTGGGCCGTGTCAACGACAGTCCGAAGGAATGAGCATGCGCACGAGTCAGGAGTACACCAAAGAGGTGTGTACAGACAGCCACAGGTTGCGGGAGCATCCAGGAAGCGCCAACACCTTTTTTTCCTAAACTCTGAAATTTCTCTGTCATTTCCCGGCGAAAGTCTGTCAATTTTTTAGGACAAGTGCGCAATATAGAGTCTTTGGAGCATGCAAAATTTGAAGTTCGTCGGAAAATTTTTCGACCTCCAAATTTGCCGACGTTTGGACCACACTTTGACCAAAATCCCGTCCCAAACTGGGCCGTGTCAACGACAGTCCGAAGGACTGAGCATGCGCACGAGTCAGGAGTACACCAAAGAGGTGTGTACAGACAGCCACAGGTTGCGGGAGCATCCAGGAAGCGCCAACCCCTTTTTTTCCTAAACTCTGAAATTTCTCTGTCATTTCCCGGCGAAAGTCTGTCAATTTTTTAGGACAAGTGCGCAATATAGAGTCTTTGGAGCATGCAAAATTTGAAGTTCGTCGGAAAATTGTTCGACCTCCAAATTTGCCGACGTTTGGACCACAATTTGACCAAAATCCCGTCCCAAACTGGGCCGTGTCAACGACAGTCCGAAGGACTGAACATGCGCACGAGTCAGGAGTACAGCAAAGAGGTGTGTACAGACAGCCACAGGTTGCGGGAGCATCCAGGAAGCGCCACCCCCTTTTTTTCCTAAACTCTGAAATTTCTCTGTCATTTCCCGGCGAAAGTCTGTCAATTGTTTAGGACAAGTGCGCAATATAGAGTCTTTGGAGCATGCAAAATTTGAAGTTCGTCGGAAAATTTTTCGACCTCCAAATTTGCCGACGTTTGGACCACACTTTGACCAAAATCCCGTCCCAAACTGGGCCGTGTCAACGACAGTCCGAAGGACTGAGCATGCGCACGAGTCAGGAGTACACCAAAGAGGTGTGTACAGACAGCCACAGGTTGCTGGAGCATCCAGGAAGCGCCAACCCCTTTTTTTCCTAAACTCTGAAATTTCTCTGCCATTTTCCGGCGAAAGTCTGTCAATTTTTTATGACAAGTGCGCAAAATCCCGTACCAAACTGGGCCGTGTCAACGACAGTCCGAAGGACTGAGCATGCGCACGAGTCAGGAGTACACCAAAGAGGTGTGTACAGACAGCCACAGGTTGCGGGAGCATCCAGGAAGCGCCAACCCCTTTTTTTCCTAAACTCTGAAATTTCTCTGCCATTTCCCGGCGAAAGTCTGTCAATTTTTTAGGACAAGTGCGCAATATAGAGTCTTTGGAGCATGCAAAATTTGAAGTTCGTCGAAAAATTTTTTCGACCTCCAAATTTGCCGACGTTTGGACCACACTTTGACCAAAATCCCGTCCCAAACTGGGCCGTGTCAACGACAGTCCGAAGGACTGAGCATGCGCACGAGTCAGGAGTACACCAAAGAGGTGTGTACAGACAGCCACAGGTTGCGGGAGCATCCAGGAAGCGCCAACCCCTTTTTTTCCTAAACTCTGAAATTTCTCTGCCATTTCCCGGCGAAAGTCTGTCAATTTTTTAGGACAAGTGCGCAATATAGAGTCTTTGGAGCATGCAAAATTTGAAGTTCGTCGGAAAATTTTTCGACCTCCAAATTTGCCGACGTTTGGACCACACTTTGACCAAAATCCCGTCCCAAACTGGGCCGTGTCAACGACAGTCCGAAGGACTGAGCATGCGCACGAGTCAGGAGTACACCAAAGAGGTGTGTACAGACAGCCACAGGTTGCGGGAGCATCCAGGAAGCGCCAACCCCTTTTTTTCCTAAACTCTGAAATTTCTCTGTCATTTCCCGGCGAAAGTCTGTCAATTTTTTATGACAAGTGCGCAATATAGAGTCTTTGGAGCATGCAAAATTTGAAGTTCGTCGGAAAATTTGTCGACCTCCAAATTTGCCGACGTTTGGACCACACTTTGACCAAAATCCCATCCCAAACTGGGCCGTGTCAACGACAGTCCGAAGGACTGAGCATGCGCACGAGTCAGGAGTACACCAAAGAGGTGTGTACAGACAGCCACAGGTTGCGGGAGCATCCAGGAAGCGCCAACCCCTTTTTTTCCTAAACTCTGAAATTTCTCTGCCATTTCCCGGCGAAAGTCTGTCAATTGTTTAGGACAAGTGCGCAATATAGAGTCTTTGGAGCATGCAAAATTTGAAGTTCGTCGGAAAATTTTTCGACCTCCAAATTTGCCGACGTTTGGACCACACTTTGACCGAAATCCCGTCCCAAACTGGGCCGTGTCAACGACAGTCCGAAGGACTGAGCATGTGCACGAGTCAGGAGTACACCAAAGAGGTGTGTACAGACAGCCACAGGTTGCGGGAGCATCCAGGAAGCGCCAACCCCTTTTTTCCTAAACTCTGAAATTTCCCTGTCATTTCCCGGCGAAAGTCTGTCAATTTTTTAGGACAAGTGCGCAATATAGAGTCTTTGGAGCATGCAAAATTTGAAGTTCGTCGGAAAATTTTTCGACCTCCAAATTTGCCGACGTTTGGACCACACTTTGACCAAAATCCCGTCCCAAACTGGGCCGTGTCAACGACAGTCCGAAGGACTGAGCATGCGCACGAGTCAGGAGTACACCAAAGAGGTGCGTACAGACAGACACAGGTTGCGGGAGCGGCCAGGAAGCTCCTGCCCAGTTTTCCCTAAACTCTGAAATTTCTCTGCCATTTCCCGGCGAAAGTCTGTCAATTTTTTAGGACAAGTGCGCACTAATATAGAGTGTTTGGAGCATGCACAATTTGAAGTTCGTCGGAAAATTTTTCGACCTCCAAATTTGCCGACGTTTGGACCACACTTTGAGCAAAATCCCGTCCTAAACTGGGCCGTGTCAACGACAGTCAGAAGGACTGAGCATGCGCACGAGTCAGGAGTACACCAAAGAGGTGCGTACAGACAGCCACAGGTTGCGGGAGCAGCCAGGAAGCTCCAACCCAGTTTTCCCTAAACTCTGAAATTTCTCTGCCATTTCCCGGCGAAAGTCTGTCAATTTTTTAGGACAATAAGTGCGCAATATAGAGTGTTTGGAGCATGCAAAATTTGAAGTTCGTCGGAAAATTTTTCGATCTCCAAATTTGCCGACGTTTGGACCACACTTTGACCAAATTCCCGTCTCAAACTGGGATGTGTCAACGACAGTCCGAAGGACTGAGCATGCGCACGAGTCAGGAGTTCACCAAAGATGAGTGTACAGACAGCCACGGTTAGCGGGAGCAGTCAGGAAGCCCTAACCCAGTTTTCCCTAAACTCTGAAATTTCTCGGCCATTTCCCGGCGAAAGTCTGTCAATTTTTTAGGACAAGTGCGGAATATAGACTGTTTGGAGCATGCAGAATTTGAAATTCGTCAGAAAATTTCTTGACTTCCAAATTTGCCGACGTTTGGACCACACTTTGACCAAATTCCTGTCCCAAACTAGGGTGTGTCAACGACCGTTCAACGGCCTGAGCATGCGCACGAGTCAGGAGTACACCAAAGAAGATAGTACAGACAGCCACGGTTAGCGGAGCAGTCAGGAAGCCCCAACCCAGTTTATCCTAAACTCTGAAATTTCTCGGCCATTTCCCGGCGAAAGTCTGTCAATTTTTTAGGACAATTGCGCAATATAGAGTGTTTGGAGCATGCAAAATTTGAAGTTCGTCGGAAAATTTTTCGATCTCCAAATTTGCCGATGTTTGGACCACACTTTGACCAAATTCCCGTCTCAAACTGGGGTGTGTCAACGACAGTCCGAAGGACTGAGCATGCGCACGAGTCAGGAGTACACCAAAGAGGAGTGTACAGACAGCCACGGTTAGCGGGAGCAATCAGGAAGCCCTAACCCAGTTTTCCCTAAACTCTGAAATTTCTCGGCCATTTCCCGGCGAAAGTCTGTCAATTTTTTAGGACAAGTGCGAAATATAGACTGTTTGGAGCATGCAGAATTTGAAATTCGTCGGAAAATTTGCCGACGTTTGGACCACACTTTGACCAAATTCCTGTCCCAAACTGGGGTGTGTCAACGACCGTTCAACTGAACGGCCTGAGCATGCGCAAAAACATTCTTGACTTCCAAATTTGCCGACGTTTGGACCACACTTTGACCAAATTCCTGTCCCAAACTGGGGTGTGTCAACGACCGTTCAACGGCCTGAGCATGCGCACGAGTCAGGAGTGCACCAAAGAAGATAGTACAGACAGCCACGGTTAGCGGAGCAGTCAGGAAGCCCCAACCCAGTTTTCCCTAAACTCTGAAATTTCTCGGCCATTTCCCCGCGAAAGTCTGTCAATTTGTTAGGACAATAAGTGCGGAATATAGACTGTTTGGAGCATGCAAAATTTGAAGTTCGTCGGAAAATGAATATGATTCAGCTTGGAATAAATGGGCCAGCTGGTGTATACAAAGAGAAGGTGATCCAGTTCGAGCCCCTGCAGCAGTTTGCTTATCCTTTTTACAAAGTTGATTGAATTCAGGATTGCTCTACAGAACACTCAATGTGTACAGATCGGCCATCTCGTCTGTTGAAGACTGTCCTAAAGGAAGCCGGCATTGATACATCATGTTTTAAAGCCCACTCAACAAGGAGTGCTTCCACTTCAGCAGCTGCAAGTGCTGGGGTCACAACTCAGACCATTATGAAAATGGCAGACTGGTCATCGGTAACAACCTTTGACAAATTGTACAACAGGTCAACTCAACCGGACTTTGGGCTAGCAGTCTTGGCTTCGGCACCTTGACGGCTGGCTTTAAAGTATACAGGGTGAGTCTCTCCGGAAATTGGCGAAATATAATTCCCCAATTATGTAAAGTATTTACCTGCAATATAATTGGAATTATATAAGACAATTGAAGGAGAGACTCAGTCTCCCTCCCTTTTCTTTGTGCATTTCTACAGGCACCTCAGCTCCCTCCCGAGACCCAGGTCACAGGTTGCCTCCGCCAAGTATCTTGCTTATCATACTTCAAAAAAAGACGATCTAACAGCACAGCGCAGGGTAGTACATAGTCTTTGTGAAAGACTGTCTTACGTTGCTTGGTTCGTGTACGTGCGCGGTCGACATTGCACCGTGTGGACAGGGTACTAGTTTATGTGCCATTGGGTTTAGTCTGTAAGACAGTCTTTGGAATCTGTTCACGTGTCACGTGAGACCGGGGACTTTGACCTGAACATACATATTCAAACGAAGGTCATTTTGGAATCGCCCAATCGCAAAGATGATATCATTGCTCATGAATAATGATGCAAGACTGGTGACATACTCTAACGGATATGGACGTACGGAAGCGCACTGTACGCCCTACGTACCGATGTGCTCCCCAAGTCCAAGTTGGCATTGAGCAAAAATTTCTGCTAACATGCTTTATGAAATTGGCCTCTGGTCACATTGCGTCATGCACGAGTATGCACTTGATGGATCGATTGTCAACATTTAAATATAAAAACCTGCCCTCTGTCATGGCCGCCGTGCAAGGGGTCTATATCAAGTGGCAAACATTTGAGATTTTGGGAAATAACACATTTGTTCAGCCTGTCTCATATGTTTTGCACACAAGGTCTGAAGCCATGATCACCTTCTCAATTCTTTCGGGTACTGGTACCTTATTATGAGAAATTGCCAACTATTTTGTTGTTGACAATTTGCAAATAAATTATTTACCATTTATTCAACACAAAAACCATGCATTTGTTCAGCCTGTCTCGCATGTTTTGCACACAAGGTCTGAAGCCATGATCCGGTACCTTCGTGCAAGAAATTGCCAGATAGTTTTTTGGTTTTTTTTGTTGACAATTTGCGAATGAATTATTTACCATTTATTCAACACAAAAACCATGCATGTATTGTTACAGTAGCAAAAAGTAGTTATGTGACATCTGGCTCCAGCTGTGGTATTCTTTGTTGCACCTATATGGAGCCAGACCCAAAACATTCTGGAAATTCTTTACCTTTTGTTTGGTTCCTGTTGCCCAGGTTGGGCCAGGACTTTCGCTAATAATAGAAAGAATTCCTTTTGTATATTAAATTCTTTTAGTTATTCATAAATGTATAAAAACCCTGGGCGTTTGCATGCAGGCAGGGATTTGCGTCTGGGCAGTTGTGAGGCTAACTTCGTTTTAGTTTTGCAGTATTTATACTTAGTCATTTTGCTACTGGTTTGCGTGCAGGTGTCTTGGGCTTTTGCTTCGGCCATATAATTTTGATTTGTGAGTATCTGTTTTATTTTCTTGTAGAGGTATCCAGTGTGTCGGGTAGCGGGCGAGGCCGATTTTCGTCAAGGGGTTTTCCCTTTGGAAAGCGACCGTGCCCGCTGCGAAGGCTTGATGCCTCTACTTAAGTTGTGGGTCCATATTGTTTATTGTTTCGTGGAATGAATTGATTAGTTATTCTTTTACTGGCGTTCCCCAAGTGGGGGTTCGTTACAGTATTTTAAAGGGTTTTGAAAATATGGCCGAGTGAAATTTTAAAAGGCATACTTTAGTTCTGTAATGCGTTTGGTACCATTTTTGAAAGTTTACCAATCATGTCTTTAAACCTAAGGAATGAAAGCAATGATTAAAAGATAGGGCATAAACATTTTCTTGTGATAAGCATATTGTTTTACTATAGTACTAATAATTAGTACAAATCTTATAAGTGACGTTATTAATACAGCTTGCCGTGTTGCTATATCAATGCAGGCACGTTTATGAATTTACTTGTCTTTCCAAAAAATAATTGTCCCAAGCACTGACTATACATGTAAAGAATAAACAAAAACTTGGAGGTCAGAGTTCAATTGTTATGTACAGTAGCATTTATTTCGTGTAGTTGGAGGCATGCTTCCCAGTGGACTCAAACTGTCAAATTTTGTTTACATGTACGCTTTTCTATACAGGAGCAGGGGTTGATATCACAAAGAATTGTGACGTGTCGCAAAAGTAGCCAAATCCATCGGAACTCGCTGAACCCGTTGCAAGATGTGATGGATTTGGTATACTTGTGACACGTCGCAAGTCTTTGACCCATGGCCCAAATTTATTCTGCACTTTAAGTTTAAGCAGGAATATACATGCACCTTTATAGCTCAGAAAAATGAACTTTCAAAATCCACTAGCTAATCTCATGACATCAGTAGGCCAAGCATCACCACGAAATTGGGCACAAAATGTGTCTATTCCCTCCTTGGACAGTTTGCTCAAAATGTCAACATGTAGGTTCATTCATGATTATTAAAGAACTGTTCTAGTTACATGTACATCTGCATGGAAGTTGTACCTTTCAATTAGGCCTCCATGTTATGTGAATACACCATGGGGTGTACATGTACTTACATGTAGCCGATTACATGCTCAAAAGAGAATTTGTCAAGCAAGGCTTCAATACAGTCTAATTTATTCTGATTAAAGACTACTGTTTTGTGTGTGGCTGTCCGTTGCAATTGACATAAGTCACAAAGTCGTGCAGCTAGCTGCAGGACATTTGAAATAAAAAGTCTTGTGTAGCTTTAATTTTCCATCATTCATCAAATATGGAAACCCCAGACACGAAGCAGCAACGGGACATTTTACATTAAAAGAAGAACAAAGCGTGGAGACAAAGGATTGCACTCTCTTCTGTTGGGAGAAGCCGCAAGTATAGTCAGGAAGTATACGGACTGATGAGAATCCCGTTTAAATGGAGGTCAATCTTATTCCTCATTTTCTGAAGAAAAAAGCAAAAGAATCGCATACGATAGTAAATCGTGAGAATTTGGTAAGAATCTGTCTAAAACAGCGTTTAATTGTAATTACTAAATTCATTTTCCCCCGTGGCTCATCAAGGACACAGCAGTTTTCCACAGGTCTGGTCTCTACTACACTGTTTCAAGCAGGTACGAGTTGTTCATGCATAAAGCTGAACTGAACACTTGTGTAGGCAAAAGTGCCCTGTTTTAACATGATTTTTGTAATATCAGCATGAAAAGCTTGTTATAAGGTGGATCTTGTATTAATAATTATGTGATTATTGTCACTGTTCCCCTGTACAGAGACTGCAAAAGGAAATACCAGTAAATGCTCAACATGGGTTTGTGCCCAGGGTTTGTGTGTGACATCATGGGTGGATTGACTGCTATCTTGTGACATTGGAATTTTTGTTAAAGAAAAGATTATAAATTACAACAAATTTTACCTCGCAGAAATACTTTGCAGACAGAGATTCCATCTTCTGTACCGTACTTTATTGAAACTCTGCTAATTTGTGGGTCTGAGGAGAAAAAAGAGAAACGAAAGTGAAAGAAATGGTTAGAATGCAATGGAGCATGACATAATTAAAGTGTTTTCAAGCAAACACTTGAAATATTTTCATTGCTAAAACGTGTTTCCTGCAGACAATTTACCCGGTTTGTCCTCCAGATTGGAAGTGTGAACAAATAGAGCCCATGCTATGATGCTTTCCTGTTAGCTGCTATGTGCGTTTCCCCACATGGCTATATTGTTCCCCTCCCCCACCTTGTCCACCCCCACCTCGCCCCCTCCCCACCTCGCCCCCTCCCCACCTTGTCCCCCCCACCTCGCCCCCTCCCCCAGCCCCCCCATCTGGAGGACAAACTCAGGAGGGTCGTCACCGTGACAAGATTTGAGAAGTTGATCATAATTGTTTTCTTTAAAATGAATAATCTCAGATCTAGCATTGGAATGTGCATATTTAATGGGAAATTAACATTTCGAGTGGCAAAATTTAAGATTTTGCGAGGAATCACTTAGAAATTTACAAACCCGTCTCATATGTTTTGCAAGCAGTATGCACGCAAGGTCTGAAGCCGTGATCAACTTCCCAATTCTTTCCGAAATCATTAACATTTCCACAATAAAATTACGATTTCTTAACGGAATTTCACGTTTTGCATGGTGATATTATGCCGTAATAACTTAAGACAATTAAATGTACTGCAGGCATTTCAGTAAAATTTTACCACCATGCGAGTGAATCTGCATCATGTAGCATGTGTAGTGTGTCATGTGTGTAGGCCTATGCATGGAGGAAGAAACATTTCTTTCTCTATGGCCTATGCATTGCAAACATGTCGTTCGTTACAATTCTCCTTCACTTCAGCATATGCGGATATTTTGTAAACACCATCATTTTACAGCATTCCTACCTTTCTTCAAATCTTGCACCTACGCCGCTATGAAGTACCTGCATCCTTTGCTAAACTGTCTGTCTTTTGATATAATCCTCGTCGCTTCTGTTAACACGGTGAAGATCCGCCATCATAAATCCTCAAAATCACCACGGACATTTTTGTTTATCGTTACGTCGTGTGGAAAGTCTTGCATACAGTACAACTACTTCGATGTCTAGGTACACGACGTACATTCGGAAACAGGATATGCTATCATTACGTCACGTAGGAATGTGCTCGGAATTTCGCGAGCAAACCACGTGACACGTGAAGAGATTCCAAAGTAGATTGGTTCCCGATCCCTATAGATTGGTTCGCTTATTGCGAAAATATAGGGATCGGTAAAGGGCGGCCATGACGGGCAGAATTCTGCCCGTCACGTGGTTATTATTATTTTTATATTTTTAGTAAGTGCGCAGATTTTGAATTGACATTTGTAACTTGGCCGTGCGTGTCGAACATATCCAATTATGTAAATAAAGTACATTGCCTAAAGCAAAGGACTTGGCCAATTTTTAAATATAAAAAACACAATGCGCACGCGCAAAGACGACCAATTACAGAACAATATGAAGCGCCCTTTACCTGTCCTTATTTGGACAGCGCATAATATAGTCCAGAACTTAAAATGGGAGACTTTTGGCTATCCTGGTTTAGACAAAAGAGGGCGTCCTTCACGATCCCGGAAGTGATTTTCTTCTGACTTCGGTCTCGTTTGTTTTACGTGTGGGCGTAAATTTCTTCAATTTGAGAGCTCTATTTCTCAGCAATGAAGTGCCGTACATCCTGTATTTTTGTGGTGTGTGGCGGAAGGACTAGTCATGGTTTTCTAGACAATACATAAAAACTGAGAAAGTTGTGGAGTTTATCTATAAAAACGGCAACAGTGGTCAACAGCGGCGCGCAGGGGCGGCTTCGGTGTATATACTTCAAGCGCGTACGTCACTCACCGCTGTGTATTTATGGCTGTACGCACTATATAAACGGGGCACTCAATGCAGTGTGTCGCTTTTCGGACGACTTTCACCGTTTAAAGACGATTGTATGAGCAGTGTTCATGTCACATTTTTTTCGGACAATGCCTGCAGGGAAGGGGTAGAATGTTGATAAAACATTTGCATACATGTAAGAATGAAAGAAACAAAATTCTTCTTGCTTGCTATTTTGTTAATGGTTTAGAAAACTATAAATATAAGTGTACATGTACATGATAAATCTGCATAGAATATACCAAATAATGTTCATTTTCAACATAATTGCAGAATACCCTGCAATTCTTAGTCTGTGTAGCATTAGGTAGACGTGGCTTCGGAGGATTGTATTACGAAGGAAAGTTTGGTTCGAGAACGAGTCGATAAAAGTACGTGCAGCATCAGTTTTGAGTTGCAGGGTATTCCGCAATTGCTTTCAAAATTTCTACATGTAGTTTTCAAATTACCACCTGCTGACAGGGCCGTGTACGGAATTGAGCAGTTGGCCATTACACAGTATGAGACTGGCTAAAAAAGAAATTTCAAGAGTTACATAAAAAACACCGGTCAATTTGCCACTTCTAATTTTGGGTTTTCTATCAAATCAGCATGTTCTGATGCCTGTTAAATCATTTTGAGGAATACAAGTAATGGTCAACTTATCAATTATGCGGCTAAAAGAGACATGACAATTGTTAACTTGAGACTATCGGCAAGTTTAAGCTGACATAACATTAATAAGTTCTTGACTAAGAAAAAGAAAACTCAAAAAACAAAAAGAAAAAGCTAGCAGTCTTCACATGACATGTTTATATGTACTGGTAAATCCATGCAATGTACATTTACAGTCCGTTCCTGCCAGTTGCTTGGTTTTAAAAGCTTTTTAGAATGTGTAAACACAGGAAATTAATAAGTATTTTAGCTCAATAAAATAATTAAATGGCAACAAAATGTTGATTTATTTTGGAATTTTTTTTGAAACATTGATAATTTGAGCATACAATTTTTTTCCATCACATGATTGAGCTGCATAAATCAATGTTACAATACATGTACACAAATTCACAAAATTAAAATTAATTCAGTCATTTCACAAATGTCGACTCTGCTGCCATGAAGGCATAACCATCCTGACTGCCCATGGAAGAACGCCTGATCTGAATTTGGATTTCCTGGAAAGCCTTGGCTGCTTCATTTCACATGTCGGGAATCTGTCAGAGAAACAAGTCATAAATAAAACAAGAGGTTACTTCACTCCTATTAAATTGAAACATTAAAGATACTTTTTTACGGTTTGAATTCCCTTTCCTGGTCGCCAGGAAATTGTTGAATGTTTTTCACTTCCCTTTAAAATATTTGCACGTTTTGGTGGTTTTTAAGTTTTTATGAGAAGAATAAGTAGCGACCAGTAAACGGAATTCTTTAGTTTTTACAAAATCAGTCTGCCTGCTGTATAATAGGCTCAACTTCACATCAAAACAAAAGCAAATGTCTACAGGTATGTTTACAACAAAAAAAAGATGTGAATATTGCTTTATGACGTTCAAGTTGAGATTTGCACTGAAGTGAAGACTGAAGCAAGACCTAATTTGTGAGATCTAGCTTTTACCTGCTTGCTGTCCTTGTGGGTGCCTTTAAAAGCCATAATGTGTGTGGAGTTGACATCACGTTTGTTGATTGTTCGACACACTTTTGTAGACCCCATTTCTGGCAAAACAAAAATAAATAAATAAAATGTTAGAACAAATTTCTAAGCAAAATAGGCCTACACTGGGAAAATGTGTATTTGGTTTTACTACTTCAACCTTCATTTGTGATGAGTAAAAAATAAATAAACATATTAGTATAAGAGATATCTCAAAAATATTTTCAAAATATATATATATATACCACTCATTGCCAAGTCTGTCAAGAACAGCATAATTCCACGACCAGGTCTATGCTATGGTCAGCGCCAGTGTAGCCTAGGCCTGGATTAGAAATGGAATAGGCCTCGCAGACATGCACATGACTATGAAAATGGAAAGGTACGTTGAAGAAAAACAATAGACTGCATTTCCTCTGAAGAGATGGGAATGTAAAAATCACAAATCTGATGATCAGAGTTCAGACTTTCTTCATGCCATTTTCACTCCATTGTTCGACGTTTAAGCAGTTAATCAATTGTACTCGGATTTCCATTTCAGTAGCCAAAGCAAGGCCTAAGTTAGGCGAGGCCTCGACACGATCAGCCTAAATTATACAGGCATGTGCTTCTAGTTCTACACAACCGTCCGATATTTTATATGCACTGTTGGCATCGTGCACACACTACATATGTATACATCGTAACACGATCAACCACATGCATGACCGAAAACAAAATGACAAAAAAACCCCGTGCGTTTACTTACTTCTTGGCAACCAACGTTTCTGCGCGACGTTTCAGCTTTTCCTTTTCAAAGTCCATTTTTAAAGTTCTTCAATGGTTGATTTTTCATAATGACTGTTTGGTCTTTCCATCGTTGATTAATGTAGGGTTTCACGGCGACATTTCCAACCGCATTTTTAGCACGAAAATACGTGTAATGCAATGGCTGTCACCCTGGCGCGAAATGCGCTGGGACCGTATGTTTGGCGCCCTCTGTTGATATTGCTCCTCAAAAGTCTCCCAACCCGCTGGGGTCAAAGGTCAATCGAGCTCATAAATATTCATTCACGTCGCGGTGTTCGATACCGCGATATCGATATCTGCAGCGCAGCATGCATGTACGTGTGCGCAAACTACATACGAGTACTGTACTGTACACATTGCGCGTATTGCATGCAGTGTGTATGTATATGTGACTCAGCTCATGCAGCGAGAATAGAGATATACACGAATCCGGTTGCTAAGGACTCCTTCCCTGCAAGTCCGCCATAGCTGGGGGCCATCCACTGCCATGGACTGGGCGCTTTGTCTTGTTGTTAAATCGAACAGCGCACAACGCGTACGCGTACACAGGCTTCGCAAGCAAATAAACGCGCAAAATTGTTCGAAGTGACAACATAATGTAACAGCATATCATCAACACAAAACCCACAGTTCATGGCACTGGATGGCCCCCAGCTATGGCGGACGTACATGGACCATGACTTTGCAGCTCGGATTGGTGTATAGCTAGCACGAACGTTTTAATGGCTAGGTCACTTTGGGGGTGGGGCGTAGGGGCCGGACTGGTGTACCTGGGAGGTTTACTGTGAGGGGGGTGCGAGTGATTGGGTGGGGTCCTACATGGGAAAACAACATTTGGATAGCTTATTCCTTGCTGTGCCATTTATTTCAGTTTCATGCTAAAAGTGCAAAAAAACGAAAATAATATAAAAACCAACTGTTCTTGTTTATCCTTTTCTTGAAGTTCAACATGTACATGTACAATGTAGTAGCAGATCTAATATTTTTGTGGCCCGCCAGGTGGGAGCTTCAGATAAAGACATGTTTTGCAATGCACAAAATAATTAAGCAGGTACACGTACTACCTCCATGGTACAACTCAGCAAAATAAGTTCTCGGTAGTCTTATTTAAATTAATATTTGACACAAGAGTCACCTAGTAATGGGATTATGACCTGAACATTCATTTAACAAGGACATGGGGTGTGAAACAAAACTGCAATTAAGTGAGCAGTCCATTGAATCCATTCCTTCAAATTTGGAAGTCTCATGTATCTGTCTGATTAACTTGTGAAGCACAAAACTAATCAAATTATCATGAGGATGCTTGATTTGAGGGTTTTCATTAACATAATGCACTCTTTCAACCAGGGATTGGACATTTAACCGGTTAACCGGGGAAAAAATTAAAAACCATTTTGCCGAACGTTTAAACGAAACCCAATTTTAAAGAATTTACAATAGTTTTCAAAGGTTCTTTGTATTTACTTCATGAAATTGAAATAAATGTATATGGAGTCGTAGTAAAATTTTCACCCGATAAAGATTCAATGATATTTTGGGGGCCTAGGGGTATTGTGTGCATTGCAAATGCACCTATAAAGTAAAACAACACCAACAACTTTGGTGTCGGCTGAACGGTTAACCGGTTAACCGACACTGGAAAGAATTGCAAACCGGTTTCTGAATTAACCGTTAATGCCCATCCCTACTTTTAACAGATGGGAATGTTAATCTACAAAAAAATAGAAATTATTCATCTTTCAGTTGCAATTTTTAATAAAACTCAATTCAGTGTGACATACATCAAGATTTTAAAAATGCATTCTGAATTAAGACTGAGTTACACACTTGAGTTTATTTGTGTTAAATCCTTCAATTCCATTTGCATGATCCAGTATTTTTGAAGGGACCTTTCAGATAACATACATTTTTTTGCAATGTGCAAATAAGCAGGCACACAATTTACAGGAAATGTTTCCCTCCTGTAGAAAAAAATTCCAGGCCGGGGGACTTCATGACTATGCCACCTCAATACAAACTCAACAAAATAATTTCCCAGACATTTATTCAAGTTCAAACATTTCAAATTAGGCCTAAATAGTTGATACAACAATCCTCAGCCAGTATAATTGCCTATAGGTAGGCCTATATGACCTGAACATTCATTTAAAAATGGCATGGGGTGTGAAACAAAACTGCAAGTGAGCACTTCAAATTTAGAAGTCTAATATTTGTCAGTGTCTCAACATGTGAAACACAAAACTAATCAATTATGAGTATTCTTGAATTGCAATGAGGATTTTCATTAACAGTGTACTTTCAAAAGAATGGAATGTTAATCTGCAAAACAAGAAATTATTAATCTTTCAGTTGCAATTTTTAACAAAACTGAATTCCTGAATTCAGTAGGAGTACAAGATTCAAAAACATGCATTCTGAGCTACACAACTGCAATAAATGAGCTACACACATGAGTTTATTACAGTGTTCAATTTGCCTTTCAAACTAATTAGGTGATCGGGCCAACAGCCCGATCACCTATTACTCTCGTACGATTTCTTTATTTAGGTGATCGGGCTCAACCCGATCACCTATTGATATCGTACGATTTCTTTGTCTTTTTTTTTTTTTTTTTTTTTTCTTCTTTTTCCACTCAAACGTTTCCAGAGCTTTTTTTCGAAACGGTTCAAGCTATCAACTTGAAACTTGATAGGAACATCAACCCCAATGTGAAGGTGTGCATACAAGTGTGACGTCACCGTGACGTCATCGGGTATCAAATTACAACAAAAAAATGACCAAAATATGCATGTTTTAAAATGCTTCCGTCTGGAAAACCACGTGACTCATGATCTTCGTATTTGGCAGGCTTATATATCAGATCATGGCCAACAATTTTCTTCGTGTGGGCATTTTCATCTGACCCTTCCTTCTGGGGTCAATTTGAGGTCAAAGTTCAACGAAAACGAAAATCTCAATTTTTGCACTTATTGAGCAACAATGCCCATCAAACCAAGCTGAATCTTTAACAAACTAAGTACAGGCATAGGTCCTATGGCAGACTTTCACCAGCGTGTATAATATTATAATGGCATCAAGCGTGACGTCATCGTGACGTCATCAAGTATCAAATTACACCCCCAAAAAAAACAAAATATGCATATTTTAAAATGCTTCCGTCTTGAAAACCACGTGACCCAGGATCTTCGTATTTGGCAGGTTTATAGATGACATTCTGTGCTACAATTTTCTTTGTGTGGGCATTTTCATATGACCCTTCCTTCTTGGGTCAAATGGAGGTCAAAGTTCAACGAAACTGAGAATCTCAGTTTTTACACTTACCAGCAACAATGCCCATCAAACCAAGCTGAATCGTTAGTAAATTAGATACAGACATAGGCCCTACGGCAGACTTTCACCAGAATGTATAGTATCATGATGGCATCAAGTGTGACGTAATCATGACGTCATCAGGTATCAAATTACAAAAATTCAAAGGTTATTATTTCCAAAATTCATATCTCAAGAACCGTAATAGATACTTGAACAATTCTTTCACAACATGATAAGTCTAAATGAACTGAACAAATCATACGATGTCATGACCCCTGTGTGACGCCTACTTCCGGTCCAAACCGGAAGTTGTTTGAAAATGTGCATTTTTTAAAGCGTTTTGAATGCAAATAGATTCAAAGTGGTAGTGAATTTGACCATATGTCTACGGAACGAAATGTTTCCACACATGTGGACTTTTTGACTATACAATTGGTGGCGTCATCACATGGACGGTAGTTACGTAATGTGGTGTCGAAATACGCAAATTTGGAGCTGAATTGTTTAAAAATGCTGTATCTTGAGAACTACAGCAGATATTTGCATGATTCTTTCGCCACATTTAAGAACTTGACGTTTATCAAATTGTTGAACAATTTGTGCACAACATTGTGACGTCATGATATCGTCACAGGTGTCAAATTACAAAAATGAAATGGTTATTATTTCAAAAATTCATATCTCAAGAATCGTAATAGATACTTGAACAATTCTTTCACAGCATGATAGGTCGCAATGAACTGAACAAATCATACAATGGCATGACCCCTGTGTGACCCAAACCTCCGGTCCAAACCGGAAGAGGTTCGAAAATGTACACTTTTTAGCACTTTGAATGCAAATAGAGCCAAAGTGGTAGGGAATTTGACCATAGTTCTACGGAACGAAATGTTCCCTCACATGTGGACTTTATGACTACATATATACCACTGATGACGTCATCACGTGCACGGTGGTTACGTAATGTGGAGAAATTATTTGTTGGGTCCCTTGATAATTAAGCTAACTCAGTCGTTTGAGGGCGCTATGCCAAGCCTCCACTAATCTGACGATTTGCGCCCATATATAGTGCTCGACTTCTAATAATATAGAACTTGTATCTAGGCGCCTGTCTCGGGTCAGAGGTCATTTATGTATCTTTTAAAGGTGGATGTCTGGGATACACGGCCAATGATATACACGTACGTGCGCGAGTAGTGAATAAGTCAGACAGACGAGACATAATAAGCAGGGCTTGATTTACAACCGAGAAAATTGGACTTTTGAAGATGTAAAACTGCTAGTTTCCGTGGCATCATCGCCAGGAAAGTTGAATAAACACTAGATAGCACAAGGACATTTACTTTTGGTGACTTAGCTGTTGTATCTTGGGTGTAATTATGTACGGCTAGCCTTAGTCGGCGGACCAGAGTAAATATGTCTTCTCCCCGAAAACTGTGAATGTGACATGCTGGAAATCGTTGCTGTGTTGGAAATAAAATAAACATGGTGGACCGCAACTCAAGTTGACTGGAGCGTCAGTTTATTCTAGATGCAATTGAACCCCAACTCCCCACACGGCGATATACTACAGTAATATGATCTCAAATGACAAAATCTTCAGAACTGTAATAGATATTGTAAAGATTTTTTCACCACATATAGGCCTAGGCCTACATGTCAAAACTTGTTCTTCAGTAGATACTTTAACAATCTGTGCACACAATAGTAACGTTATGATGAGATTGACAATGATGACGTCATCAGTTTTTCAGCTCAATTGTACGAGACTGAAGCCCTCTGCACACACAGCGCACAGCCCGCACCAAAATCTTACTATTTTTCATCTCAAAAAATCATCCACTTTTACCTGTCCAAATCTAACGAGCAACAGTTCATTAGAAAGCTTAGAGTTTCAGTCATTCACTAACGTACATAAAACAGCCGTCGGAGGTATGACCGACAGCCCAGGCTTTTATGAATGAACTACTCTCGCCCCGACCAGCTTTTCCCGAAGCGTTGCGATCGCGAGTATTCGGCCCATAAAAATTGCCGCTCGGCTGGGCGCGCATGCACTTCGGGTGCTTTCCGCGGATCCGAATACTTGTGACGTACATGAAAATGGTTTCCCTGAATAGCTGAAGGGGTACTGTACTCGTCATTGCGTCCTCGTTATCGGTAGGTGGTCTACAACCGAAGTTACGAAAAGGGGAAAAGTAAACTCAATTTCTTGAGGTGAAATCTTCATTTTGAAAGGTAGGAGGTTTCACTGAATGAATTTTACATGTCTTAACAATTATTTGTGCGAGTTTGGAATGTTAAATGTGTTTATTTTTTACGGAGAGCGTATTTTCTATACCCTTTCAAAAGCTCTTTTGATAGAAACGAACGCCTACATGTGCGTGTGTGTGTTGGCCTATTGAATGGGGCACTCGCCCGTGAAAGCACGGCGTGATGCACGGCGTGACCCCGGTCGTTGGAATCTGGTTGTGTCAACCACTAAGTCTTAAAATCATGCTGTTTTGGTAATTTTATAACAAAATACACATCTCACATATATGCAGGATATATTTCTAGGGACGTCAGAATTACAATTAGCCGATTTTTTTAGGCCTCCTGTCCGTTCAATTTTGAAAGGAAGGTATAACCCTCCCCATATTTAAAAAAAATGGTACAATCGTAGTTCGTACATAGGATGCACAATGCCTTTTTTTGGGCGATACCATTATTACTAGAGGTATTTTTTTTCGCATTCCTGGAGGGGCAGATCTAAGTAATCAAAATTCAAATTGAATTTTTGTTTTGGTTGTCGAATTGATGTTTTATTTTGTTCACTATATCAGCTGTAAATACAATTAAAACAATAAATACAAACCAAACTTTAAGTATTAAAGAGAATAGGCCTACAACTTACAAGTTTTTAAAAGTCATACTCATAACCGCCCTAATTGTTTCAGTCAGGTCATTAAAAAAAGAAAAGGAAAAAAAAAAGGAGAAAGTTAACTAAATCTTAAGTGAGGGCATGGTATAATAAACTATCCTGTTGTCTCTACTTAATAAACTATCCTGTTGTCTCTACTTCCAGTATCAATATTAAAGACTATGGCCGAGCCAGAAGAAAACCAGGAAAACCCTCCACCTCGGAGTATCACACTAGCATCCGCATCCTCCACTTCTTTAAATTGACTTTTGACCTTGAAGATGAGTAATACAATACCTCAAATAATGTTACTGGCCTTTATTTATCACTTGTTCAGCTATATCATTGCCAGTAACTGTTATTTCATCTGAAGTTTGTGGAGACGTCAAATTATATTGTTTTCTTTGGAGAAAATGTGCTTGTTTCCATGGCAACCATTAATTTTATTAAAATAAAATGCTTGTTTCCATGGCAACCATTCATTTTATTAAAATAATTTATACTTTTTCTGAAAGACCATACCACATTACCCTTATGCAGAAAGTTTTATGAGAATACTAAAATTATAGCAGAGGTTATACTGATTTATGTTACTAAAATCATTCAAATTATGTCGTTTTGGGGCCATTGTGGGGTATACGCAGTGAATGTATGGTCCGGCTTCATCGAATTATAGATATTTTAATACATATAACAGGATATCTCAAAAAAGTACTTGTCCGATTTTCTTCATTTAAAGAGCATTGTATTTCTGTCATCAAGACCTTTCATTTGATATATAGTTTGGGTGTTTGGGGCAAGGAATAAATTTTGGCCTGAAAACCTAGTAGTACAATTTTAGCGTTGAATAGTCAGAGTCATGTCTTAAGAATTCCAATACTTTTTCAACATCAAACAACTCAAGTTTTCAAACAATCTCAAAACTGTGTCGTCATCATCATTTCAATGTTTATGTCACCCGATCACCTTGCGTTTGTAAAAAACACAAACGCGAAGCTCTAGTTTTTTTTTAGTTTGTTTTCTTCTTTTTCCACTCAAACGTTTCCAGAGCTTTTCTTCAAAACGGTTCAAGCTATCAACTTAAAACTTGGTAGGAACATCAACCCCAATGTGAAGATGTGCATACAAGTGTGACGTCATTGTGACGTCATTAGGCATCAAATTACAAACCAAAAATGACCAAAATATGCATGTTTTAAAATGCTTCCGTCTGGAAAACCACGTGACCCATGATTTTCGTATTTGACAGGCTTATAGATAAGATCATGGCCTACGATTTTCTTCGTGTGGGCATTTTCATCTGACCCTTCCTTCTGGGGTCAATCTGAGGTCAAAGTTCAACGAAAACGAAAATCGCAATTTTTGCACTTATTGAGCAACAATGCCCATCAAACCAAGCTGAATCTTTAAGTAACTAAGTACAGGCATAGGTCCTATGGCAGACTTTCACCAGCGTGTATAATATTATGATGGCATCAAGCGTGACGTCATCGTGACGTCATCAAGTATCAAATTACACCCCCCAAAAAAACAAAATATGCATATTTTAAAATGCTTTCGTCTTGAAAACCACGTGACCCAGGATCTTCGTATTTGGCAGGTTTACAGATGACATTCTGTGCTACAATTTTCTTTGTGTGGGCATTTTCATCTGACCCTTCCTTCTGGGGTCAATTGGAGGTCAAAGTTCAACGAAACTGAGAATCTCAGTTTTTACACTTACCAGCAACAATGCCTATCAAACCAAGCTGAATCGTTAGTAAATTAGATACAGACATAGGCCCTACGGCAGACTTTCACCAGAATGTATAGTATCACGATGGCATCAAGTGTGACGTAATCATGACGTCATCAGGTGTCAAATTACAAAAATTCAAAGGTTATTATTTCCAAAATTCATATCTCAAGAACCGTAATAGATACTTGAACAATTCTTTCACAACATGATAAGTCTAAATGAACTGAACAAATCATACGATGTCATGACCCCTGTGTGACGCCTACTTCCGGTCCAAACCGGAAGTTGTTCGAAAATGTGCATTTTGTAAGCGTTTTGAATGCAAATAGATTCAAAGTGGTAGTGAATTTGACCATATTTCTACGGAACGAAATGTTTCCACACATGTAGACTTTTTGACTATACCATTTGTGACGTCATCACATGGACGGTGGTTACGTAATGTGGCGTCAAAATACGCAAATTTGGAGCTGAATTGTTTTAAAATGCTGTATCTTGAGAACTACAGCAGATATTTGCATGATTCTTTCGCCACATTTAAGAACTTGATGTTTATCAAATTGTTGAACAATTTGTGCACAACATTGTGACGTCATGATGTCGTCACAGGTGTCACATTACAAGATTTCAAAGGTTATTATTTCAACAATTCATATCTCAAAACGGTGCAAGCTATCAACCCCCCAGCTGTGGCGGATATATGCAGGGAGGAGATATTAGTTACCACTTACGCCATAAGTTATTGCGCAAGTAATAGCGTAAGTGGACTTGCGCAATTGCGTAAAGTTTCGTGAAATCGGCTGCTGAACTTCCATTTTTGCCATTCCACAGGTGATAACAACGTCTGAAATTCATCACAAAATGTTCATTTAGCCCGATCACCTGGCGTTTGTAACAACAAACGTCATACCTCTAGTTGTTCAATGTAACCTGCAGCCATGCACAGAATGTTTATATACGTGCTGCTGCAGAGGATTACTGTCTGTTAATAAAATATATGAACAATTTCTGCATCTGCCGTAATTAAATTTGGAGCAAAATTACTTTGTAGACAACAAAATATATCAGTGTAGAATTAATGCAGCTTTGCACAGATCAGGAAGTTGTAAAAATTGCCCCTTTTTTGCACAGGAATTTCTCCAAAAAGCTGCAGATCAAATCAGAAAGGTATATGCCGCATTTTATGTTCAAATGTAACATATTTTCAGGGTGAGATAAAGTGCACAGACAATGAACCATCTTCAAAAACATAACACTATATATACTAGTCAGTGATTTTTCAAATCAGGGCAGAAAACCTAAAAAAATACATGTATGGTTTTTGTGTTGAATACTTAATTGTGTTGAAATACTAGTTGGCAATTTTTTCCACAAATGTACAATTACACGGGAAAAATTATGTGATGTTTAAAAGTTTGTTATTGTTATCTACACTTTTAGTTGGGTTTTTCTTATGGGTAACTGCAATAGAAACTGCAGTATATATGGGCCTTTTTTTGCCTATGTGTATAGAGCCTAAATTTCCTGGCCCACATGTACTAGAGGATTTTGTACTAAAGTGGCCATATATTAGTCAACAAACTTAGTACACCTGCTTTTGTTGGAACTAATAACTGGCTTTATTTTACCATGTAAATTTTTCTTAAATACCATGCAATAAAATACACAAAGCACGCGTACTGTGTCTTTATTTTACTAAATTCTGACCTCTTGACCTTAAAAATAGCTATTTTTAAGGTCAAGAGGTCAGAATTTAGTAGATAAGATTTGTTTCTTTAAAATGAAGTGCACTGATTTCATGGGAAAAACCTGAAATTATAAGTGAGAAAATTTGAGCACGGCAGGATGAAGAAGTGTTTCCGCACAAAATCTTTTTTTTTTTCTCAATCCTATATATATTTTTTTTTCATCAAATCTGCACGTACAGATATGCTTATTGAGTATTTTTGAAGACAAAATCTGATCAACTTCTCAACTCTTTCCAACTATACAAACATACAGTATACACCTGCATGCGTGGCTATAGCCACGCATGCAGGTGTACGTGTATACTGTATGTTTGTTCGTTTCACAATGCACAGCGCATAGGAGGCCGATATGTACACATTATAATATTATAATGACTATGCGATGTATTGCGCGGACAATTTTCGAGAATCGATTCCCGACCGTCGATTATTCGGCGCGCCTCACACACATGATTGATAAGCGCTGCGTCCAATCAGACTAGGTGGGCGGAGCTATAGTTCCCTGAGATTTCTCAGGGAACTGGAGGTTAAGTTCTGGACTATATTATGCGCTGTCCAAATAATATCGATATTCCGCCCTCTATAGTCGGCCGCGCTACGATCCAATATCGCAATAATATAGTCCAGAATCTGGACTAACACTACCCATATACTAGTTCCCTGTCCACACAGTGCAATTTCGACCGCACGTACGGCGCATAAACTAGTTCCCTGTCCACACAAACCAAGCAACGTTAGACCGTCTTTCACAAAGACTAGGTAGTACATAGCGCACTCTTCACTGGTTTTGAATAGAACGCTTTTTCTCAAACTTTGAATGCGTAATGAGGACGGTTCCATTCGCTTCAAAGGGTGGTCAGATTGCAATACAAGGAACTAATATACAGGGTGAGTCAAAATTTCAAAAAGGTTGTCAGGGGTCCGACTCGGATCTGTACAAAACTTTATCAAAAACGTGTTTTAACCTATGTCATCAACATAGCAGGTTGAACACTTTAGTAAAGGTTTGGCCAAATCTGATGTGATATGACACGGAATTACCATTTTTGAGAGTTTTTTGGAATTCCTTAGCAGGTGCAGTCTTACATTATTTATCAAGACCCTAACATAAAGTTATTTTCTTGTTTTGGCTCTTTTAGACTGAAGAGCACAATGGCCACAATTTGCACGGGAAGAAGACACGTACCTGTAAATGGCCATGTGGAGACTGTGGGAAGGAGTGCCGGACGAATGTAATTCAGTGTGGCCAGTGTATCAGCTGGTTCCATCGCCGTTGTCAGCAGCTTTCCTATGACCAATTAACATCATTTGGCGATGTGACCATGGACTATATCTGTCGGGGTTGCAGCCTTTCTTCGGATGTTAGTCCTGGTCTCTGTCTAGAGAGACTGACAAGAAGTTCAACTAACTTCAAGAGCTTGAAGATGGCCGCTGGAAGGGAAAGAATCATGATCAGAGATGTACCTTTTCTCCCCGGGAAGGGATCCAAGGTCAGCCAAAACCCATATGAACTCAACCAATGTTCAAAAATCTTCCCAGGTGACCGACTCCAATTTGGTTCAATTTTATTTTGGAGATACCTCTATATAAATAATGGACACATGCAAAATTTTAGCCTTCTACTCCAAAGGGTTTTTGAGATATGACCCCCCAAAATTGGGGGCCACGCCCCCTTTTTACCCTCGTGAATGCCAAATGTTAATGTATAGGAGATTTTGGAGGTCAATATCTTTATAACGAATTAGAGACATGAGCTGCAAATTGCTATCCAGTGTAAATAGGGGCCAGACTTTCAGAATCTGCTATCAGAATTGCCCTATCTCTTTTCGTTTTTAAGTCATGGCCTCTGAAATATGAATTTTTCATGGGGGGAAATCATTTTTGACAATTTTCGACTGGCAGGTTCACCATGTGGGCAGTTACCCATGGTAATTTTTTTTTTCTGCTTGATTGTACATGTCTTGTCTCTATTTGTTCAAAAATTCAACTTGTTTTTTCATCTCCTTCACTGTGTAATAAGCTTATCAAGTGAAGGCGTTTTTTGCACAAACGCCCCCTATTTGTCTATTGTATTACTATCTACGATTGCCATTGGTGACACTACATAAAGCAGAGACATGTTAACTTGAATATTATTGTTTTATAGTATCATTCCTAACCTAAATTTACCTAAGTGGTATGGTAAGTTTAACAGAATGGGTCCATTTTGCCCATGAACAACTGTGAAACTGTGGTGTCTTTCATAAGACACTAGTAAGAATTATACATGTCATGAACTGCACTGGCAGAAGTGAGGCTATTCACAACACAGGAGTTTATAGAAATGATGGCAACTTCTTCTGAATGAGTGCAGTGTCCTCAGGAGCAAGCTTATAAAACCTGGCACTCTGTCCTTGTAGTTCAGGTGTAGAGACGAAACATATTATGTTCTGGAACGGCACCCAGCAGGCATTCTGACGAACAGAAGCTGGCCATGAGAAAAGTCCAGTGTTTGACTGATGCATGAAATTTATGAACACATCATTATTTTCCTCTGAACGCTCGACAATACAGCCTATGTACCAGTCCTTATCATAAATGCATGAGACATATTTTCCTGGCTGTAACTCGGCATAATCCATCTCTGCTGCTGGTTGCTCTTTACTAACAACAGTGTAATGCTCATCAGCTGATATCCTTTTCATTCTCAATTCAGTTTCGGAAATCGGAATAAAGCAGTGGTGGGATCTTGTGCCAGTTAGCTTTACTGCTTTCTCAAACCGTGCTGGCAAGTCGAAGCTGCTTTCATTGTGGACAACATCAACAGCTGATACATAGAAGAACTTGACTCCTGGAATGTGCGTACATGCCCAATCGTACATTGTGGAAGCTGTGAGAATGTGCCCCTCTGTTGCTGCCTGAAGACTGGCTCTGGAAACCAAACGTTTCACTGTTCCCCCAATGCCGTCGCATGGACTCTTGCCATGCGACGTGGCAAAGAAATGCCACTCTGCGTCAAGACCATGATCTTTCTGATGATGGCAGAGATTTGTAAAGTTTTTGAAGTTTTTATATTGACTCTGCCCCATCACTGAAGTACAGGAGTTTTTTCAAGAATGGAAGTTCAACTTTGATATAAGATACGACAGTTTTAACAAATGCATGCACAGTTGTAGTGTCGTGTTTAAGGCAGTCTGATATCACACAAATGGAGCAACACTTTAGCTCCCCGGTCGATTTGTCACGGTAGTAAATTACAAATGGGTGAAGTGTCGCTTGGGAATTGTTCCAATATGGAACCCTTGTACTTCGTCTTGAACCACAAAGCCGTAGTTTTCAGCAAAGTCCAACATTAATTACTATAGCTTGATCTTCCTTGAGATCTTCCTTGAGTTTACTAAGGTAACTAGATTGCGCCTTTGCAATGAAATGGTGCTGTCGGAGGGAATCGAAGGAACTACACACAGTTTGGATGAAGTCGTTAACAGGAGAAGTTAGACATAAGATTGATGTCCTATCCACATGTGCCCACTGTTTGTATGTTACTGAATCATCAGAGTCAAAGTCATGAGAGGAAAATACGTCTGACAAATATTGTTCCAGAGGAAGCTTGCCAGGACAGGATTCACACAAGTGTAGCATACACCGACGATCCTCGACAGAACAGACTATTTTCCCAAGCAAGTCTTTGTATAGTCATGATTTCCAGGAATTGCAGCTGCGATAAGTTTTGCATTTTGGTGTTGCTCACAGACACAAACTGAATGCATGCCCGAGGCAGTAACTGATGGGACACACGATTTAGGTCTCAACTCACACAATTTTGAAAAGCCTACTTTATCTTCGGGATATTTTTTCCTGTACTCAACAAAAAGTTCACGAAGGTTCACAAGCAATAGCTGTTTTTGCTTATGTACATGTACCTTTTCACCATTCTCTTTCGGATTCGTAGAATTTCACTATCCGTTCCTTAATGTCTTGAGAAAGTGCTCTTCCACCCCTCTTCGGATTTGGGTCTGCCAGAATACCCTTTTCTCTTTTCAGCTGCCGAGATCTTCGCACCAAATGATCAGTTACACCAAATGCTTCAACAGTCTTTTTACGTGTCCAACTTTCCGGCACCAGAGTCAGTAGCTTTATCTTCTCCTGCCTTGTCGACGTTTTGATTTTTTCGCCCAGGAGTAACATCAGCCTGTCAAGATCTTTACAAGGACGTGGAGGGTCGTCATCCTCACTTGAATCGAATGTTACTGTTTCAAAGTCAAAGGCACGTGCAAATTTCGTTTGAATCATGCTCTTGAGCTGTTCAACATTTCGCTTCCCATATACTGCATCTCTCTTAGAAACAGATGACTTGAGTGGAGTGCAGTCCAACGATTGTGCGACTTGGTCAAGTGATGTTCGATCAAATTCCGGCGAATGGAATTCGCTGTCAGCTGAAGAGTCAGCACTGTCACTGTACTGTTTGCCACATCGATCGAAATAACTGGAACAAAGCTTCTGTCCTGGTTTCAATTTGAACTTTGTAGCCAGTCCTTCATCAACAGTTCTCAGGGATTCTAAAAATAAAGCAGGTGAAGAGAGAATGAGCAAGAAACTTTTGTGTTGGTTGGGGCTGTCATGTCCAAAATGATGGTGATGAAATTGTGATGATGAAATAGTTTCATCTGTTTCAAGTATGCTGGGTGATGTCATGAACTAAATTCACAGGCAACAGATTGCTGGGGAACCAAATCAATGGTTCACAGTGGGTCAAACATGCGGACTTGATTGGAAAAAAATAGTGGGATTGGCAGTGCTCAGTCTGCATTTAGAAAAGCTACTTACTTGTAATATGCTTCTTATGACGGGTAAATGGATCAGCACAGAACCTCTGAAGACTTTCAAAGCGTGACAAATACACCTTTTCATGATGGAAACAAATCTGGTCATCTTCACTGAATGAGATACCACACCGCGAGGAAAAGTTGGACATGCTTGCCAATGAAGACCTGTACAAAGGTATGCATCAACATTCTGGACTCGAAGCAGTCAGTCCCACATATCAAGAGGCGTGCAAAAGTTGTGCACGCGATGGGGGGTATTCATCTTCATGGACAATGCAGGCAGCTGCAACTGTTGTCGGGGCACCAATCATCTCTGTTTACCCAGCAGTAAATGGAGTCACAGACATTTGCATGCGCATCCTCAATACAACCTTCTTACCAGCTGTTGAGCGTACCAAAAAACCAATCTACATCATGTGGACCTCGATGGGGCTGGCAACAAATAGTACTTGGACGCCTAATCACTTTGTACCTCTTCTTCCTGCCATGAAAAAGACATATTCACAGGTGGCTTCATCGACTCCCTTAATTACGACACAAAACTCCACAAACTCCACAGTATGAATGTATCTCTCTTCTCAGTGATCATTCTCCTTCGCCCGTTCTCTCTTCATCTGCAACTTCGCCACCAGCCAAGCTACCACCCCTAACTCCACCTCCCGCTCCAAGAAGGCCCTGTCTGTCCCCATCGTCGCCTCTGTCCCCATCGCCGCTTCCGTCCCCGTCGCCTCCTCCGTCCCCGTCGTCGCCTCCTCTGTCCCCTCCTCCGTCCCCGTCGTCGCCTCCGTCCCCGTCGTCGCCTCCATCCCCGTCGTCGCCTCCGTCCACATCTCCATCAAGGCCTTCTCTGATATCATCTCCGTCCCCCTCACCAGCGCCTTCACCATCCCCAATGTCGTCTCCGTCATCTCACATTTCATCTTCGCCGTCCTCGCCGAATTCAGAAGATGATTTTGATACTGTATGTACTAGGAAAAGGAAAAAAAACACATCATGCATACATTCAGCAAAAGCGATTAAACATGTGCTGTGACCAGTTTTCAGAACAACAATCGAACTCAAAGACTCTTGGCAAAAAGCTTACACATTTTTTAACTGTAGATGCACTGTATAAAGTAGTTTGCACTGTACACCCAAAGTCAGTGAAATACCAAAAGGTAGGCCTCACAAAGATAATAGTTATTTTGTTATTGATAACAAACGTAACGTTGAAAACAGAAAAGTTGGTAAACAGAGTGATTTTTCAGATGACTGTGGTGTTTATGATAGTTTTAAGACATCAACAAAGTGTACATATTTCACAATTACTTCTAATGGTCTAAGGATCTTAAAAAAGAAAGACGGAAAGTATTGCAGTGTATCAGGGAAACTTAAACCAATAGACCCACAACCTAATGATAATAACAATGTAATTATGAAACGACTATATTCAACTCTTAGCGGGACAATAGTTTTAAAAGGAGAATTACGTGGTTCGAAAAGCTGCCCGCCAAGGATGCCACCAAATTAAATACGGCAATTGTAGAGTATTTAGGAACTATACCCCAGTTGTACACCTCCCATGGAAACCGTAAATTTAAATCGGAAATGTCGGGTACGTATAAGGACTCGACTATCCACTAGAGATAAGGAAAATTGTAAGCAACGACAACCCAAGAAAAGTGTACCAAAAACTTGTTAACAATGACACAGACAATGGACCTAGGGATCTCAAACAAGTACAAAACATGAAATACTCATTAGAAAGCAAGGAACGGCCTGGGAGTCATCGCGCTAATATGGCAGATGATATGCAGACTGTAATGGCACAGGCTCGTCTTAATACGCGCCCGCCAAATGTGTGCCACGCAATACGCAGCTCCATAGCAAAGGCATGGAGCTGCGTGTTTCGAGCACGAATTTGGCGGGCGCGCATTGCTGACGAGCCTGTGCCTTTAATATGATGCATAATATAGTAATTTTATTCAGGAAATTGTTCAAACTAAGGGTAAGCCCCCCGCAATAATTCTGTACACCGAAGAGCAAGTTAAAGATATTATTAATGTATGTTCGGACACTTATGATAAAACGGTAATAGGTATTGATATAACATTTAATTTGGGGCCATGTTTTGTAACATCGTTTGTTTTTCAACACCCTAATCTGATTAGAACAGCAACACAGACAGCACCAATTATATTAGGACCTATTTTTTTACACTGGGATGGCAGCTACCATACGTATCATAGATTTTTCTCCCACATTCAGGGTGTATTAGAGTTAAGAGTGAACGAAACTCATTTAGGATTTAGTAATTTGATTCTGGGCTCAGATGAGGAAAAAGCTCTGACAAAAGCAGCACAGAAGTGTTTCTCTGACCCACACGTAGCCTGAGCTGGCAGCAGCAACAAAATAGCTGCCACCGCGTGCACCGCGGAAAACTAAAACAACCTCACAAAAAAGTAAGATTTGTGTCATTTTTAGGCAGCTTTACATCATAAATACGGCATTTACTTTGTCAGTATGCTAGAATCTATTGATTTCTGATTCAAATGTGGTATTTGGTGGCAGTTGACGGCAGTTGACGGCAATTAGTATGACCCCTTGAGGGCGCTCTTTGCACCTCCTTCAAAATGGCCGCGAAAATGTCGAAATGGCCTTACGAGCAAAAACAATGAACAACAAAAACACGTTTTGTGTCAAATTTGGGGATTCTGTGGCCTGCTTTTTGGAACAAGAGATGTTCGCCTGCTCGTCTGTTCACGCCAAACTGAGGGGCGCCGAAGCCAGTTGGCACGATCGATTTTGCTTGCATTAATAAATTTCGTCATTAATCTTTGACTTTGTGAACAACGTCGGCGCATGGTGGGTCGGCGCCTGTGGCTGTGCAGCTTCGCCGCCGAGTGGCTACAACCGATATACGCCTATAGTAGGTAATGTTATGCACCTTGTACCGGTACCTCCATGCTTGTACTGATACTGTATCCTCGGGCTACCATATTTCGCGCACATAAGCCTTGTCACTGTTTTGATCACAATCAAGCAACCAAAAAGAACATTTTGGCTCCTTTGTCAGATTCCTTATGTCCAACCCACCTGGGAGTAACATTTCAAGAAAGAGCAACGTCGCCGTACGACGCTAGCTTTGTTTTTGCAAACACATGCAAAAGTAGACTTGCTAAAGTTACGTGACGTTAATTCGCTCCCTAGTCACATGTCACACTACGGTGTCCCCGTTGTGCCCAGTATCTGAAAATTATGCTTCTAGAAGAAGTGCTTTCTAATAACTATGATCCAGTACATTACTTAAGGACATAATTGAAAGATTATTTGAGTTTTGGAGATGATTAAGTCATATAAACTGCACGCTTTTTCTGGGACATCTATTACCAAAACCAGCAGTGAAGTTGACTAATGGAGGGTGGAATAGGCTATATTGCCGTTGATGTCATTTTAATGTGAAGCCTTCTGTTTTTTGTTTTTGTTATCATGTTTTATTATTTTTATTCTCTCGGTCTGTCTCCCTTGTGGAATGAGAAAAAAACACGAAATTGTAAATTATAAGTAAATTATTATGATTGACTCAAATTTCTTAAGCAGTATAATTTCGAATTGAAAAGCTATAAGACACATGTCTTTCCTTAAGCCCCGTACCTTTTAAAGCGCCCTCTTTTGAAAAGTGAAACCTAATCAATATTGTTTTTTAGTGCCTGGAGACTGAGCAGACGATCGGTCGTGAATTTTAAAGATTTCTCAGAACCATTTTGATTGTAGTATTTTGTACCTAGTCTATAAGGTAGAATTTTGTACCCTGAATTAACAGTTATTAAATTACTTACGGAGAAACCCTTAATTTTTCTCATTTGAATGCAAATTGAAAGATGATGTGACAAACAACTTTCAAGAAAAATTTGACGTCAGTGCGTGATCTTGTTGAGAAGATACGCCGAGGAAAGCAGCAGCGCGCGAAATTACGTGCGCGCGAATTTAGGTGCTTGCAGGATATACCTATCGGTAAGAGTTGAGAAGCTGACCCTGTTGACTTATTAAAGGAGCATGACCAGAGTTTCTGGAAAATAGTTTTCGATGTCTTACCAATCAAGTAACTCCCATACACACCTCCCATGTCCCAAAAACCCGAAAACATTCGTGATTTCCAGTAAAAAATTGAACAAAACTATCGAGTCGGCTTTCAGTGGATAAGGCCATGAGAATGAAAATGATAGATTTGCGTCCACCGCCCGCATGCTCTGAAAGCTACCGCCGAAAAATTTCATTATTTTCAAAAATTTTCATTATTTTTACAAAAAAGACTGCATCACAAATTTTCAAGTTTCAAATCATCAAACAATGGTAAAAGGTTATATTCACGCATTTTACTAGTAGACAAGGTCCCGTTCATCGACTAAAAATGTAGTCAGGATGCCCTGCGACACAGAGAAAAATGCATGCGAAATGCCGTTACGAAATAGCCGACTTCTGGGTACCAGTCTATTTATACAAAAAGATCGACTTGTTGGGCTGCTTTCGAGCGCTCGTCCCTGGTGCTCCCACCGGGGGCCAATTTCATGGCGTTGCTTAGCACGAAAATTTGCTAAGCACAGGATTTATTGGCTTATATAAAATGGATTACAAGCCAAAATTATACACCAACTTGTGTTCTTCGCAAGAGTAGAAGAATACCTTTCAATATATATCACGTACGATTTTGGCTGGCAATCCATTTTTGCAAAATAAAGCAAACCAATCCTGTGCTAAGCAAATTTTTGTGCTAAGCAACGCCATGAAATTGGCCCCAGCTCCCAGGCGCTGGTAACGTTACGTCACACACATGCAGTTTGAGCCTTTCGAATGCGCACCAGGGAACACTAGGGATCCCCTGGTGCCGCGCTCGAAAGCAGCCCTAGCCCTATTGAGCTCGTGCCAATGACGTAATTTGGGAGTAAACACTCTATGATGAGGCTCCCATTGGTTAACTAAACCGCGTTACGCCCACCAGAGACACACACAACGCGCATGCACATTGCTTCCACAATGACTCAGCATTATTTGACTCCCAAAATGGCATATTCGCACGTGTTCGAAAGGGGTCAATAGCGCATTAAAACTGTGGCTTGTGCGCGTGCATGTGTACATGTACGTCGTGATTCTGTTGCTCGGTCGCGCGCTCGACGATTTTGTCCAGGCGCTACATTTATTGAACGGGCGCATCTGGTATATTGAGAATTTTGGACGGACGCTGTTTTTTAGTACGCAAACAAAATGGAACAGCCTGATCATTCATGTTAACGGGACTTTTTCTCTGATCTTGACTCTAAAATGATGTAGACTTTGGAGCATGTTTTATTAAAGTTTTATGACGTTTTCAATGAAAAACTCTTTCAGTAGTTTCTGGTGTTTCCTTCACAAGCAAAATAGATATGTATAAGCTACTCCTAGAACTATGAGAGGTCCGTTCCGCTATCGTCTCCACAAACTAGGGGTATGTATAAGCATGCAGTACACATGGTATTACGCATCACTAGCATTAATAACTACATGTACATACATATTGCAATTACATCGTTATAGAAGCTAGTACGAGAAAATAATGAATAATGAATAATGAAAAAAAGCCTCATGTCATTTCAAAAATGCCCGGACGCAAATCTATAACTTTCATTCTCATGGCCTAAACGTAACGTTGATACTGGAAAATTAGTTTACAAATAATCGGTGGATTTTCGACGATATCCTCGGAAATATGCGGCCTAGAAGCGCGGGAGTTTCCAGTGATCTCCACTGGTCCAAATTTTGTCCGGGCGCACCGATGTCGCTCAGCGGGATGGGGGGGGGGTTGGTTGGTTGGTTGGTAGCGGCAGCAGCAGCGGCGGCAGCACGCACTCACCCAAACACACAACCACGAACGCACCCGGTCGTACGCCGCGACACAGTGGTTGGCATGGAGCGCCCTCAAGAGGTCAACAAAATCGACTCTTGAGGGCGCTGTTCAACAAATGCATACTGTCATGGCCGTTATCGATGCGAATTTGGGTCGCCGATACGATATATTTGCGTGGTAAATGACCGATAATGACACCAGTGACTACCGAATCACGTTAGGTGAATATACACCTCATTTTGTAATGACTTAGGCGGTACTTTCATAGTGTTTTGGAGGAGAAATTAGTTTTTTTTTGTCCGGGCGGCACAATGTTTTGTCCGGGCGGCAATTTTTTGTCCGGGCGCGAACGGTACATGTACCTCTGATGATTTTGTCCGGGCGGCGCGCCCGGACAAAACCGGTAGTGGAGATCACCGAGTTTTAGTTTCGTAATCAGAAAAATATAACGGATGTTATGATATAAAAATCTCATGACCCATAAGGTAAGTCCCGGGGAGTTATGGGTAAAAAAAAGTTATCTGGTCACACTCCTTTAAGCATCGTTAAAAGGGTTAACCTGTGCAGATTTGATGGGAAAAACCAATATTTTGGGTGAGAGTAGTTTAAGATTTTGTGAGGAAACACTCACAATCTGTCTGTTTGTACACGAGTTCTGAAGCCATAATAAACTTCTCAATTCTTTAAAGATGAGCACAAATTTTGTTTTTTATTTGTGAATATCCTACTCTACAATTCTTTAAAGATGCTCGTCATACTATAGGGACTGCTTACTTCCAAATACTGAAAGCCGTCCAGATCAAACTGTACGGCTTTCAAGAGCAGCATTTTTCCCCCCATCAAAACCGTTGCTCAAATAGAATCTTTAGTTTACTCATTTTACAGGCAATTGCTATTTTTGGTAAAAATCTGAATCTCCACACGTTCTACATGTACATGTACATACCTCCCTGGCTGAAATTGTCTGAAAAGTGGCGTACACTGGTCCGTAAAACCCGAATCTTTCAGGAGCAATCATACCGCATGTCTTGTTAATTTTTTCCCCATAAACAAGATGGCGGATGTAGACTCGGCGCAGTCGTTCTTTCGGCCACCAGCACGTACTAGCACGGTACAGACAAGGGGGGCGCTGTTCACATTTATTCGCTCTTGCCTGTGGTGGGCATGTACCGCCGGCCGCCGCTCCGCTGGCGAATCCACAGTCACTGACGCGAGTACACGTTAAAAATGTGATATATTTCCTCATGGCTTGCATCTCTGAATTGTTTATATATTTTTGTAAATTAATAGTTAGTTAGAAAACCTACAAGCTGTTTAATTATCGACCAATTACTCTCAAAATGATTGTCCATGTATGACAATTGCGTTGTTTACACGGTTGCCAATGTCTCAACTACGAATGAAGTATGATTTTTTCTTCAGCAATTTCGTTAGATGACGAAAAATATTGCCACCCAACTCCCCTTCCCTCCCTCCCAATTAAACAAATTGTAAAACAAAAATCAGAAAGGACTCGATGAGAACCACAGAACCTCTGGAAATTATACAATTCCATGCCTATACATGTAGCTTTTGAGTAAGGATGCCGCCAACTTTTTTAAGCACCTGCAGCCGATTTCACGAATCCTAACGCACTGCGTAAGTCCGCTTGCGCAACATTTTATTGCGTAGGCTGCGCAACATTCCTGTGAAAATTACACGCAAGCTATAGGGCTTGCGCCATTCGTGAAATCGGCTGCAGGTGCTTAAAAAAGTTGGCGGCATCCTTACTCAAAAGCTATAGGCATGGAATTGTATAATTTCCAGAGGTTCTGTGGTTCTCATCGAGTCCTTTCTGATTTTTGTTTTACAATTTGTTTAATTGGGAGGGAGGGAAGGGGAGTTGGGTGGCAATATTTTTCGTCATCTAACGGAATTGCTGAAGAAAAAATCATACTTCATTCGTAGTTGAGACATTGGCAACCGTGTAAACAACGCAATTTTGAGAGTAATTGGTCTTTATTTAAACAGCTTGTAGGTTTTCTAACTAACTATTAATTTACAAAAATATATAAACAATTCAGAGATGCAAGCCATGAGGAAATATATCACATTTTTAACGTGTACCGTATTTTCCTGCGGATAAGACGCGTCTTATCTGACTTTTTAGACCCCCAAAACGTCGGTGCGTCTTATCTTTCGGTGCGCCTTGTCTGCTGATTTTACGGGCCCAAATTTATATAGAAAACAATTTGACAACTTGATGTGTTTGTTAATATTTTATTGTTTGATGTTTTGTTACAGAGAGCAGATGGTTGGCTTGCTGACGATGAATATAAGGGCATCTAAATTTTAGTGCATGAAGAGAGTCATAGAACAAGTCAGAACATTTCCAGAAGGCATCGACCACTTTCACTATATACATGTAGGCCTACATGTATTTCAAGTTGCATTTGCACCGAAAAAAATATCACCGGCGGGGTAATGTAGTATGGAAATTCGGAAACGACACTCTTGACTTCTGTCGAAAAATTTCGTTGTTGATGCAGGATATTATTTAAAATACTTACCTGTTTAAACAATTTTCCCAAAGTCCAAGTTTGCCGTTTTTTCTTTATTAAAACCATCCCTTGCTACAAATAAAAGAAGAGCTGAAAAGTTCCTAAAGTGGAATTTTCCACTCCGAGAAAAGCGCGCGGACACCGTGGATGGAAAAATTTAACAAACGTTGAATTTGAGTACAGAAATCAGCTCAGACAGTGCATGGACCATCGTTTCTGGCCGCTGATTGGGACGGATTTCATATTATTAACAACGGACAGCGTTGGCTGAATGGATGGATGAAGGTCGGTATCAATTTACGTTGGTTTTTTTCTGCATGGCTCTACACACCCATGTGGTTACGGTTTCATTCATGCTTCGAAAAAAAAGTGTGAACGCTCCAAAAGGCAGCAAAATGACGTCTTTGTGTCAATGTACCGACACCGGGTGGCGCCTGGTGTCCTTCTGTGTGCTGTTAAACCTGCGTCTTATCTTTCGGTGCGCCTTGTCTGCTGACGTTTGAATTTTGTTTGGTCATTTTAGGGTCCTGCGTCTTGTCAGCCGAGCGTCTTATCCGCAGGAAAATACGGTACTCGCGTCAGTGACTGTGGATTCGCCAGCGGAGCGCCGGCCGGCAGTACATGCCCACAGGCAAGAGCGAATAAATGTGAACAGCGCCCCCCTTGTCTGTACAGTGCTAGTACGTGCTGGTGGCCGAAAGAACGACTGCGCCGAGTCTACATCCGCCATCTTGTTTATTGGGAAAAAATTAACAAGACATGCGGTATGATTGCTCCTGAAAGATTCGGGTTTTACGGACCAGTGTACGCCACTTTTCAGACAATTTCAGCCAGGGAGGTACATGTATGTAGAACGTGTGGAGATTCAGATTTTTACCAAAAATAGCAATTGCCTGTAAAATGAGTAAACTAAAGATTCTATTTGAGCAACGGTTTTGATGGGGGGAAAAATGCTGCTCTTGAAAGCCGTACAGTTTGATCTGGACGGCTTTCAGTATTTGGAAGTAGGGACTGCTAACCCAATCTACCCCTAGAACTACTGAACTATGGGGGATAATGTATCCCCCATAGGTACCGGTAATGTTGTTTTTTCCAATATGTAACCTGTACATGTACATGTACATGTATGAGTGAATATTGCAATTGACGCACAGCAACTTCGTCGAAGCCTCGTTTTCGTTTTGAACGGCGTGGGAGCGTTGTTAAAAATGCTCCTCGCGATCGAAATATTAGGTTTTTTGAGTACATGTACTTACACTGTTTGTCACCGGTTTTTTTTACTTTGGTGACATAGAACACACGTACCTATTATTAGATTTTTGACTGAATTTCTCGAAAGTTATCTTCTTCAGCTGCACATTTTCTTCCTACCGGGGGTACATGTCTGTCTTTTTTTCTCTCATACAAATCGTTGTCGATATTTTTGCATAAGATCAGTGCAGTATTTTTTCAGACTATGCGAGTATTTTTCTTTACTTATTTGTCTATCATCCTGCCGAGTTTCATCTAAATTGAATGTTAAACATCGTCCTTACCCTACATGTAACCCCCGGGCGTTTGCAAAGATTAAAAAACATTTAGAAGTTAAGGAATAAATGACCGAATTTTCAAGTCTCGGGAGGTATTCATCCGCCACTTTGCACTGCAGGGCTCGACATTAACGGTTGTCCGACTGTCCGGGACAGGTAAATTTTCCAAAACATGCCAGTCGGACAGGTAAACACACTGCCGTGCCTGTCCGATGGACAGGTGAAAATATACTAAAGCCCACCTTCCTCGTTTCTTGGCTGTAAATCGTTCCCTACCTGCATTTCGTGCAGTTCGAATATACCGCAAAATGTTTTTCAGGTTCATCAATCGCGTGGCTGCACAGCCGGCATGCAAGGAAACCACATTCTGCCGCGTGTGCATGCATCACCATTTTTCACATACATTTACTAAATGTACACGTACTTTGTTCAGCGGATTTTTGACCCTCGAACCTTGTTCGAGGGCTATCAGCACTGGGACCATGCAGTTCTTTTGCATGTGTGTGTGTTCATATTGACAAAGTACTGTACCAGCGATGAGTTCTTCGGATATTCTTAGTGCATAGTTGTGATCAACCTCGTCCCCAGGGTGGTCGAGCATCCTTGTTCCTAACTGCTCTTATGCAGTAGCAGTAGACCATGGGGCCGAGGTCGAGTTGTGATGTTTTTGACTGGTACTACGGTACCGGAGAGCCACAAGTGTACGGATGGGTCCAGGGGAAACGGATGATGTCTAGTAAGCATTAAACACGTGACCTCTCCATGTGGCAAAAAGGCAAATGTTATTGGGCTAAAAGGTTGTTAACTTTTAATCAGAATTAAATACATGTGTAGGGACCTACCTATATGGGCAAGGGCGAAGTGACGTCACCCGGTGACAAGATCCATTGTTTTTCACCAGGCATGCGAATCTTATAAGCCGTAACTCTATAATATCCAACTTTTACTACTGCACAGCTAACATTCCGCAACACAACAACGAAGTCCCGTTTGCATCTTAAGCACACCACGCGCACAGCAAGCAAGACTAATGTATACAAAGATTTAGTAATGGTACAATGTTATACAATGTAATACATAACCCCAGGCGGCACGTAGCCAGACAGTAGGGAGCTTTCGATACGGGACGGTAGAGCCAACAGGACGGAGAGTTAACCCATTGTGACGGTCCTCAAACACAATAGCGAGCTTTCGATTTCAAGACGAATAAAGATCTGCGTATGCGCAAAACCGAACATCTCTCCGTCTTGTTTATTTTTTGAACGGTTCTTTGCTGAAATATCGTCCGGTCTGTAAACAGGACGAAGCCATATACATCTGCACTGTCACGCGTTGCGTTCCACACAAACTGAGACAGCTTACAAGTCAGTACCAGAGCTTGCGTGGAGGAACTTCACGGTCGGTTAACTCTTCATTGTGTTTGAGGACCGTCACAATGGGTTAACTCTCCGTCCTGTGGGCTCTACCGTCCCGTATCGAAAGCTCCCTATTTATGGCGCGTGCCGGCGCGCGTGCTCTATAAGCAAACTAGGTCAGTGCTCGGCAGAAGTTCCGTTCTGCCTCCATAGTCTGATTAAAGGCACAGTCTCGTCAGCAGTGCGTGCGCGGCATATTCGTGCAGTAGCACCACGAAATACGCAGCTCCATGTACTCCATATAGCAAAGGCATGGAGCTGCCTATTTCGTGCGCACATTGCTCACAAGGCTCTTGGCTCACGTGTGCGGTGATATTTTGCTGCATTTTTTGCCTCGCGAGGCCATGAGACAAAAATCTAACGTGTTTGATTTGTGTTGCCTCGCGTGGCCAAAATTTCACGTGTGCGGGGGTGCTGAGCCAAGTGCTGAGCTAAAATAAATGTAGCTAGCCAATTAAAAACCATCCCCACGTTCACATGATATGAATACAGTGCCAGCGGGCACCGCTAAGGTCGCCAAACTTTTGCTAAAGTGTGTTGACCTTGGCGGGGTTCGCGTGCGCACGCTGTTTTCGTATCGCGCGCGTGGTTTATATTGGCCAGCTACATTCATTTTAGCTCAGCACTTGGCCACGCGAGGCAAAACAAATCAAACACGTTAGATTTTTGTCTCATGGCCTCGCGAGGCAAAAAACGCAGCAAAATAGCCACCGCACACGTGAGCCAAGTGCTGAGCAAACGGCCACGATGACTGTTTGCTCAGCAAACGACCTCACGTGTGCGGCAGGCTTAGCCCAATTTATACTCGCTCGGCGACCTACATTGTACATGTACAAGCGGAACGAAAAATTTGTCTGCGGCGCACGGGCCAATCTTATAAAGGTGTTTAGCAGGAAAAAATTGCTTAATCAAAAATTTGTTTGCTTTATAAAAATGGGTTAATAGTCCAATTGTCAACTTGTGTTTTTACCAAGAATAACAGAACACCAAATCAGTTTTAATACACATCATATCAGATTTTGACCATTAACCCATTTTTATAAAGCAAACAAATTTTGAATTAGGCATTTTTTTCTGCTAAACACCTTTATGAAATTGGCCGCTGGTCGTTTCTTGACTACCCATTTCCGGTGCGTGCTCAATCCGTTCCGAATTGCGCCCTGTGCTCGATTTTACCTCAGCAACTATAGTATGCGCAAAGCGGACTATTTCACTCGGACTTGTATATTGACGCGTGACAAACTCTGCGGCCACTGCACTCGGCGATCGCGAGTGTCCGGTGGGTGAGTTTGGCGGAGAAGTATGAACCTAGCTTCACATTATTCGTGTCTAATGAAGGTTTTAAGGATGTGAATGTCAGTGTTGTACAAGGTCTTACAATCATTATATTCAGTCACTCAGCTCTGCAAATTACAATTTTCTGCAATAAAATTGCATTGGACGAAAAACACAATACCACAGTCGATTTCCACATCATTAAGACCTCATCTTGGTAGCCAAGCTGCAACCTCATCCACCGGTCCACCAGTTTGGGGCTTGATGCAAATGAAAGGCAATTTACATCGGTATGCAATTGTCAAAATGTTTTGCCTCGCCCCTCCTCAGAGGCAACTTTTATACTCAAATGAACCTTATCCGGTCGAATACCCTCACCTTTACCCATAGTTTTAGTTCAACCAATCATAAGCAGATAAACTTCTTATGCGCTTCCCCCCCTCCCCAAAAAACACGCATGCCGCGATCGTTCCGTACGTGGACAGGATATGTGCCAAGCGCCGCGCGCAATATCTGACTGCTCGAGCTGACGTCTAGTCAAAAGCAGTCCCAGTTTTCTGGCAGTCCTAGCTTGTTGGCCCAGTGGTGTCTGTTGCAAAACTTTATTGCAATGCGGCGGTGCTCGGCCCGGTCACAAGTAAAGTTGCAAAACCCATTAAAGTTGCATTGCCCGTGTTTCGGTGAAAGGATTAAAAAAATTAATTTTCACAAGCATGACAAGCGAACGAATTTAGAAAGCCTACGTGTCTCTGTAACGAAAAATATCAAAAACTTAAATTTCCGACGTCGGGAATTGGAGATACAACTTACAAGCCTTTTTCTTGAAACGTGCTTCACATGTTGTACATGTGCGCGTACGCTCATATGTACATAGTATGTGTACAGTGTATACATGTACGCGCACATGTACATTTACGTCATAACCCTGTCGATTAAATGACCTGCCAGTCTTTTAATCATTTCTTGTTTTTAATCGACTGGCATTAATCCTTGACGGATTTTTACGTTCTTGGTACCAAATGAGAGCTGATAACTTTTTCTATTCTAGAAAAATACCTATTTAACTTTTTTTTAAAATTGTACGCCCAAATCGGCCCAAACACGGGCAGTGCAACTTTAACTGTGCAGGAGGTTTTTGGCCCAATTTTGGTCTTTCTTTTGCGGATATTTTCTTTCGTACTGGACGAAACATGCTCATCTTGGTATTGTTAGATTATTTACGTCGTGTTCTGTTCAATGTCATTGATTTCACTGAAGTAAAGTAACTTTGAAAATTTTTTTCACATACTGTACCTACAATATGGCGGCGCCTGAACTTTAAGATCGGACAGAAACGTTTTCAGCTAGCGCAATAATCCGCTGCCCAATCGCCACCAAACTCCGTTTGATACATGTAGTTCTTGAGACACTCACCTTGCGTGTGTCTACGGAATTTCGGTACCATTTGTCCATTAAATACTTCTAAAAAATGTTGGGAAATGAACGGGAACACATGTGCGATGCACCCACATGCGTGATCCAGGCATTTGGTAAAAGCCGGAGTTGCCGGAACTCCCGGAGTTGCCGGAACAGCTGGGACCAATAACAAATCCAAGCAGTTCCGGCAACTCTGGGAGTTCCGGCAACTCCTGCTTTTACCGAATGCCTGGATCAAGCATGTGGACGCATCGCACATGTTCCCGTTCGTTTCCCAACATTTTTTTAGGAGAATTTTTTTAGCGGCATCCACAAATGGTACCGAAATTCCGTAGACACACGTAAGGTGAGTGTCTCAAGAACTATCAGACATGTCAGACAGAGTTTTGTGGCGATTGGGCAGTGGATTATTGCGCTAGCCGAAAACGTTTCTGTCCGATCTTAAAGTTCAGGCGCCGCCATATTGGAAAAAAACAACATTACCTACAGTATGGGGGATACATTATCCCCCATAGTTCTAGGGGTAAACCCAATCCACATACACGCCCAGGATTCAAAATGGAGGAAAGAACCATGCACTACGCCAACCGGACCACCCTTAAAGGAACACGTTGCCTTCGGGTTGCGCTTTATTGGGCGTTTTTGGGCTATTACAAGCGTTTGAAGTATAATGAGCACGATCTGAAAGATGTTTAAAAAGTAGAATATAATGATCCACACAAACGTGCCTTAGAAATGCTTCAATTTTGCGTAATGTCTCGAAGCAGCACGCACCGCCATTTATGGGAGTCAAAATCTTGACTCCCATAAATGGCGGAGAAATTATATTAGTCTTATTTCCAGTCGCAGCTGTTGAAATACTTCTGAACAATTATTTCTATCGGTTTGTCCCATGACAATATTCTTACCCTGATTGGCGAGGTTTTCGTTTTTTCTTTTTTGACGCGTCTGCTGTGTTCTCTTGACGATCCATTTGTTGACAGCAAGTCGGTGTGTGTGTGTGTGTGGGGTGTCGTTGAAACCCGGAGGTCGGAGGTAGAATTTGTTGTGACCGTGTAGTACATGCTACAACCTACCTCCGGCTTGTTATTTTAATACTGCGTAGCTCCGGGCCACCGTCAACGCACCAACTACACGTTAGCAAAAACAATCTACCTCCGGGTACCTTTGGGTATCTCCGACCACCTCCGACTTCCGGGTTTTATAAATTTCTGTGTGTGTGTGTGTGTGTTTACATTTCACACATGTATCGGGAGGCGGAGAATGGTATGGTACCTTGCGTTCATCTGATAGGTTTACCTGACCACTGGCTACGGCGCCAACCTAACTCCTGCTCGTCGCTGCATTTTGCCCACTACCCGGACGATCGTATTGACGGCTTGAAATACGTATACATTTCGCGGGACATGTAGTGGGGGTCAGAGGTCAGTGTTTGTTTTTTTAATTACCATTCACTAATTATAACACATTAAATGTGTTTTATTGCAAGAACAACTCTTAATAAGTATAAGGAACACCCTCAAACGTGAGATTTCGTGAAATCTGAAGGCAACGTGTTCCTTTAAGCAAATTAAATTAAAAATGATCAACGGGGGTTTTACTGCAGGTTGTTTCTTTCTTATTTGTTTGTTTGAAAGAAGAAATACAAATAAAGCAAACTAACAAAACAGACAAAGTGAGAATTTTATCAATATAAATTTCTTTATATTATTTAAAACAATTTAAAACAATGTAACGGTACAATCTGGACGATTCCAAGATTGTTGGTATCGGGCTATAAATAGTTTCATTATGTAATAATGTACGACTAACTAATTTTTTGACAAAATTAAAACCTCCCAGATATAGAAGTTTAAAAATCATACACCTCAGGCGACAGACGAAAAAAGGAACATACATGTAGTTAGTCGCACGATTTGTGGTCACGTGATGTCTGACTGTCACGTTCCTACATTGTACATAATCATGATAATGCCGTATTCCACTCATGCTCGCGGGATAACTAATATTATCTTCAAGCAAAATTTACGCACTAATAACACGCGCACTCTGCAAGTACTATACATGTATGTACTCCGCGCATATGCGTAGGGACACAGTTATCTTGGAATACCATGGTGCATTTACCGGTACGCACATATATGAGAATCGGAAGAGTATTATGAAACATTATCACACTGTTGGTTGCCATGGATCCACCAATCAAAACGACGGATTCAAGTTTGCTTGAAGATATATTAAGTTATCAACAGTTGAAGTTATACAGGGTGTATCAGAAAAAGTAGACACTCATAAAATTGTAGATAAAATGAAAATTGTAGTGGGTCATTCCATGTCAAATCACCCAATGGATTTAACCCTACCCTCTTCAAATTTGCTCAAATTTGGTTAATAGGGTAACTTTGGCTCAACAAGCTCAAATTTAAAAATTAAAAATTCATCCGACTTACGGTTTTCGCGATACGGCGCGTGCTTTTTGCGATGATTTCGGTCAAAATTACTCGACCGTCAACTTTCAAACGACCATAAACCCAGTAACCCCTGGTTCAAAATGGCTGAAATTGGTGTTTTTGGAAAGGGAATTGCATAAGGAATCCAAATCTGCCATTATTTTTATGCGTTAACATGGTATGTTTTCCATGACCTTTGACCTTCACTTTGACCTTGAATTTGACCTCGTGGATCACGTGATCCGGAGGTGAACTTCGGTGAAAATTTTCCCCCATATGTTTTCTTCATAATATCAAAAAATTACAGATATAATATTTTTCGTTTGCTTTCCAGCTCTTCTCAAAGTTGCCACGTTTAGTAAAAATTTAATATTCCTATGCAATGTACATGCAAGGCATGCAATACATAATCTATACAGGCAGTGTGCAAATTTTGTAGATCTTATGGAATATACATACAACATTTTAAGAAGCAATAAATTACATATTCCAATATTCCACATGGCATTCACTGTGACTATTAGACCATTACCATAGATTATGTCTTTAAGTGATCATTCAGCTAAAGTTATTAATTAATTACGATCCAGTCTGGGTACACTCTTGAAATAACAGCAATAACTGTCAAAGGAACTCAGCAATTCCTCAAATTAATGTTACAAGTGTACAAATTAAGTGGTCAAGTTAGCCCGCCAGTTGTAGTACCGGTTTCGCACAGCAATGATATACATGTAGAACCAGCACCAGAGGCAGCACAGGATTTTGATGTAATACAACAAAACTTTGTCTGCTGCATTTATGATGGCTTCCCGTGGATCGGCATGGTGGAGAACATTTATGAGGAGTTAGGTGACTAATATTAATTTTATGCACCCTCATGGACCATCCAAACAGTTCAAGTGGCTATTGGAACCTGATAAATGCTGGGTAACTGAAGCCAATGTTTTATGCAAAGTCAACACCACATCACTGACCTCCTCGTCTTCCAGAAAGTACTACATCTCAGCAAATGACAGCGCACAAATTTCAAGAGTGTACCCAGACTGGATCGTAAATAATCAATAACTTTAGCTGAGTGATCATAATCTATGGTAAAGATCTAATAATCACAGTAAATGCCATTTGGAATATGTAATTTATTGCTTCTTAAAATGTTGTATGTATATTCCATAAGTTTACAAAATTTGCCCACTGCCTGTAAAAATTGTACACGTACATGTATTGCATGCCTTGCATAGGAATACACATGTACATGTACTTTGCATAGGAATATTACATTTTTACTAAACATGGCAACTTTGAGAAGAGCTGGAAAGCAAAAAAACAATATTATACATGTATCTCTAATTCTTTGATATTATGAAGGAAACATATGGGGGAAAATTGTCACCGAAGTTCACCTCTGGATCACGTGATCCACGAGGTCAAATTCAAGGTCAAAGTTAAGGTCAAAGGTCATGGAAAACATACCATGTTAACGCATAAAAATAATGGCAGATTTGGATTCCTTATGCAATCCCCTTTCCAAAAACCATTTTGACCCATGGGTTCCTGTGTTTATGGTCGTCTGAAAGTTGACGGTCGAGTCATTTTGACCAAAATCGTCGAAAAAGCTAGCGCCGTATCGCGAAAACCGTAAGTCGGATGAATTTTTAATTTTGAAATTTGAGCTTGTTAAGTCAAAGTTACCCTATAAACCAAATTTGAGCAAATTTGAAAAGGGTTAAAAAAAAAAATGTTGAATTATCGGTAGACATAGGTTTCGAGTTTTCATTAACGTCGTCATCATGTTGGGAATTTCACACCTGGCTGAACAGGGGCTAGTTTTGTAAACAAAGCTGAAATTAACTTGCCATTGGCTTTGGTAGCCTTGGTTAATGTCAAAGCCTGGGATTGAACCCTTTCGAACACGTGCGAATATGCCATTTTAGGCGTCAAATAATGCTGAGTCATTGTGGAAGCAATGTGCGTGCGCGTTGTGTGTCTCTTTTGTGGGCGTAACGCGGTTTAGTTCACCAATGGGAGCCTCATCATAGCGCGTTACGCGCGCTATGGACACACACAATGCACACGCACATAATTGCTTCCACATTGACGCAGCATTGTTTTACTCCCAAAATGACGTCATTGGCACGAGCTCAATAGGGCATGTTGGTCAAGTTGGCTTCAGAAAGTGTATCTTGAAGAGGCATCGGGGCCAACTCAGCAGGGCATGAGGCCATTGGCCTTGGTGACTTTGGTTAATGTCAAAGCCTGGATTGGTTGCATTTCTGTCACAGTTGCTAATTTTTGTTCATTATGTATTCACAGATTGGAGATGGAGCCCCACAGACTGTGGAGCTTCATATTACACACTACAAAAATGGACGTGTTGCCATGGATACTGAAAACACAGGAGAGGTGAGTTTTTGGCCATCATTCCAATTTTATTACAGTGGAATTTCGCTATAATGAACACCAAAAAGAACATTCAGCTACAGTGAACATCGCTCATGGCTCCCAATCATTTGTTCGCGTCAAACGCCACCAAAACAAACACTTGTATGGTTTAGATACGATGCCCATTTATGGTGACTTTCCACTGTATTAAAACTTGTCTAGCTTCCGCTTATAGGCATGCATGGGTAGGGCTTCCTCAAAGATGATATAGCAGCAAAAGTGCAAGATAGCCCACCCATGCGAAATAAATTCAATAAAGTGAAGTATGTAAAGGCACCATTTTAGTAATAAGCAAACTAGACGCGCCTTGTGTCTGTTTGACATGCCTCTCGTAGTGTAATCTGTGTCGCGGCGAATAGTTACAGCGGCATCCACACTTGGGATGAGAGAAAAGTCGTAAGGGCTTTATCGGGATTCCAACCTGACACCTGTGACTCACTGGGCAGAAGCTCTACCATCTGAGTTATAAGGCACAGTGGTATACTCCCTCAGATTTTCCCCAAGACCTCTGACACACCAGGCAGATGCTCTACCAGCTGAGCCATAAGGCACAGTGGTATACTCCCTCAGATTTTCTCCAAGACCTCTGACTCACCAGACACACTCCACCAGCTGCTGAGCTATAAGGCACAGTAGTATACTCCCTCAGGTTTCCCCCAAGACCTATGACACACCAGGCAGATGCTCTACCAGCTGAACTATAAGGCACAGTGGTATATACTCCCTCAGATTTTCCCCAAGACCTCTAACTCACCAGACAGACGCTCTACCAGCTGAGCTATAAGGCACAGTGGTACATGTTATACAGTACTCCCTCATATTTTCCTTAAGACCTTTTACACACCAGGCAGATGCTCTACCAGGTGAGCTATAAGGCACAGTAGTACATGTTATACACCCTCAGATTTTCCCCAAGACCTCTGACACACCAGGCAGATGCTCTACCAGCTGAGCTATAGGGTTCTCCCCACGTACAAACGTGCGTATCGGCCCGATACGCTGAAATTCCGACCCGATACGCAGGAAAAATTGCCGATCAAAAAATTCAGCTCCCGATACGCACAACAAAAAATCAAAAATATCACACATGGTGATGCTAAAAAATACAATAAAATTACCAGACATAAATTCTCTCTCGTGGAAAAAGAACCACAGAGAATTAATGGCAAAAAAACTTCATTCTGATTCGCACGGCCGACCAAAAACCGCTCTCGATACGGTACGGCTGGCCCGGTCCGATCCCCCGGTGCTGGTCCATGGGCGCCGGAACGTGCCTAGTCTGGTTTCCGGACCAAAATATTGCCGACTTTAGTAGGGCGGTAACCAGTCCAACTCATGCCGATCACCTTTTGTTAACTTAACGTCATTGGCCAGAATTTACCAGCAACGGGTCATATTATTTTTATCAGCCAATCAGCATGCGTTTTACAACACGTATTGGCCTCTTACTCTGAAGGGGAAATTCCCTGCACGTGAAATTCCCTGCACGTACGTACACATGGTACAGGAAGTATTCGGAGGTGGTCGGATGTACCCAAAGGTACCGACCCGGAAGCGATATTAATATACGTGCATAGCCATACACACATCTGGTATCCGACTGCGGCCCCAGACTGGCTCGGCCCCAAACTCGGCCCCAGACCAACTCGGCCCCCATTGCCATGTGTACAAACTCGGCCCCAGACCAACTCGGCTCCCATTGCCTTGTGTACAAACTCGGCCCCAGACTGACTCGGCCCCAATTGCCTTGTGTACAAACTCGTACCCAGACTGACTCGGCCCCTATTACATTGTGTACAAACTCGGCCCCAGACTGACTCGGCCCTAATTGCCTTGTATACAAACAAGTTGAAAAAATAAAAAGATTTTTAAAGATTTTTTTTTTTAAACAAAAAAATTTATCTGCACAAAAACAATCTTAAACTGAGTTAAAGAATTCATAACAAGCCCTTCAAGTTCAGGACCCCAGGATAGCTCTAAAATGCACCAGAAAGCTTGTAAAGTCACAAATGTTCCCGGGGCCCTTAAGCGGGCCCCGGACCCCACGCCGTGGCTTCGCAGTTGGGCCCCCACACATTTTCAAATAACCTGGGGAGAACCCTATAATAAGGCACAGTGGTATACTCCCTCAGGTTTTCCCCAAGACCTCTGACACACCGGGCAGATGCTCTACCAGCTGAGCTATAAGGCACAGTGGTATTATATTCCCTCAGGTTTTCCCTAAGACCTCTGACACACCGGGCAGACGCTCCACCACCCTAGCTACATGTATAAGGCACAGTGGTATACTCCCTCGGGTTTTCCCCAAGAGCTCTGACACACCGGGCAGATGCTCTACCAGCTGAGCTATAAGGCACAGTAGTACATGTTATACACCCTCAGATTTTCCCCAAGACCTCTGACACACCAGGCAGATGCTCTACCAGCTGAGCTATAAGGCACAGTGGTATACTCCCTCAGGTTTTCCCCCAAGACCTCTGACACACCGGGCAGATGCTCTACCAGCTGAGCTATAAGGCACAGTGGTATATTATTTATTTTATTTTATTATTTTGGCACAGTCGCCACGGGTCGTGGAAAAGGCAATTATGCCCAAATTAAAATCCACTGCCCCGTATATAAATAAAACAAGACTGAATAAAATTATACATGTACTTAAAACAACATCAGAACGATAAACAGTAAAATATAAACTAACATAAAACGTAGCAGTGACAAGTCACATACACAAACAACAGACAAAGAAAACTAAGTACAGATAAATAAGAGATTAAAACTAAAAATCCAGGGCACACACAGATAAGACTGGTTATGGAGAACGGTTAAAAACAAAGTTAACAACTATAGACTAATCCGACGAACGAAAACTGTATCTTCCCTCAGGTTTTCCCTAAGACCTCTGACACACCGGGCAGACGCTCCACCAGCTGAGCTACATGTATAAGGCACAGTGATACATGTACTCCCTCGGGTTTTCCCCAAGACCTCTGACACACCGGGCACCTGAGCTATAAGGCACAGTGGTATACTCCCTTGGGTTTTCTCCAAGACCTCTGACACACCAGGCAGATGCTCTACCAGCTGAGCTATAAGGCACAGTGGTATACGTGGCCTTGGTGACTTTGGTTAACATGGTTAATGTCAAAGCCTGGATTGGTTGCATTTCTGTCGCAGTTGCTAATTTTTGTTCATTATGTATTTACAGATTGGAGATGGAGCCCCACAGACTGTGGAGCTTCATATTACACACTACAAAAATGGACGTGTTGCCATGGATACTGAAAACACAGGAGAGGTGAGTTTTTGGCCATCATTCCAATTTTATTACAGTGGAATTTCGCTATAATGAACACCAAAAAGAACATTCAGCTACAGTGAACATCGCTCATGGCTCCCAATCATTTGTTCGCGTCAAACGCCACCAAAACAAACACTCGTATGGTTCAGATACGATGCCCATTTATGGTGACTTTCCACTGTATTAAAACTTGTCTAGCTTCCGCTTATAGGCATGCATGGGTAGGGCTTCCTCAAAGATGATTTAGCAGCAAAAGTGCAAGATAGCCCACCCATGCAAAATAAATTCAATAAAGTGAAGTATGTAAAGGCACCATTTTAGTAATAAGCAAACTAGACGCGCCTTGTGTCTGTTTGACATGCCTCTCGTAGTGTAATCTGTGTCGCGGCGAATAGTTACAGCGGCATCCACACTTGGGATGAGAGAAAAGTCGTAAGGGCTTTATCGGGATTCCAACCTGACACCTGTGACTCACTGGGCAGAAGCTCTACCATCTGAGTTATAAGGCACAGTGGTATACTCCCTCAGATTTTCCCCAAGACCTCTGCCACACCAGGCAGATGCTCTACCAGCTGAGCCATAAGGCACAGTGGTATACTCCCTCAGATTTTCTCCAAGACCTCTGACTCACCAGACACACTCCACCAGCTGCTGAGCTATAAGGCACAGTAGTATACTCCCTCAGGTTTCCCCCAAGACCTATGACACACCAGGCAGATGCTCTACCAGCTGAGCTATAAGGCACAGTGGTATACTCCGTCAGGTTTTCCCCAAGACCTCTGACACACCAGGCAGATGCTCTACCAGCTGAGCCATAAGGCACAGTGGTATACTCCCTCAGATTTTCTCCAAGACCTCTGACTCACCAGACACACTCCACCAGCTGCTGAGCTTTAAGGCACAGTAGTATGTCCCTCAGGTTTCCCCCAAGACCTATGACACACCAGGCAGATGCTCTACCAGCTGAGCTATAAGGCACAGTGGTATACTCCGTCAGGTTTCCCCAAGACCTCTGACACACCAGGCAGATGCTCTACCAGCTGAGCTATAAGGCAAAGTGGTATACTCCCTCAGATTTTCCCCAAGACCTCTAACTCACCAGACAGACGCTCTACCAGCTGAGCTATAAGGCACAGTGGTACATGTTATACTCCCTCATATTTTCCTTAAGACCTTTTACACACCAGGCAGATGCTCTACCAGCTGAGCTATAAGGCACAGTAGTACATGTTATACACCCTCAGATTTTCCCCAAGACCTCTGACACACCAGGCAGATGCTCTACCAACTGAGCTATAAGGCACAGTGGTATACTCCCTCAGGTTTTCCCCAAGACCTCTGACACACCGGGGAGATGCTCCACCAGCTGAGCTATAAGGCACAGTGGTATACTCCCTCAGGTTTTCCCCCAAGACCTCTGACACACCGGGCAGATGCTCCACCAGCTGAGCTATAAGGCACAGTGGTATACTCCGTCAGGTTTTCCCCAAGACCTCTGACACACCAGGCAGATGCTCTACCAGCTGAGCTATAAGGCAAAGTGGTATACTCCCTCAGATTTTCCCCAAGACCTCTAACTCACCAGACAGACGCTCTACCAGCTGAGCTATAAGGCACAGTGGTACATGTTATACTCCCTCATATTTTCCTTAAGACCTTTTACACACCAGGCAGATGCTCTACCAGCTGAGCTATAAGGCACAGTAGTACATGTTATACACCCTCAGATTTTCCCCAAGACCTCTGACACACCAGGCAGATGCTCTACCAGCTGAGCTATGAGGCACAGTGGTATACTCCCTCAGGTTTTCCCCAAGACCTCTGACACACCGGGCAGATGCTCCACCAGCTGAGCTATAAGGCACAGTGGTATACTCCCTCAGGTTTTCCCCAAGACCTCCGACACACCAGGCAGACGCTCCACCAGCTGAGCTATAAGGCACAGTAGTATACATGTACACCCTCAGATTTTTTCCAAGACTTATGACACACCAGGCAGATGCTCTACCAGCTGAACTATAAGGCAAAGTGGTATACTCCCTCAGGTTTTCCCCAAGACATCTGACTCACCAGACAGATGAGCTACAGGGCAGACGCTCTACCATCTGAGGTATAAGGCACAGTGGTATACTCCCTCAGGTTTTCCCCAAGAACCCAATTGTTCTCTTATTGTTGCATGGGACCGCAACTGAGCAAAGTAACAAACACAATATTTGGTATGGTACCTAATCACCATTGAAATGAAACAACCAAACTATGGGATGAGAAAAAAAATCAGCAACCGCGAGAGTCATGTCAAACGGACATGAGGCGCATCTACCGGTAGTTTGCTTACTAAAATGGCACCTTGAATTTCTACGGAGGTCAGCCCCTGGTAGAGTAGTCTATCTTGCATCAGGCATTTAACTTTAATAGTTTGTGTAGTATTCAATTGTTCGTATTCAAATTAATGCAAATAAATGCTTAATTTACATACATATTACTGCACCATTAATTAATACTGACATATTGATGTACTGTTCTTGCCTTAATCAAAATTATGCAAATCTGGCTACTTATTTACATGTCACTGCAGCATGCTAAATTTACTGTTTTGCCCTTGCTCATGTATGGTGTTCCCCATCTTCCTTTCGCAAGGGTCTTTCCATCCTGAGATATACCCTGAGGAAATACACGCAAATCTGTGGAGCGAGCCGGCTGTTGTCTTGAGCCAACTCACGCCCGAGTCATTTTGATGTAATTTAATCAATTCGGTCATGTTATGCCGAAAAGAAACAATTTCTATACTTTCCAGAAATTGTATTGGGTTCTGTTCCTTATGACTGTCCCATTCCTACCAAACTTTCAAACGACGAACTTTATTTACTCCGCAGTTTTTCAAATTAATAACAGGGATGCATGCTGACCAATGTAATGGAACGGATTCCCCAGTATTCTTTAAATAGCAGCCAATCGCCGACGCGGACAACGGCCAGCATTACCGAGTACAAGTATCACATGCATGCACGGTGTTTACAATCTGCGCGCGTCACATTTAAATGCCTGCAATCGTGCTGCATAATGCACTGCAAGCGTCCTGATTGGTCCAGCAGAGGCGACAAGATTTCTGTCGCTAGTCCCACCGCCAAATGGGGCCTTTTTCAACAGGGCCACTGTACGCAGGAGTTAGGGAGTGCTTTAAAGGGGCACTGTTGCAAGAGGATGGGGTCTTTCCTGCACTCGTACCTCGCTTGCCAAGAACCCTTGCTGCATCGACTGGGTCTGAGCTGTATTACAGGCCTAGGGCTGTTCAACCAATGAGACGAGATATCTTTTGACCTGTATCTTTTGACCTTTTAATGAGCCGTTTCGAACAATCATCTCGCGTGTTGTTTTTTCTCGCGACATCGTAGCCGCAATTACCACAATTTGTGTGGGGGAGATCTTTTTATGTACATTTATCTTGCACGCAGTATAAATGTTCGTAACTGAAGAAAGACTTACTACCGGTATATTTCGGTAAAAGCTAAACGCAGAATCTCTGAATAAAGATAGGCCTATTAAAAAACGCCTTTACAATGACTGTTTATTTAAACATTGGACCCCACCTCCTAGCATGCCTAGTAAAAGTGGACGCTAACACTAAACGGAGCGAGGCGCGTGAATGGCTCTTGCTGTTGGCAACAGCGTCCTACATGTAGCTACATGTACATGTACATGTATGATGCATTTTGAATGTCGTGCTACGTGCACGTGCGCTTTAGTATATCGGGCCTATCGGCACTGCATGCGATGACCGAGAAACATGCGCTGCGCGTGATTGGTCAGTTGCGATCACTGTCACTGGCTAATAAATATTCATATATATTCCTCAATACAGATCAGACCCAGTCGATGCAGCAAGGGTTCTTGGCAAGGAAAGACCCTTGCGAAAGGAAGATGGGTGTTCCCCTGAAGCGGAGTTCCAGTTTTGTTTTTTAGAAGTCACATCATGGCCATGGTTTTATCATGATGCTACCCAGAATGCCCCAATATTTTCTCATGTTTATTAATGCATGGTCTCCCTCTGTTGTTGTAGTTGTATATTTTATGGCATCTTCGGCAACTAAGGCCCTTTATGCCATCAACTATACGGTTTTAGCTTTAACTATACTATATTATCAACTTGAGATGACGAAGAAGGAGTTGCAGTTTTAGAAGTGGGAGGAAAACCCCCAGAGAAATGCCCCAGGGGAAAACACACGCGGTCAAGTAGGGACTGCAAACCCAATCCACATACACGCCCCGGATTCGAACCCGGGACGCCATAGGTGAAAGGCGAGGAAAGAACCCGTACGCCAACCCGACCGCCCTGGTGTCCCTCTGAAACTGAGTTCCAGTTTTGTTTTTTGGAAGTCACATCATGGCCATGGTTTCATCATGATGTTACCCAGGATGCCCCAATATTTTCTAATGTTTATTCATACCAGTCCCTCTGAAACTGAGTTCCAGTTTTGTTTTTTGGAAGTCACATCATGGCCATGGTTTTATCATGATGCTACCCAGAATGCCCCAATATTTTCTCATGTTTATTCATGCATGGTGTACCCTGAAACTGAGTTCCAGTTACATAGTGGCCATGGCTTCATGAGGGGGGGGGGGGGGGGGGGTGGGGGGTGGGGGGGGGGGGGGGGGGGGGGGGGGTGGGGGGGGGGGGGGGGGGGGGGGGGGGGGGGGGGTGGGGGGGGGGGGGGGGGGGGGTGGGGGGGTGGGGGGGGGGGGGGGGTGGGGGGTGGGGGGGTCTAAAAAGTTAATGTATTTCTAGCATTGTGTGCTATGATATCATTGGAAAGCCTGTTTATTTCTCTAACAGTTTGTCCCGTTCGTTATGAACATAATTTGTGGGATGAGCACCATTAAACAAATTTGTCAGTATGTTTTCCTCATTTATGTTACTTAGAAAGTTAGTTTTTCTGTTGAACACTGTTAAGCCTAGCGTCCATCGACATTGCAACTGGAAGCAACTCGACCATCAGTTGCTGTCGATGTGTGCAGCAACTGGGAACATCCAGTTTTCAAAGCGCACACATCGACACGGCAAATTGGTAAAGCCTACAGTACATTGACTTTTCAACTGGAAGCAACTGTTGCTGTCGATGTGCGCGCACGTATTCAGACACACACGTGCAACTGACAGCAACTACATGTAGTTGCAACTACGTGTGCATGTACATTGACGCAACTGACCGCAACTGGGTACAACTACAGTTGCCAGAAGGTAGAACATGAGCAACTCGCGGCAACTCCAGTTGCCAGTAGTTGCAAGTACGAGCACATCAACCTTTTGAGCAACTGATCAGTTACTCCCAGTTGCCGCGAGTTGCTTCCAGTTGCCGGAAACACCAGTTGCCACTACAGTGTAGTTGCTTCCAGTTGCAATGTGGATGTACACGTACGCTAGGCTTTAAAGACCCACCCACATTCACAACAGAGTAATTAAGTAAACATTACATACAGTACTCATGCATTTCATTTGATTTCCTTTTAACAGGACCAATTTATGAAGCTCCCTTGTGTTGCTGCCCATGCTTGGCCTCACCTGGACTAATGGACTCCACATACATGTCTCTCTCTTGTTGGAATTCATTTGTCATCATTAGCAGCTTTTAGGTATTGTAATCATCAGCTTGTTACTACTTCTCTACATTAGGAATAGCTTGCTCTTTCCCAATGATATAATCTGACAGCACTTTTGCTCAGTGCTTTCCCAAGAACTATCATTATGTTAACAATTTGTGCTTGGGTGGGATTCGAACCCACAACCTGCTGCATTCTGAAGCAGTTTCCTTAACTACTCAACCTCTCGGTGTGCTGGTGTCAAAGGGCCTGTTTGATTCTTGCAACATTTAGTATCAAAACTAATCCCTTGCCCTTTTCCGACAATTGATAAGAACAATTAAAAATATCAAAATGTGCTTGGGTGGGACTCGAACCCATATCCTCATTCTCCTACATTCTACTACAACAGTTGACTTGACCACTCGGTGTGCTGGTTCAAATCATGGAGCAGTTGGGACTGGAACCTAGAACAGTTGCCTCACTCATTCGACCACTGAGTGTACTGGTCTCAAAGAGCCAGTTGGTTTCACAACTAATCCCCTGCCCCTTTCTGATGCAATTTATCAGCACTTTATGCTCGGAGCTTTCCCAAGAACTATGTTAAAACCTGTGCTTGGGTGGACTTGAACCCACAACCTTCTGAATTCTAGAGCAGTTGTTTTTAACCTTTCAACCAATCATTACGCAGGTGTCAAAGGGCCAATTTGAATCATGGAAGTTGGTATCACAACTAATCTAGAGTAGTTGCCTCAACCACTTGACCACTCACTGCGCTGGTATCAAAGGGCCAGTCTGAATCATGGAGCAGTTGGTATCACAACTACCCTTTCTTGGTCAAATTTATAAGAACTGCTAAAAACATAAAAATGTGGTTGGGTGGGACTTGAACCTAGAGCAGTTGTCTCAAATTATTCAACTACTCAGTGCAAAAGGGTCTATTTGAATCGTGGAGCAGTTGGCATCACAACTAATCCCTTTCCCCTTTTTGATGATATTTAGCTGGTGTCGGACTGTCAGTTTGAATCATTAAAAACCAGTGCTTGGGTGGGACTCGAACCCACAGCCGAGCAGATCTTTTAAGCACTTTTGTAAGGCACATTTTTGTATTTTCTTTTTTAATTACTAAAACATCTTTGAGCAAATTCCGCTCAAACTCCATAACATTTTCAGGCCTGTTGTCTGTTTTGGCACCGATTTGGCACCGTCATATTTAGTTAGATGATAGCATTTCTGCGGTTGTACCAGTGTGGATGAACTAGCTAAAATAAACCATCTTTTGTTTGGATCAATTCTGCTTTCATAAAATGCATTAAGTTCATTCATACCTCCACACATTTTCCACTTTAGTGTTAGATATTTGGTTTGAAGTCTTACATGTAGCTCTGATTTGTAAGTACCGTAACTTAGTTAACTTATATATTTTCTTTCCCTTTTAGTCTGTGGCTACTGTTCATATGCACCACCCATCATGTTGAGATTTGCTGGGAGAAGAAATCTGGCCAGTGTTGACCTACAGTATCAGTAAGTCACAGTCCATTGTTCTGTTCATCTTTACTGCAAATCCATTTTGGGTCAATTTTATGACAATAATTTTTTTTTTAAATCACAAGGGGTTAGTCCAGCAGTTATTTGCACAAATCGGCATAAAAATATATGACCTTTTAAAAAATGTCTTCGAAATTTAAGGAAAACAATTTTTCCCCTGTTTCCAACCTGTTTTGGTACGTTTCAAAGTTAAATTCTGAATCTTTTTTGTCTTTGCTGAAACTCCATACTGATGTACCCCGGTAGGGTCGTCTCTACCATCCCAATCAACTCTGATTGTGAATGTAGCCTGCAGTTTATACAGTGAACACTCATTGGGGAAGATTCCACTACACATTCAAATATTTGCGGAAATGCCTCTCACCTTGCATTTTAATTGCTCTACACTTCACGCTAATTTCTCCAAAGCAGTTTATTTGTAAACTCCACGATGCGTGAGGCAATCCATGATTTTAAACAAATCAGATGTGAATCTTTGTAAGCAACCTAACGTGTCTTCATTTTTCCAGCCAAATTGAAAAATTCATCAACTTTTAATTTTCTCTAAACTTGCAGCATTTTATAACGTAGTCGTTATGTTTTCTTAATTTGTGACAGGTGACAAAGACGTGTGTGCCAAGCGATGTCGACCAGGAGCTGAATATTTTCAAGATCTGTTTTGGCAGACCTCACTGCATCGTCTTCAGAGTGGCCAAGATTGACCCACGGTGAGCCCCAATATACTGGCATTTTCCACGGTAAGGGGGGAATTTTGGCAACACATACCATATTTTCCAGAAAATACCTTTGTCTGGTCTCAAAATAAAATAAATAAGTTTTAGTTGTTCTGAAGAGATAACTTGGGCCCAAAAAGGGTTACAAATAGTGTGACAACATGCCTTTCTAAAAACCCTGTACCGGGTATACCAATTTCCAATATACACTCGTAACTGGGACGGCCTAAAATGTAACACAAGTGTCCGTCCCGGTTACGAGCGTATATTGGAAATTTGATCACAGGGTTTTTAGAAAGGCATGTTGTCACACTATTTGTAACCCTTTTTGGGCCTAAGTTATATCTCTTCAGAACAACTGAAACTTATTTCTTTTATTTTGAGACCAGACAAAGGTATTTTCTCGAAAATATGGTCTGTATTGCCAAAATGCCCTCTTTACTGTATAAAGTATCTCCAGTTTTCGAAAAATGACCATTGGGCCTTCAGGAGTTGCAGTTTACAGGCATGCAACTTTTCCTCATCTGCACCATCGGAAATTAAAAAAACACTGTACAAAGTCGGAGATTTGTTTGCATTTCCCTTGTAACACAGTTGTATGCCTGAGTTTACAGCATAGAAAAACATTATCTGATTCAACAAATATGGAAATGTTGCATTTGTGCCATCTGTAGATTTACTATACTGTTTAAAAACTTTTTACTTTTCCCCCGCAGACACAAGTTGAAGAAATCAGGATGATTGAACCTTCTGCCACAGAGTTCCCAAAAAAACCCAAAGCAACTTTCGAACAAGAAGCTCTGCTGTCCAAGCCTCTTTACAAAAACAGTTTGTAAACATTGAATCAACTCAACTGAACCTTCCATCTATCAGTCAGTCCCTAAGCACCCAACTCTTCAGTGTCTCAACAATGACTATCAGTTTGTAAACATTGAATCAACAGAAGAAAAAACCTTCTATCCATTCTACAGTCAGTTCCTAAGCACAACTCTTCAATGTCTCAAAAAAATGACTAACAGCTTGTAAACAAACAAGCTGTCCTAAATTTGTTCAAGCCTCTCTCCAAAAATTGATTAACAGTTTGTAAACATTGAATCTTCTATCCATCCCTAAGCACACAACTCTTCAGTGTCTCAAAAATTACTATCAGTTTGTAAACAAACCAAAACTTGCTCAAATTATTCTCTCTCTCAAAATAAATGACTAACAGTTTGTAAACATTGACTTGTACTTAATATTCTTGTCTTCATTTAGCAACAACCAATTGTATTTATTTCTCTTGTAGCATTGTTAAATGTACTTTAACAAATATAGTAATGTCTGTAAAAAATCTTTTTTAAATAGTGTTATATAGTTAAAGTAACTTCCAAAGTCAAAATAAAAGTCACTGATAACAAAAGTTTCATTTGTAAACAAGTCTCATTTTATTCTGTACTCCAATCAGTAAACCAAGTAATATATTCAAGTAAAATGTTCATTAACTTAATTTATGCAAGGTCCTAATTGCTATTGTCTTTACAGATAGGTTCTGCGCTCTCGGCAGAAATTAAACATTCAATTTTCTAACGTATTGAAGTGGAGGTTTCCCTCCTCTACCTGTTAAAGAAAAAAATAATAAAAACGGTGTACAAAGAAATACAATTAAAATGATTTATTAAACATTCACTGTAAAACAAGAAAATATAATTACAAACGATAACTGCAATTTCAAGAAACAAATCAATCAAACACAACATTTGTAACTTGGTAAATCACAATTAAGTTACATATTGTCAATAACAACATGACGATAAACTGAAAATTGACTTTCTCAAGTTTTCTGTCTACATACCCAATTGACTAAAAGTACCATCAGCAATTTGTTCCAGATTACGGCGTACCACGGCACAAAGACATCACTCGCGAAAAGATTTAAAAACTATTCCGTCTGGAACCGAGGTTGTAGTCGAGTCCGTCAAACGTCCAGAAGCAAAGGATGAGCATGCACAAACGAATGCCTTTGTTGGAGTTCATTTGAGTAGCATGTGACTTGAATTAGGACCCAGGGACTTGTGGTGGACTTGACTACAACCCTGCTTGCAGCCTCATGAGCTCCCATTTCTGAAAAAGAAAATTACAAAAAATAATTTCAGATCAACACAATTTACAATGCATTTCATACCAAAACAAAATGATTTTTGAGTTAAATTTCTCATAACTTATTCCATTTGCCTAAAACAATTTACCGGTCGTATAAAAAAGTACCTTTTAGCTGGAAATCATGTGTAGCTTTTTGAACTGTATTATGTTCAATAAATTGGTGTTGGCGAATACTTTTGCATTAATATAGCATGGAAGTCATCTGCAGGGGTCACCTTATATAATAATACAGCATTTGTCTCAAATTTACTTGAACATTTCTTTTTACAGGGAAAATATTTCTGTGACATTTCTGACGTCACACACGTAACATACATTTTCCCCCTGTAAAAAGGAACTTTCAGATAAATTTGAAACAAATGCTGTACTATTATAAGGTGCCCCCTGTAGATGACTACCATGCTAAACTCCTCAAAAAAAATTCAGAAAGTCAATTTTGACTGACGATTTTTCTCTTGTTACTAAATAATTTCCTTTGAAATTTGTATCATTGGAAAGCCCCGTTATTCCTCTTTACAGTGATTTGTTATGATTGTTATGATTGTGTGCATTTGAAAATGCACACAAACTTGTTTATGGTTTTTCAATGATTATCAATTTATAGGTAAGAATTAAGGGTTTTTTCCCTATAAAAAAAAAAAAACTAAATTTAAGAATTTGCTTAGAATTTTTTTTTTAGCCATTCTCGTGTTTTGAGCACAAACTGCATGTTACACATTTCATTTTCTACAAAAAAGAAAAGGTCAATTCATGTGGCGTGGATTGCATTTGAGACAATAGAGAGGTTCGCAAGGTGACGAATACGGATAACGGTAACCGTTCACGTTGATGCGATCACTGAACTGGGTTTCGCACTGTGTGACTACGTGCATACATTCATCTGCTAAATATGCTCTGCGCTTGGCTTTGTTTGCAGCAGATTTTCCTCACTTTCACGTGGGAATGATTAATTAAATTCGATCGGTATTTAAGGAAGATACATCACAAAGAAACAAAATGCATAAAACTTATTAATCCATCACGGAAAAAGCGAAAAATCTGCATAACCGGTATCCGTTTTTATGCTACGCGTATGGAGGCCGATAACCGTTGTTCACGCATATGAAAACATGTGTACTATACTATTTACGGTTACGCGTCACGAGACGCGCATAAAGTCATGACGTATCGGTATCCGTGACGGTGCGAAAACCTCCATAATGATTAGTTCTAAACGTGGGTTCTCTCCACCCAGGAGTGGGTACCTATGTGAATGTTGATATGTTTGCTGAGTTTGTACTCCAATTTTAAACCACTTCAGCAAGTAAATTCATTCCCTTCGCACACATATGCAATAAGTAAAGTTTGTTTAATCTACGTGCCAAACATATTTGATTTTGTGCTGTACATTTACCAGCATGTCTGAATGAAAATTGTGGCCATGCACAACATGGAACCTTTTTTGACACAGATGTGTTTTGCCAAACATATTTAATCTACGTACGTATGCCAAACATATTTGATTTTGTGCTGTACACCCCTCCCCCTTCCCCCACCCCTTCCCCCACCCCCTTCCCCCACCCCCTTCCCCCACCCCCTTCCCCCTCCCCCTTCCCCACCCCCTTCCCCCACCCCCTTCCCCCTCCCCCTTATGGAGGCCGATAACCGTTGTTCACGCATATGAAAACATGTGTACTATATACGGTTACGCGTCATGAAAATTGTGGCCATGCACAACATGGAACCTTTTTTGACACAGATGTGTTTTGCCAAACATATTTAATCTACGTACGTATGCCAAACATATTTGATTTTGTGCTGTACACCCCTCCCCCTTCCCCCACCCCTTCCCCCACCCCCTTCCCCCACCCCCTTCCCCCACCCCCTTCCCCCTCCCCCTTCCCCACCCCCTTCCCCCACCCCCTTCCCCCTCCACCTTATGGAGGCCGATAACCGTTGTTCACGCATATGAAAACATGTGTACTATATACGGTTACGCGTCACGAGACGCGCATAAAGTCATGACGTATCGGTATCCGTGACGGTGCGAAAACCTCCATAATGATTAGTTCTAAACGTGGGTTCTCTCCACCCAGGAGTGGGTACCTATGTGAATGTTGATATGTTTGCTGAGTTTGTACTCCAATTTTAAACCACTTCAGCAAGTAAATTCATTCCCTTCGCACATATGCAATAAGTAAAGTTTGTTTAATCTACGTGCCAAACATATTTGATTTTGTGCTGTACATTTACCAGCATGTCTGAATGAAAATTGTGGCCATGCACAACATGGAACCTTTTTTTGACACAGATGTGTTTTGCCAAACATATTTAATCTACGTATGCCAAACATATTTGATTTTGTGCTGTACACCCCTCCCCCTTACCCCTCCCCCTTCCCCCACCCCCTTCCCCCACCCCCTTCCCACCACCCCCTTCCCCCCACCCCCTTCCCCCTCCCCCTTCCCCATCCCCCTTCCCCCTCCCCCTTCCCCCTTCCCCCTTCCCCCTTCCCCCTCCCCCTCCCCCTCCCCCTTCCCCTTCCCCCTTCCCCCTCCCCCTTCCCCCTCCCCCTTCCCCCTCCCCCTTCCCCCTCCCCTTCCCCCTCCCCTTCCCCCTTCCCCCTCCCCCTTCCCCCTCCCCCTTCCCCCTCCCCCTTCCCCCTCCCCCTTCCCCCTTCCCCCTCCCCCTTCCCCCTCCCCCTTCCCCCTTCCCAACCCTCTCTTCGAGCTCCCCTTATATTAACACTCCCTTCCCTTCTGTTAACACACACACTCCCCTAAAAACAAAGGAATTCCTTGGATGTTTGATACACAATGGGGGAACAATGGTAGGGGGAGGGGCATACCCTCTGCCACATCGTGCTGCATATACATTCCTAAGATGTTTAAATAACGATAGGAACAGGTGTACTCTCATATGCTATGTGGGCGTCTGCTTGGGCGATTCCACGCTGGAGTCGAGTAGAATCGATTCCACGCTGGAGTCGAGTAGAATCGATTCCACTTTAAGAATCTGAGTCACTATTCCAAATTTTCAGGAATCGATTCCTTTTATCTAGATTCGATCCCCAGTGATAGGTTGCCGAATGCCGATTCTTAGAAATTCCGGAACCAAAATACACGGGTTTTTGCCGTCTTCCTTTCGCAAGGGCCTTTGCTGCACGTTGCACACCGAGTTACCGAGTTTCCGGTGTGCAGCAAAGACTCAAGTTTTTGCGAAAGGAAGATGGGGACGGGTTTTGCAAGAGTACTGATCGGCTAATTGGTTCTGATGATATCATATCATAAACGTTCAGTACCGCTCAGTGCCACTTATGGAGTCGATTCCGGGTAGCTAGAATTGCGATCGATTGGAATCGAAATCGATTCCAAAAATGCTGTCCAGAGTCGCCCAAGCCCGCGTTTCCATTATTCGGTTACGTAACCATGCACCGCATTCCGGACGCAATGAACCGTGGAAGCGGCAGGTACATTTTGCAACAGACGAACTGCCGACGGCCGGTCAAGATGCTGGTGATGATACGGGACGTCCTCGACAATCTACGCTATAGTGGGATTTTTAGGTACATGTACGTAAACTACGATTGTAACGGTTAATTTATTCCTATGTTTTCATGCTATGTGGGAATGGTAAAGATTAAAGTTTTTGTGGGTCTACCTACTCGACATGCTTGAAAAAGGGAAAAGTAGTTATGTGGGGTTCGGGATTTAAAATACGTGGGTTGAGTTAGACCATAGTCAGCAAGGAACAGTTCCTTGCTCTATGGTTAGACAAGCTTAATTAGGTTACCATGGCTCGAATTTGTTCATGTGGTAATCTCTAAAAGATTAGGCTACCACATGAACAATTTCGAGCGGAGGTAACCTTGTCTAAAAGATTACCACATGAAAAATGTCGAGCCGAGGTAACCTAAATTGTCTAGGGTTGAGTGAAATGAACTTGTTATGATTCCTTGCTTATAATGGGCTTAATCAAGTAACCATCCTTCTAATCTGATTGTTGTTTTCGCTTTCAGGATGGAGTCGTGTACTACCGTATGACGGCGGCTTCATGGAAAAGGTAAATTGCGGATCTGTTAAAACTCTTAATTGGAAGAAATTCCTGAAAGATTTTACTTTAATACCTGCACTTTCAACTCTTTGTACAAGTCTTATGGACTTCATTAACAAAATTAAGGTTTTTTGTTATTTTATTCGTTTGGGTTGAACAATTAAGATGTTAAGGAAACTACCTCCTGGAATCAATAGATAATCCAATTTTAAGATATACTTCCCACTTGCACTTTTGTCGGAAATGTTGCATTTCTGAGATAAATAAATAATAAAACTACCAGTACTGCAGAGAGTAAGACAAAATCACAGCGAGTAAGCGTGACAATAGAGGCCGCTGCATGCAAGCGTACATGGTTCATCTTGTGCACCAACTAAATGCAATTTTTGAAAAAGGAAAATGTCATTTTTCTTTAGAAAAGCAACATTTGCGACAAAATTGCATGTGTAAACTGGAAAGTATATCTTATAATTGGATTATCTGTTGATTCCAAGAGGTAATTTCCTTAAAATCTTTGTTCAACCTAAACGAAAAAATAACTTTTTGTTATTCAGGCTAAAATAATATTTTCACAACAAAATTTCACTTTTTTAGCGGAAGATAAGCTGTATGAATGAAATAATGCAGGTATTTAAGTAAAATAGGAAAGAATTATGTTTACTGGCTGCCACTTATTCTCCTTATGACTTAATAACCATCAAAATATTTGAAAGGGAAGTGAATTGTGCAGTAACAAACATTCAAAAATTGTCTTGAAAATACTGCCCTGTTCCATAGGTTTAACACACGGCGTCTCAGTGGCAACCAGTGAACAGAATTCATACCAAAACAAATTCTGATCATCTTCTCAACTTTTACCGAAACATGAATTTTATAGTGGATAGTGTCATTTTGGAAAGAATTTACAAGTCGGACATCACATAGACTTTCCTGCACTAAACCCATCGGACAACTGGGAATAATTCCCGGTATTTTTTCCCTTATACATTGAAAATACATTGCGTAAGCGTGACATAAGTTATTTTAAAGGAAAACAATTCTGATTAACTTCTCAACTCTTAACTAGAATTCTCTCATTTAATCCACATAGGAACAATTAAAATTACCACAAAACAATAATTCAACAAAATGAGGCCATTTTGAATGATCATGGTTAGGGTTTTGGGAACCTTTTATTTATTTTATTAATTAACAGCAATACTTTGTCTTTTCTCCTCAGGTTTTTGATCACCATGCCAAGGGTCCAGTTTAAATGTAAGTATCATATGGCCTCTATTGTAACTTTAAAGATGCATTGTTTGAGCTTGGAGCCAATTTTACCATGAATACTTTTAGAAGGCTAAAAGTGTTGTTTTGGACGTTTTATATTGGGACGTTATTTTAACCCCCTTCGATCGTGTGGACTGTCTTACACGCCCTCAAGAGGCCAGATACACATGTGTAAATCCTTACCGTAAATTCCAAATCAGACATTTAAACGCACACCATGAAGGTCCTTGTAATCTCAAGACTTCTGTACCCTTGTCGTTCATTGTCCATGATGACTCAAACATCAAAAAAGGATAAAAGGAAGCAAAATCTGGAGTAAAATCGACAAATTTGGACAGACGGGAGACTTGACCATGTCATGCATGTTGAATTCGCTACCCATGTGATCGCGTCAAAAGGAAAGTAGTCCCACCAACGCGGATGGATTTTGTTTAGCCTAGACCTGCCCCCTGTCTATGTGCGCTACGCTGCTCTCGCTCATATACAACGCGTGGGGAAGTAAATATGTGGACAGGGGTCCAGTCTAGGCTAAACAAAATCCATCCGCGTTGGTGGGACTACATTTCTTTTGACGCGTCTCAGCATGAAGTCTGTGTACCGCGCTGGCTGAACATTTTCGATTTTACTCCAGATTTTGCTTCCTTTTATCCTTTTTTGATGTTTGAGTCATCATGGACAATGAACGACAAGGGTACAGAAGTCTTGAGATTACAAGGACCTTCATGGTGTGCTTTTAAATGTCTGATTTGGAATTTACGGTAAGGATTTACTCACATGTGTATCTGGCCTCTTGAGGGCGTGTAAGAACGGTCCACACGATCGAAGGGGGTTAAAATGTTAAGGGGCTAAAAGTCTATATAGAAAATGATAACGTCCCAATATAAAACGTCCAAAACAACACTTTTAGCCTTCTAAAAGTATACCATGAATATCTGGGCATGCAATTCTTAGGTTGATGTTAATGATATAAATAGTACTGGAGTTTTATACATTCACCACCAAAGTAGGTACCTAGGCCTATATTGTTCTGTGTGGAGAGGCAATTTATGGTAAAATGCCTTGCCCAAAGGCACATCTACAACCTTTTGAATTAACCAAGGTATTGAGTTCATGTATGACACTTTACTGTTTGGATTTCTAAATTTCATATTAAAATTGGCCCAGACTTATTTTTGTGTTTTTACTTGGTTTATTGATTATAAAAAGGCAAATCATGGGTGTCCGTGCATGGTAATGAACTCCACGTACCGTAATTTTCGGAATATAAGCCGCCCGGGGTATAAGCCGCGACGCCCGAAAATTCCAGAAACAAGATTCACCGTCGGCGTATAAGCCGCCCGGCTTATTAGCCGCACTATTTTGTCGGCCACAGATCGATCACAAAGAACTGCCGCCGTAAGTGCCTCACCGCGGGCCACGTGCGCGCGACCACGCACTGCAGTTGTCACACTCTCTGTCGGCGCGGCATGTCGCCTCAAAGAGAGCTTTGTGGTCCAGGTTGTTTTGATGACAGCACACTCAAGAGAAAACCTTATTGAAATCAAGAAGTGGCTTTATCGGAAAAGGCGTTACATGTTTATAATAAGTTATAGCAAGGTGCAATGCACTCAAAGTAGGCTAATCTTGTTTCAGTTTGTTTTGTAAATAGATAAAGTACATGTAACTTGACATATTTAAAAAATGCCTTGGAATGTGCATAATGAGAAATCTCCAAAAAATAAAGGAGAGTATAGAAGACGATGACGAAGGCATCAAGATATTCGCTGGATTCTCCGACGGCGGCCGCACGGCATGCAGTACACCAGGCCGGTAGGCCATGCACAAACACGGTAAGTGAAAGCAGGGCTTCGTTCCAAATACGCGCACATTGTTAAACGTTTGCAAAGTTCGCCAAATACCCAGCTTGTACGCATATGCACAAGATCAAAGAGCACTGTAACCAGAGGCGAACGTTGCCAACGTTCGCATGAGTGGAACGCAGCCCACGTGTACAAATTGTACACTGCTTTCTCCCGGGCCCGACGCATATGCTATGCATGTACGATAATAGCCGGCCGAGTCTCTCCATTACGCGCACCGCGATTGGTTATTTTCAATGCACATGGTACGTGACTTGGTGATTTTGATCTCACCGGCCAAAATAAAATATGCCAAACGTTTTATGTTTGATTGCTTCCGTATTGTACTGCCACTACATTGCATTTGTCATGCGTTTGGGTCCATCACGATTAAACTAAAAACGCAAAGGACAGTGACAAAGAATTAGACTGGACCAGATGGACGGGGGTTTAGACCGAAGCTGCAGCAATAATTGGACGGTTCATGGGGCATCTCCATTTTTGCAAAAAGAGTTTATAAATAAGAAAACCAGCTTCACGGCCAGCGGCAAAAAACTGAAGCCGATGGTCATCAATGGGCGTCTTGAGCGGAGTATACCAAGGCTGTGCAAACGCTATGCCTTCTTTTTTCCGAATTCGGTTATCTCAATAGATCATTCTATGTTGATTGCAACTGACATAAAGGGGCTTCATGGGGATTAGGTGATTGATATTAATATTTGTAATTCAGCGGAAAAAGAATGCTACATAGATCTATCGTCTTTTGCTTGGTACCGGGTATTCCCGATGATTTCTCGCATTTGCGTCCGCCCCATATTTTTGTGCACGACGCCGCTATGATAGTTCATTCACCCCCATTTCAATGCATGGCGGTGAATGAACTATGGCGGCGTCGTGTTCCGAATTTACCTTTGACCTCGCCACGTGCATGCACCGCGCGCGAGATACCGAAAAGGCTTATTAAAATAGGGGACCGTTTGCCTGCCTTTGCCTGCGGACGTACGTAAACGTATGCCGCTTGGGCGAAATGGCTTTTGGGAGAAGGGGCTCAAGTTGGGAAAAGTGACTGTACATTGTTGGAAAAACATCGTTAATTAAAATTACTTGTACTGATTTTCCATCTAAAACACACATTTCCACAGACAATGACAAACACAGAACTCTTTGGATTTTAAAACAACGCCGACTAAAAGTAAAGAATTGAAGAAAACACGGAAGGAACAGACGCACCAAACGATTTGTTCGGCGTTGGACGAATACTCACGACCGATGGCATGGTCCGATGGCGAACTGGTTGCCTGCACTTGTGCAGTGTCACATCGATGTATGGGTCACCAATGAAGATCGGTACACTCTGCACCTGGGAAAATTGCACACCTTTTCGTGCGCGTGCGACGGCCTTCAACATCGTTTTTTGACAATAAAAAATTCTCATAAAAGATTGATAGAATTATTTCAGGAACTACATTACATAATGTACATGAGCATGTCATGATTTTTATCTTTAGAGCTCGGCGTATAAGCCGCCCGGTTTATAAGCCGCCGGGAACTTTTTGGGGGGCAAAATCAACGTATAAGCCGCGGCTTATATTCCGAAAATTACGGTATATATTTTGAAGGAAAGAACTAACCTCCAAATTTAAATCTTGTGGCAAAAAGTAAAACTAAAACAAAATTGGAATATGAAGCCCTGCAGTGACATGAAAGAAACTTGGCTTGAGAGATGATGAAAATCAATACCTGCATTTTCCGAAAACCATTAGTTTTTGATAATTTTAAAACTAATTAAGTTAAGAAAATAACTAAATTATTGGCCTTTTCGCAATTTCATTGCTTGAGAAATCAGTGGCAAAATCAGTGTACACAAATAAATTTACTGATAAATTTCTGGTGTTCTTTAATAGCGCATTTCATGTCTCTTGACATCTCAATGCGAACCACCTCAATATTGATACATAGATCGGCAAGTGGCGGCTAAGCCAGAGACATTGGGAAAATTCCCCTTCTCTTCCGAAAGAATGTTCTAGGATCTTTAAGATGCATTACACAATACTGGACCTAGGGCTTTACAACACTTTTAGCCTTCTAAAAGTATACCATGAATATCTGGGCATGCAATTCTTAGGTTGATGTTAATGATATAAATAGTACTGGAGTTTTATACATTCACCACCAAAGTAGGTACCTAGGCCTATATTGTTCTGTGTGGAGAGGCAATTTATGGTAAAATTTCTCTAACAGTTTGTCCCGTTCGTTATGAACATAATTTGTGGGATGAGCACCATTAAACAAATTTGTCAGTATGTTTTCCTCATTTATGTTACTTAGAAAGTTAGTTTTTCTGTTGAACACTGTTAAGCCTAGCGTCCATCGACATTGCAACTGGAAGCAACTCGACCATCAGTTGCTGTCGATGTGTGCAGCAACTGGGAACATCCAGTTTTCAAAGCGCACACATCGACACGGCAAATTGGTAAAGCCTACAGTACATTGACTTTTCAACTGGAAGCAACTGTTGCTGTCGATGTGCGCGCACGTATTCAGACACACACGTGCAACTGACAGCAACTACATGTAGTTGCAACTACGTGTGCATGTACATTGACGCAACTGACCGCAACTGGGTACAACTACAGTTGCCAGAAGGTAGAACATGAGCAACTCGCGGCAACTCCAGTTGCCAGTAGTTGCAAGTACGAGCACATCAACCTTTTGAGCAACTGATCAGTTACTCCCAGTTGCCGCGAGTTGCTTCCAGTTGCCGGAAACACCAGTTGCCACTACAGTGTAGTTGCTTCCAGTTGCAATGTGGATGTACACGTACGCTAGGCTTTAAAGACCCACCCACATTCACAACAGAGTAATTAAGTAAACATTACATACAGTACTCATGCATTTCATTTGATTTCCTTTTAACAGGACCAATTTATGAAGCTCCCTTGTGTTGCTGCCCATGCTTGGCCTCACCTGGACTAATGGACTCCACATACATGTCTCTCTCTTGTTGGAATTCATTTGTCATCATGAGCAGCTTTTAGGTATTGTAATCATCAGCTTGTTACTACTTCTCTACATTAGGAATAGCTTGCTCTTTCCCAATGATATAATCTGACAGCACTTTTGCTCAGTGCTTTCCCAAGAACTATCATTATGTTAACAATTTGTGCTTGGGTGGGATTCGAACCCACAACCTGCTGCATTCTGAAGCAGTTTCCTTAACTACTCAACCTCTCGGTGTGCTGGTGTCAAAGGGCCTGTTTGATTCTTGCAACATTTAGTATCAAAACTAATCCCTTGCCCTTTTCCGACAATTGATAAGAACAATTAAAAATATCAAAATGTGCTTGGGTGGGACTCGAACCCATATCCTCATTCTCCTACATTCTACTACAACAGTTGACTTGACCACTCGGTGTGCTGGTTCAAATCATGGAGCAGTTGGGACTGGAACCTAGAACAGTTGCCTCACTCATTCGACCACTGAGTGTACTGGTCTCAAAGAGCCAGTTGGTTTCACAACTAATCCCCTGCCCTTTTCTGATGCAATTTATCAGCACTTTATGCTCGGAGCTTTCCCAAGAACTATGTTAAAACCTGTGCTTGGGTGGACTTGAACCCACAACCTTCTGAATTCTAGAGCAGTTGTTTTTAACCTTTCAACCAATCATTACGCAGGTGTCAAAGGGCCAATTTGAATCATGGAAGTTGGTATCACAACTAATCTAGAGTAGTTGCCTCAACCACTTGACCACTCACTGCGCTGGTATCAAAGGGCCAGTCTGAATCATGGAGCAGTTGGTATCACAACTACCCTTTCTTGGTCAAATTTATAAGAACTGCTAAAAACATAAAAATGTGGTTGGGTGGGACTTGAACCTAGAGCAGTTGTCTCAAATTATTCAACTACTCAGTGCAAAAGGGTCTATTTGAATCGTGGAGCAGTTGGCATCACAACTAATCCCTTTCCCCTTTTTGATGATATTTAGCTGGTGTCGGACTGTCAGTTTGAATCATTAAAAACCAGTGCTTGGGTGGGACTCGAACCCACAGCCGAGCAGATCTTTTAAGCACTTTTGTAAGGCACATTTTTGTATTTTCTTTTTTAATTACTAAAACATCTTTGAGCAAATTCCGCTCAAACTCCATAACATTTTCAGGCCTGTTGTCTGTTTTGGCACCGATTTGGCACCGTCATATTTAGTTAGATGATAGCATTTCTGCGGTTGTACCAGTGTGGATGAACTAGCTAAAATAAACCATCTTTTGTTTGGATCAATTCTGCTTTCATAAAATGCATTAAGTTCATTCATACCTCCACACATTTTCCACTTTAGTGTTAGATATTTGGTTTGAAGTCTTACATGTAGCTCTGATTTGTAAGTACCGTAACTTAGTTAACTTATATATTTTCTTTCCCTTTTAGTCTGTGGCTACTGTTCATATGCACCACCCATCATGTTGAGATTTGCTGGGAGAAGAAATCTGGCCAGTGTTGACCTACAGTATCAGTAAGTCACAGTCCATTGTTCTGTTCATCTTTACTGCAAATCCATTTTGGGTCAATTTTATGACAATAATTTTTTTTTTAAATCACAAGGGGTTAGTCCAGCAGTTATTTGCACAAATCGGCATAAAAATATATGACCTTTTAAAAAATGTCTTCGAAATTTAAGGAAAACTATTTTTCCCCTGTTTCCAACCTGTTTTGGTACGTTTCAAAGTTAAATTCTGAATCTTTTTTGTCTTTGCTGAAACTCCATACTGATGTACCCCGGTAGGGTCGTCTCTACCATCCCAATCAACTCTGATTGTGAATGTAGCCTGCAGTTTATACAGTGAACACTCATTGGGGAAGATTCCACTACACATTCAAATATTTGCGGAAATGCCTCTCACCTTGCATTTTAATTGCTCTACACTTCACGCTAATTTCTCCAAAGCAGTTTATTTGTAAACTCCACGATGCGTGAGGCAATCCATGATTTTAAACAAATCAGATGTGAATCTTTGTAAGCAACCTAACGTGTCTTCATTTTTCCAGCCAAATTGAAAAATTCATCAACTTTTAATTTTCTCTAAACTTGCAGCATTTTATAACGTAGTCGTTATGTTTTCTTAATTTGTGACAGGTGACAAAGACGTGTGTGCCAAGCGATGTCGACCAGGAGCTGAATATTTTCAAGATCTGTTTTGGCAGACCTCACTGCATCGTCTTCAGAGTGGCCAAGATTGACCCACGGTGAGCCCCAATATACTGGCATTTTCCACGGTAAGGGGGGAATTTTGGCAACACATACCATATTTTCCAGAAAATACCTTTGTCTGGTCTCAAAATAAAATAAATAAGTTTTAGTTGTTCTGAAGAGATAACTTGGGCCCAAAAAGGGTTACAAATAGTGTGACAACATGCCTTTCTAAAAACCCTGTACCGGGTATACCAATTTCCAATATACACTCGTAACTGGGACGGCCTAAAATGTAACACAAGTGTCCGTCCCGGTTACGAGCGTATATTGGAAATTTGATCACAGGGTTTTTAGAAAGGCATGTTGTCACACTATTTGTAACCCTTTTTGGGCCTAAGTTATATCTCTTCAGAACAACTGAAACTTATTTCTTTTATTTTGAGACCAGACAAAGGTATTTTCTCGAAAATATGGTCTGTATTGCCAAAATGCCCTCTTTACTGTATAAAGTATCTCCAGTTTTCGAAAAATGACCATTGGGCCTTCAGGAGTTGCAGTTTACAGGCATGCAACTTTTCCTCATCTGCACCATCGGAAATTAAAAAAACACTGTACAAAGTCGGAGATTTGTTTGCATTTCCCTTGTAACACAGTTGTATGCCTGAGTTTACAGCATAGAAAAACATTATCTGATTCAACAAATATGGAAATGTTGCATTTGTGCCATCTGTAGATTTACTATACTGTTTAAAAACTTTTTACTTTTCCCCCGCAGACACAAGTTGAAGAAATCAGGATGATTGAACCTTCTGCCACAGAGTTCCCAAAAAAAACCAAAGCAACTTTCGAACAAGAAGCTCTGCTGTCCAAGCCTCTTTACAAAAACAGTTTGTAAACATTGAATCAACTCAACTGAACCTTCCATCTATCAGTCAGTCCCTAAGCACCCAACTCTTCAGTGTCTCAACAATGACTATCAGTTTGTAAACATTGAATCAACAGAAGAAAAAACCTTCTATCCATTCTACAGTCAGTTCCTAAGCACAACTCTTCAATGTCTCAAAAAAATGACTAACAGCTTGTAAACAAACAAGCTGTCCTAAATTTGTTCAAGCCTCTCTCCAAAAATTGATTAACAGTTTGTAAACATTGAATCTTCTATCCATCCCTAAGCACACAACTCTTCAGTGTCTCAAAAATTACTATCAGTTTGTAAACAAACCAAAACTTGCTCAAATTATTCTCTCTCTCAAAATAAATGACTAACAGTTTGTAAACATTGACTTGTACTTAATATTCTTGTCTTCATTTAGCAACAACCAATTGTATTTATTTCTCTTGTAGCATTGTTAAATGTACTTTAACAAATATAGTAATGTCTGTAAAAAATCTTTTTTAAATAGTGTTATATAGTTAAAGTAACTTCCAAAGTCAAAATAAAAGTCACTGATAACAAAAGTTTCATTTGTAAACAAGTCTCATTTTATTCTGTACTCCAATCAGTAAACCAAGTAATATATTCAAGTAAAATGTTCATTAACTTAATTTATGCAAGGTCCTAATTGCTATTGTCTTTACAGATAGGTTCTGCGCTCTCGGCAGAAATTAAACATTCAATTTTCTAACGTATTGAAGTGGAGGTTTCCCTCCTCTACCTGTTAAAGAAAAAAATAATAAAAATGGTGTACAAAGAAATACAATTAAAATGATTTATTAAACATTCACTGTAAAACAAGAAAATATAATTACAAACGATAACTGCAATTTCAAGAAACAAATCAATCAAACACAACATTTGTAACTTGGTAAATCACAATTAAGTTACATATTGTCAATAACAACATGACGATAAACTGAAAATTGACTTTCTCAAGTTTTCTGTCTACATACCCAATTGACTAAAAGTACCATCAGCAATTTGTTCCAGATTACGGCGTACCACGGCACAAAGACATCACTCGCGAAAAGATTTAAAAACTATTCCGTCTGGAACCGAGGTTGTAGTCGAGTCCGTCAAACGTCCAGAAGCAAAGGATGAGCATGCACAAACGAATGCCTTTGTTGGAGTTCATTTGAGTAGCATGTGACTTGAATTAGGACCCAGGGACTTGTGGTGGACTTGACTACAACCCTGCTTGCAGCCTCATGAGCTCCCATTTCTGAAAAAGAAAATTACAAAAAATAATTTCAGATCAACACAATTTACAATGCATTTCATACCAAAACAAAATGATTTTTGAGTTAAATTTCTCATAACTTATTCCATTTGCCTAAAACAATTTACCGGTCGTATAAAAAAGTACCTTTTAGCTGGAAATCATGTGTAGCTTTTTGAACTGTATTATGTTCAATAAATTGGTGTTGGCGAATACTTTTGCATTAATATAGCATGGAAGTCATCTGCAGGGGTCACCTTATATAATAATACAGCATTTGTCTCAAATTTACTTGAACATTTCTTTTTACAGGGAAAATATTTCTGTGACATTTCTGACGTCACACACGTAACATACATTTTCCCCCTGTAAAAAGGAACTTTCAGATAAATTTGAAACAAATGCTGTACTATTATAAGGTGCCCCCTGTAGATGACTACCATGCTAAACTCCTCAAAAAAAATTCAGAAAGTCAATTTTGACTGACGATTTTTCTCTTGTTACTAAATAATTTCCTTTGAAATTTGTATCATTGGAAAGCCCCGTTATTCCTCTTTACAGTGATTTGTTATGATTGTTATGATTGTGTGCATTTGAAAATGCACACAAACTTGTTTATGGTTTTTCAATGATTATCAATTTATAGGTAAGAATTAAGGGTTTTTTCCCTATAAAAAAAAAAAAACTAAATTTAAGAATTTGCTTAGAATTTTTTTTTTAGCCATTCTCGTGTTTTGAGCACAAACTGCATGTTACACATTTCATTTTCTACAAAAAAGAAAAGGTCAATTCATGTGGCGTGGATTGCATTTGAGACAATAGAGAGGTTCGCAAGGTGACGAATACGGATAACGGTAACCGTTCACGTTGATGCGATCACTGAACTGGGTTTCGCACTGTGTGACTACGTGCATACATTCATCTGCTAAATATGCTCTGCGCTTGGCTTTGTTTGCAGCAGATTTTCCTCACTTTCACGTGGGAATGATTAATTAAATTCGATCGGTATTTAAGGAAGATACATCACAAAGAAACAAAATGCATAAAACTTATTAATCCATCACGGAAAAAGCGAAAAATCTGCATAACCGGTATCCGTTTTTATGCTACGCGTATGGAGGCCGATAACCGTTGTTCACGCATATGAAAACATGTGTACTATACTATTTACGGTTACGCGTCACGAGACGCGCATAAAGTCATGACGTATCGGTATCCGTGACGGTGCGAAAACCTCCATAATGATTAGTTCTAAACGTGGGTTCTCTCCACCCAGGAGTGGGTACCTATGTGAATGTTGATATGTTTGCTGAGTTTGTACTCCAATTTTAAACCACTTCAGCAAGTAAATTCATTCCCTTCGCACACATATGCAATAAGTAAAGTTTGTTTAATCTACGTGCCAAACATATTTGATTTTGTGCTGTACATTTACCAGCATGTCTGAATGAAAATTGTGGCCATGCACAACATGGAACCTTTTTTGACACAGATGTGTTTTGCCAAACATATTTAATCTACGTACGTATGCCAAACATATTTGATTTTGTGCTGTACACCCCTCCCCCTTCCCCCACCCCTTCCCCCACCCCCTTCCCCCACCCCCTTCCCCCACCCCCTTCCCCCTCCCCCTTCCCCACCCCCTTCCCCCACCCCCTTCCCCCTCCCCCTTATGGAGGCCGATAACCGTTGTTCACGCATATGAAAACATGTGTACTATATACGGTTACGCGTCACGAGACGCGCATAAAGTCATGACGTATCGGTATCCGTGACGGTGCGAAAACCTCCATAATGATTAGTTCTAAACGTGGGTTCTCTCCACCCAGGAGTGGGTACCTATGTGAATGTTGATATGTTTGCTGAGTTTGTACTCCAATTTTAAACCACTTCAGCAAGTAAATTAATTCCCTTCGCACATATGCAATAAGTAAAGTTTGTTTAATCTACGTGCCAAACATATTTGATTTTGTGCTGTACATTTACCAGCATGTCTGAATGAAAATTGTGGCCATGCACAACATGGAACCTTTTTTTGACACAGATGTGTTTTGCCAAACATATTTAATCTACGTATGCCAAACATATTTGATTTTGTGCTGTACACCCCTCCCCCTTACCCCTCCCCCTTCCCCCACCCCCTTCCCCCACCCCCTTCCCACCACCCCCTTCCCCCCACCCCCTTCCCCCTCCCCCTTCCCCTACCCCTTCCCCATCCCCCTTCCCCATCCCCCTTCCCCCTCCCCCTCCCCCCTCCCCCTTCCCCTTCCCCCTTCCCCCCTCCCCCTTCCCCTTCCCCCTTCCCCCTCCCCCTTCCCCCTCCCCCTTCCCCCTCCCCCTTCCCCCTCCCCCTTCCCCCTCCCCCTTCCCCCTCCCCCTTCCCCCTTCCCAACCCTCTCTTCGAGCTCCCCTTATATTAACACTCCCTTCCCTTCTGTTAACACACACACTCCCCTAAAAACAAAGGAATTCCTTGGATGTTTGATACACAATGGGGGAACAATGGTAGGGGGAGGGGCATACCCTCTGCCACATCGTGCTGCATATACATTCCTAAGATGTTTAAATAACGATAGGAACAGGTGTACTCTCATATGCTATGTGGGCGTCTGCTTGGGCGATTCCACGCTGGAGTCGAGTAGAATCGATTCCACGCTGGAGTCGAGTAGAATCGATTCCACTTTAAGAATCTGAGTCACTATTCCAAATTTTCAGGAATCGATTCCTTTTATCTAGATTCGATCCCCAGTGATAGGTTGCCGAATGCCGATTCTTAGAAATTCCGGAACCAAAATACACGGGTTTTTGCCGTCTTCCTTTCGCAAGGGCCTTTGCTGCACGCTGCACACCGAGTTACCGAGTTTCCGGTGTGCAGCAAAGACTCAAGTTTTTGCGAAAGGAAGATGGGGACGGGTTTTGCAAGAGTACTGATCGGCTAATTGGTTCTGATGATATCATATCATAAACGTTCAGTACCGCTCAGTGCCACTTATGGAGTCGATTCCGGGTAGCTAGAATTGCGATCGATTGGAATCGAAATCGATTCCAAAAATGCTGTCCAGAGTCGCCCAAGCCCGCGTTTCCATTATTCGGTTACGTAACCATGCACCGCATTCCGGACGCAATGAACCGTGGAAGCGGCAGGTACATTTTGCAACAGACGAACTGCCGACGGCCGGTCAAGATGCTGGTGATGATACGGGACGTCCTCGACAATCTACGCTATAGTGGGATTTTTAGGTACATGTACGTAAACTACGATTGTAACGGTTAATTTATTCCTATGTTTTCATGCTATGTGGGAATGGTAAAGATTAAAGTTTTTGTGGGTCTACCTACTCGACATGCTTGAAGAAGGGAAAAGTAGTTATGTGGGGTTCGGGATTTAAAATACGTGGGTTGAGTTAGACCATAGTCAGCAAGGAACAGTTCCTTGCTCTATGGTTAGACAAGCTTAATTAGGTTACCATGGCTCGAATTTGTTCATGTGGTAATCTCTAAAAGATTAGGCTACCACATGAACAATTTCGAGCGGAGGTAACCTTGTCTAAAAGATTACCACATGAAAAATTTCGAGCCGAGGTAACCTAAATTGTCTAGGGTTGAGTGAAATGAACTTGTTATGATTCCTTGCTTATAATGGGCTTAATCAAGTAACCATCCTTCTAATCTGATTGTTGTTTTCGCTTTCAGGATGGAGTCGTGTACTACCGTATGACGGCGGCTTCATGGAAAAGGTAAATTGCGGATCTGTTAAAACTCTTAATTGGAAGAAATTCCTGAAAGATTTTACTTTAATACCTGCACTTTCAACTCTTTGTACAAGTCTTATGGACTTCATTAACAAAATTAAGGTTTTTTGTTATTTTATTCGTTTGGGTTGAACAATTAAGATGTTAAGGAAATTACCTCCTGGAATCAATAGATAATCCAATTTTAAGATATACTTCCCACTTGCACTTTTGTCGGAAATGTTGCATTTCTGAGATAAATAAATAATAAAACTACCAGTACTGCAGAGAGTAAGACAAAATCACAGCGAGTAAGCGTGACAATAGAGGCCGCTGCATGCAAGCGTACATGGTTCATCTTGTGCACCAACTAAATGCAATTTTTGAAAAAGGAAAATGTCATTTTTCTTTAGAAAAGCAACATTTGCGACAAAATTGCATGTGTAAACTGGAAAGTATATCTTATAATTGGATTATCTGTTGATTCCAAGAGGTAATTTCCTTAAAATCTTTGTTCAACCTAAACGAAAAAATAACTTTTTGTTATTCAGGCTAAAATAATATTTTCACAACAAAATTTCACTTTTTTAGCGGAAGATAAGCTGTATGAATGAAATAATGCAGGTATTTAAGTAAAATAGGAAAGAATTATGTTTACTGGCTGCCACTTATTCTCCTTATGACTTAATAACCATCAAAATATTTGAAAGGGAAGTGAATTGTGCAGTAACAAACATTCAAAAATTGTCTTGAAAATACTGCCCTGTTCCATAGGTTTAACACACGGCGTCTCAGTGGCAACCAGTGAACAGAATTCATACCAAAACAAATTCTGATCATCTTCTCAACTTTTACCGAAACATGAATTTTATAGTGGATAGTGTCATTTTGGAAAGAATTTACAAGTCGGACATCACATAGACTTTCCTGCACTAAACCCATCGGACAACTGGGAATAATTCCCGGTATTTTTTCCCTTATACATTGAAAATACATTGCGTAAGCGTGACATAAGTTATTTTAAAGGAAAACAATTCTGATTAACTTCTCAACTCTTAACTAGAATTCTCTCATTTAATCCACATAGGAACAATTAAAATTACCACAAAACAATAATTCAACAAAATGAGGCCATTTTGAATGATCATGGTTAGGGTTTTGGGAACCTTTTATTTATTTTATTAATTAACAGCAATACTTTGTCTTTTCTCCTCAGGTTTTTGATCACCATGCCAAGGGTCCAGTTTAAATGTAAGTATCATATGGCCTCTATTGTAACTTTAAAGATGCATTGTTTGAGCTTGGAGCCAATTTTACCATGAATACTTTTAGAAGGCTAAAAGTGTTGTTTTGGACGTTTTATATTGGGACGTTATTTTAACCCCCTTCGATCGTGTGGACTGTCTTACACGCCCTCAAGAGGCCAGATACACATGTGTAAATCCTTACCGTAAATTCCAAATCAGACATTTAAACGCACACCATGAAGGTCCTTGTAATCTCAAGACTTCTGTACCCTTGTCGTTCATTGTCCATGATGACTCAAACATCAAAAAAGGATAAAAGGAAGCAAAATCTGGAGTAAAATCGACAAATTTGGACAGACGGGAGACTTGACCATGTCATGCATGTTGAATTCGCTACCCATGTGATCGCGTCAAAAGGAAAGTAGTCCCACCAACGCGGATGGATTTTGTTTAGCCTAGACCTGCCCCCTGTCTATGTGCGCTACGCTGCTCTCGCTCATATACAACGCGTGGGGAAGTAAATATGTGGACAGGGGTCCAGTCTAGGCTAAACAAAATCCATCCGCGTTGGTGGGACTACATTTCTTTTGACGCGTCTCAGCATGAAGTCTGTGTACCGCGCTGGCTGAACATTTTCGATTTTACTCCAGATTTTGCTTCCTTTTATCCTTTTTTGATGTTTGAGTCATCATGGACAATGAACGACAAGGGTACAGAAGTCTTGAGATTACAAGGACCTTCATGGTGTGCTTTTAAATGTCTGATTTGGAATTTACGGTAAGGATTTACTCACATGTGTATCTGGCCTCTTGAGGGCGTGTAAGAACGGTCCACACGATCGAAGGGGGTTAAAATGTTAAGGGGCTAAAAGTCTATATAGAAAATGATAACGTCCCAATATAAAACGTCCAAAACAACACTTTTAGCCTTCTAAAAGTATACCATGAATATCTGGGCATGCAATTCTTAGGTTGATGTTAATGATATAAATAGTACTGGAGTTTTATACATTCACCACCAAAGTAGGTACCTAGGCCTATATTGTTCTGTGTGGAGAGGCAATTTATGGTAAAATGCCTTGCCCAAAGGCACATCTACAACCTTTTGAATTAACCAAGGTATTGAGTTCATGTATGACACTTTACTGTTTGGATTTCTAAATTTCATATTAAAATTGGCCCAGACTTATTTTTGTGTTTTTACTTGGTTTATTGATTATAAAAAGGCAAATCATGGGTGTCCGTGCATGGTAATGAACTCCACGTATATATTTTGAAGGAAAGAACTAACCTCCAAATTTAAATCTTGTGGCAAAAAGTAAAACTAAAACAAAATTGGAATATGAAGCCCTGCAGTGACATGAAAGAAACTTGGCTTGAGAGATGATGAAAATCAATACCTGCATTTTCCGAAAACCATTAGTTTTTGATAATTTTAAAACTAATTAAGTTAGGAAAATAACTAAATTATTGGCCTTTTCGCAATTTCATTGCTTGAGAAATCAGTGGCAAAATCAGTGTACACAAATAAATTTACTGATAAATTTATGGTGTTCTTTAATAGCGCATTTCATGTCTCTTGACATCTCAATGCGAACCACCTCAATATTGATACATAGATCGGCAAGTGGCGGCTAAGCCAGAGACATTGGGAAAATTCCCCTTCTCTTCCGAAAGAATGTTCTAGGATCTTTAAGATGCATTACACAATACTGGACCTAGGGCTTTACATCCCATCCACAGGATGAAGCAATTGGGGTAAAGCGCCTTGCTCAAGGGCACAAGTACCTTAAGTAGTCTAAAAACCACAACCTTCAGGTGTTTCCACCTGAAGTTTGTAAGTTAATGACCCAAACTGCCACGATACTTATAACTCATTCTGCAAATTACCAGCACTATATGCTATTAAAGAAGAAAATATAGCAATGTATTTGTATCCGTATATCATCCTGAAACCCGTGCACATCAAGTTGAATTTGCGAAAAGGCTACATGAATACATACATCGTACAGACTTCACCTACTCATCTGTGTCAAAAGTCGGAAGGTTCCATGTTGTGCATGGCCACAATTTTCATTCAGACATGCTGGTAAATGTACAGCACAAAATTAAATATGTTTGGCGTACGTAGATTAAACAAACTTTACTTATTGCATATGTGCGAAGTGGTTTAAAATTGGAGTACAAACTGCATGTTACAACATGAACTGTCTGCCATTATAATACATGTATTCCAGCAAACATATCAACATTCACTGTCCTTATAGGTACCCATTTACTCCTGGGTGGAGAGAACCCACGTTTAGAACTAATCATTAGGGAGGTTTTCGCACCATCACGGATACCGATACGTCATGACTTTATGCGCGTCTCGTGACGCGTAACCGTATATAGTACACATGTTTTCATATATGCGTGAACAACGGTTATCGGCCTCCATACGCGTAGCATAAAAACGGATACCGGTTATGCAGATTAATAAGTTTTATGCATTTTGTTTCTTTGTGATGTATCTTCCTTAAATACCGATCGAATTTAATGAATCATTCCCACGTGAAAGTGAGGAAAATCTGCTGCAAACAAAGCCAAGCACAGAGCATATTTAGCAGATGAATGTATGCACGTAGTCACACGTAGTGTGAAACCCAGTTCAGTGAGCGCATCAACGTGAACGGTTACCGTTATCCGTATTCGTCACCTTGCGAAACCTCTCTAATGTCTCAAATGCAATCCACGCCACATGAATTGACCTTTTCTTTTTTGTAGAAAATGAAATGTGTAACATGCAGTTTGTGCTCAAAACACGAGAATGGCTAAAAAAAAAATTCTAAGAAAATTCTAAGCAAATTTTTTTTATAGGGAAAAAACCCTTAATTCTTACCTATAAATTGATAATCATTGAAAAACCATAAACAAGTTTGTGTGCATTTTCAAAGTTGAACTAAATTAACCTGTTTTATGACAGCTTGGGCTGAGTTTTTGTGATCAGGACTAGAAATTGGCAGTTGATCCAGGCACTATCTGGGTAGTGCTTGAAATGTCCATAAGCCTAGAACCGCCACTGATTTCCAGTTATACTTGCAAAAACTTGACTCGGGCTGTGCAACATCCAACTCATTTTAGAATAAGTCACATTTTTTCGGGTAAATTTTGGGTTTTCCTGATCAAATCTGCAAATATTTTGCTGTAACATTTTACATTCTAAAAAAACTAAACATGTGGACATTTTCCTGTCAACCCATTTAGTGATCACGTAAACTGGACATGTTTAAATAAACCTATGTGTGTGACATTTTGAAGCATTTCCGGAAAGTCAAGTTTGACTGTCGATTTCTCTCTCGTTGCAAAATAATTTTTCTTGAATTTTATATCATTGGAAAGCCCTGTTATTCCTCTTTACGATGTGTCATTTGTTATGATTAAGCAATTGGGGGATGTGCAGTACAGCTGAATACGGGGCGGGTGTAATGTCACAAAATGCATTGCTATTGTCAAAAAGTGCACTGACACATTCCCATCCTCAAAGCAAAAGGGATATGCACGACAATAGTAGTGAATGTTGTGACATTTCACTTTCCATCCACCCCTGTATTCCGCTATACTACACATCCCCCAATCGATTAATCATAACAAATGACACATCACTGTAAAGAGGAATAACGGGGCTTTCCAATGATACAAATTTCAGTAACAAGAGAAAAATCGTCAGTCAAACTTGATTTTCCAAACTTTTTTTGAGGAGTTTAGCATGGTAGTCATCTACAGGGGGCACCTTATAATAGTACAGCATTTGTTTCAAATTTATCTGAAAGTTCCTTTTTTACAGGGGGAAAATGTATGTTCCTTTTTTGACGTCAGAAATGTTTTCCCTGTAAAAAGAAATTTTCAAGTAAATTTGAGACAAATGCTGTATTATTACCGGTATATAAGGTGACCCCTGTAGATGACTTCCATGCTATATTAATGCAAAAGTATTCAAAAGTGTTCAAAAATTTATTGAACATAATACAGTTTAAAAAGCTACACATGATTTCCAGCTAAAAGGTACTTTTTTGTACGACTGGTAAATTGTTTTACATGTTTTAGGCAAATGGAATAAGTTATGAGAAATTTAACTCAAAAATCATTTTGTTTTGGTATGAAATGCATTGTAAATTGTGTTGATCTGAAATTAATTATTGTAATTTTCTTTTTCAGAAATGGGAGCTCATGAGGCTGCAAGCAGGGTTGTAGTCAAGTCCACCACAAGTCCCTGGGTCTTAATTCAAGTCACAGACTACTCAAATGAACTCCAACAAAGGCATTCGTTTGTGCATGCTCATCCTTTGCTTCTGGACGTTTGACGGACTCGACTACAACCGGAATACGTGTTAGTTTTTAAATCTTTTCGCGAGTGATGTGGTACGTCGTAATCTGGAACAAATTGCCGATGGTATTTTCAGTCAATTGGGTATGTAGACAGAAAACTTGAGAAAGTCAATTTTCAGTTTATCGTCATGTTGTTACTGACAATATGTACATGTAACTTAATTGTGAGTTACAAATGTTGTTTTACTGATTTGTCTCTTGAAATTGCAGTTATCGTTTGTAATTATATTTTCTTGTTTTACAGTGAATGTTTAATAAATCATTTTAATTGTATTTCTTTGTACACCATTTTTATTAATGTTTTCTTAAACAGTTAGAGGAGGGAAACCTCCACTTTAATACGTTAGAAAATCGGACAGGGGGCAACCCCTGTTCGATTTTCAAATTTAAATTTTGGACCACCGTGCCCTGGACATCTGTAAAGACAATAGCAATTAGGACCTTGCATAAATTAAGTTAATGAACATTTTACTTGAATATATTACTTGGTTTACTTATTGGAGTACAGAATAAAATGAGACTTGTTTACAAATGAAACTTTTGTTGTCAGTGACTTTTATTTTGACTTTGGAAGTTACTTTAACTATATTTAAATAAGATTGTTTACAAACATGACTACATTTGTTAAAGTACATTTAACAATGCTACAAGAGAAATAAATACAAGAATATTAAGTACAAGTCAATGTTTACAAACTGTTAGTCATTTTTGGTTTGTTTACAAACTGATAGTCATTTTTTGAGAAAATAATTTGAGCAAGTTTTGGTTTGTTTACAAACTGATGAGTTGGGTGCTTAGGGACTGACTGATAGATGGAAGGTTGAGTTGATTCAATGTTTACAAACTGTTTTTGGAGAGAGGCTTGGACAGCAGAGCTTCTTGTTGTTGCTTTGGTTTTTTTGGGGATCTCTGTGGCAGAAGGTTCAATCATCCTGATTTCTTCAACTTGTGTCTGCGGGGGAAAAGTAAAAAGTTTTTAAACAGTATAGTAAATCTACAGATGGCACAAATGCAACATTTCCATATTTGTTGAATCAGATAATGTTTTTCTATGCTGTAAACTCAGGCATGCAACTGTGTTACAAGGGAAATGCAAACAAATCTCCGACTTTGTACAGTGTTTTTTTAATTTTCGATGGTGCAGATGAGGAAAAGTTGCATGCCTGTAAACTGCAACTCCTGAAGGCCCAATGGTCATTTTTCAAAAACTGGAGATACTTCATACAGTAAAGAGGGTATTTTGGCAATACAGACCATATTTTCAAGAAAATACCTTTGTCTGGTCTCAAAATAAAAGAAATAAGTTTCAGTTGTTCTGAAGAGATATAACTTAGGCCCAAAAAGGGTTACAAATAGTGTGACAACATGCCTTTCTAAAAACCCTGTGATCAAATTTCCAATATACGCTCGTAACCGGGACGGACACTTGTGTTACATTTTAGGCCGTCCCAGTTACGAGTGTATATTGGAAATTGGTATACAGGGTTTTTAGAAAGGCATGTTGTCACACTATTTGTAACCCTTTTAGGGCCTAAGTTATCTCTTCAGAACAACTGAAACTTATTTATTTTATTTTGAGACCAGACAAAGGTATTTTCTGGAAAATATGGTATGTGTTGCCAAAATTCCCCCCTTACCGTGGAAAATGCCAGTATATTGGGGCTCACCGTAGGTCAATCTTGGCCACTCTGAAGACGATGCAGTGAGGTCTGCCAAAACAGCTCCTGGTCGACATCGCTTGGCACACACGTCTTTGTCACCTGTCACAAATTAAGAAAACATAACGACTACGTTATAAAATGCTGCAAGTTTAGAGAAAATTTAAAGTTGATGAATTTTTCAATTTGGCTGGGAAAATGAAGACACGTTAGGTTGCTTACAAAGATTCACATCTGATTTGTTTAAAATCGTGGATTGCCTCACGCATGGTGGAGTTTACAAATAAACTGCTTTAGAGAAATTAACGTGAAGTGTAGAGCAATTAAAATGCAAGATGAGAGGCATTTCCGCAAATATTTGAATGTGTAGTGGAATCTTCCCCAATGAGTGTTCACTGTATAAACTGCAGGCTACATTCACAATCAGAGTTAATTGGGATGGTAGAGACGACCCTACCGGGGTACATCAGTATGGATTTTCAGCAAAGACAAAAAAGATTCAAAATTTAACTTTGAAACTTACCAAAACAGGTTGGAAACGGGCAAAAATTGTTTTCCTGATAATTTCTGAGACATTTTTTAAAAAGTCATATATTTTTTTATGCCGATTTGTGCAAATAACTGCTGGACTAACCCCTTGTGATTTAAAAAAAAAAAATTTGTCATAAAATTGACCCAAAATGGATTTGCAGTAAAGATGAACAGAACAATGGACTTTGACTTACTGATACTGTAGGTCAACACTGGCCAGATTTCTTCTCCCAGCAAATCTCAACATGATGGGTGGTGCATATGAACAGTAGCCACAGACTAAAAGGGAAAGAAAATATATAAGTTCACAAAGTTACGGTACTTACAAATCAGAGCTACATGTAAGACTTCAAACCAAATATCTAACACTAAAGTGGAAAATGTGTGGAGCTACATGTATGAATGAACTTAATGCATTTTATGAAAGCAGAATTGATCCAAACAAAAGATGGTTTATTTTAGCTAGTTCATCCACACTGGTACATGTATCATCTAACTAAATATGACGGTGCCAAATCGGTGCCAAAACAGACAACAGGCCCGAAAAGATGTTTTAGTAATTAAAAAAGAAAATACAAAAATGTGCCTTACAAAAGTGCTTAAAAGATCTGCTCGGCTGTGGGTTCGAGTCCCACCCAAGCACTGGTTTTTAATGATTCAAACTGACAGTCCGACACCAGCTCACTGAGTGGGCGAGTGGTTAAGAAAACTGCTCTACAATGCAGAAGGCTGTGGGTTCGAGTCCCACCCAAGCACAAGGTTCTAACATACATGTAGTTCTTGGGAAAGCGCTGAGCACATAGCAAAAATAAATATCGTCAAAAAGGGGAAAGGGATTAGTTGTGATGCCAACTGCTCCACGATTCAAATAGACCCTTTTGCACTGAGTAGTTGAATAATTTGAGACAACTGCTCTAGGTTCAAGTCCCACCCAACCACATTTTGATGATTTTAGCAGTTCTTATAAATTTGACCAAGAAAGGGCAGTTGTGATACCAACTGCTCTATGGCCCTTTGATACCAGCGCAGTGAGTGGTCAAGTGGTTGAGGCAACTACTCTAGATTAGTTGTGATACCAACTTCCATGATTCAAATTGGCCCTTTGACACCTGCGTAATGATCGGTTGAAAGGTTAAAAACAACTGCTCTAGAATTCAGAAGGTTGTGGGTTCAAGTCCACCCAAGCACAGGTTTTAACAGAGTTCTTGGGAAAGCTCCGAGCATAAAGTGCTGATAAATTGCATCAGAAAAGGGCAGGGCATTAATTGTGAAACCAACTGGCTCTTTAAGACCAGTACACTCAGTGGTCGAATGAGTGAGACAACTGTTCTAGGTTCCAGTCCCAACTGCTCCATGATTTGAACCAGCACACCGAGTGGTCAAGTCAACTGTTGTAGTAGAATGTAGGAGAATGAGGATATGGGTTCGAGTCCCACCCAAGCACATTTTGATATTTTTAATTGTTCTTATAAATTGTCGGAAAAGGGCAAGGGATTAGTTTTGATACTAAATGTTGCAAGAATCAAACAGGTCCTTTGACACCAGCACACCGAGAGGTTGAGTAGTTAAGGAAACTGCTTCAGAATGCAGAAGATTGTGGGTTCGAATCCCACCCAAGCACAAATTGTTAACATAATGATAGTTCTTGGGAAAGCACTGAGCAAAAGTGCTGTCAGATTATATTGGGAAAGAGCAAGCTATTCCTAATGTAGAGAAGTAGTAACAAGCTGATGATTACAATACCTAAAAGCTGCTCATGATGACAAATGAATTCCAACAAGAGAGAGACATGTATGTGGAGTCCAATAGTCCAGGTGAGGCCAAGCATCCTGGGCAGCAACACAAGGGAGCTTCATAAATTGGTCCTGTTAAAAGGAAATCAAATGAAATGCATGAGTATGTAAAGTTTACTTAATTACTGGTGAACTGGTGAATGTGGGTGGGTCTTTAAACATGTTAAAGCCTAGCGTATGTACATCCACATTGCAACTGGAAGCAACTACCGGGTACACTGTAGTGGCAACTGGTGTTTCCGGCAACTGGAAGCAACTCGCGGCAACTGGGAGTAACTGATCAGTTGCTCAAAAAGGTTGATGTGCTCAAACTTGCAACTACTGGCAACTGGAGTTGCCGCGAGTTGCTCATGTTCTACCTTCTGGCAACTGTAGTTGTACCCAGTTGCGGTCAGTTGCGTCAATGTACATGTCCATGCACACGTAGAACTTTTTTGCAACTAGTTGCTGTCAGTTGCACGCGTTTGTCTGAATACGTGCACGCACATCGACAGCAACAGTTGCTTCCAGTTGAAAGGTCAATGTACTGTAGGCTTTACCAATTTGCCGTGTCGATGTGTGCGCTTTGAAAACTGGATGTTCCCAGTTGCTGCACACATCGACAGCAACTGATGGTCGAGTTGCTTCCAGTTGCAATGTCGATGGACGCTAGGCTTAACAGTGTTCAACAGAAAAACCAACTTTCTACGGTAAGTAACAGAAATAAGGAAAACATACTGACAAATTTGTTTGATGGTGCTCATCCCACAAATTATGTTCATAACGAACGGGACAAACTGTTAGAGAAATAAACAGGCTTTCCAATGATATCATAGCACACAATGCTAGAAATACAGTAACTTTTTAGACCCTCCTTCCCCCCCCCCCCCCAACCCCCTGTACGCATGGCGTACACAGTGGCTCCAACCTCTTCACCCCTGTATGCATACGCATTCCATATACCTCAGCATTAGTAAGCATTGGTAAATGGTTCAGTGCTATACTACTAACGATTCGCATGTCGCCTCCAAAATCTGTAATAAATGAGATTGTTTTTGCATTTTTGTTTACACAAACTGCAGATTTAATGGGAAAAACCTAAATTGAGGAGTGAAAAAAATGTGAGATGAGTGACAAAAATGTGTGGCCTGTCTAATATGTTTGTCAACTTGTCCAATTCCTTTCTCGTTTTAGTAATTTAAGCAAATTTTCAGTTTGCGTACATACGCATTGGCTTGGACCCTCCCCCCTGCCCCCCGGTACGCAATGTCAACAACCCCCTCCCCCCTCCTTTATGGACGGCCCCTAACAGAGACATGATGATCAACAAAACAAAGTTTGCAAAAATCTTTGAAAGCTGTATTCAACTCTTGTAGCTTTTTGGCTGGAAGTAAATGTTTTTGGACTCTTGAGCCACTGTGAGTAACATGCCGTAGTAGAAACAAACATATTGGGAAATATGGTATGTAAATGAGCAATTTTTAAAATTAAAATTTTGATAAGGATAGTACACCTGATGTCAGTATTAACTCATTTCATTCAATGCATTGGGGCATTCTGGGTAGCATCATAAAACCATGGCCACTACATGTATGTGACTTCTAAAAAATAAAACTGGAACTCAGTTTCAGGGGTACCGGTATACACCATGCATGAATAAACATGAGAAAATATTGGGGCATTCTGGGTAGCATCATGATAAAACCATGGCCATGATGTGACTTCCAAAAAACAAAACTGGAACTCAGTTTAATAGGGACACCCTGCATGAATAAACATGAGAAAATATTGGGGCATTCTGGGTAACATCATGATGAAACCATGGCCATGATGTGACTTCCAAAAAACAAAACTGAAACTCAGTTTCAGAGGGACACCATGCATGAATAAACATGAGAAAATATTGGGGCATTCTGGGTAACATCATGATGAAACCATGGCCATGATGTGACTTCTAAAAAACAAAACTGGAACTCCGCTTCAGGGGAACACCATACATGAGCAAGGGCAAAATAGTAAATTTAGCATGCTGCAGTGACATGTAAATAAGTAGCCAGATTTGCATAATTTTGATTAAGGCAAGAACGGTACATCAATATGTCAGTATTAATTAATGATGCAGTAATACATGTGGTATGTAAATTAAGCATTTATTTGCATAAATTTGAATACGAACAATTGAATACCGGTACTACACAAACTATTAAAGTTAAATGCCTGCTGCAAGATAGACTACTCTACCAGGGGCTGACCTCCGTAGAAATTCAAGGTGCCATTTTAGTAAGCAAACTACCGGTAGATGCGCCTCATGTCCGTTTGACATGACTCTCGCGGTTGCTGATTTTTTTCTCATCCCATAGTTTGGTTGTTTCATTTCAATGGTGATTAGGTACATTTGTGTACCATACCAAATATTGTGTTTGTTACTTAGCTCAGTTGCGGTCCCATGCAACAATAAGAGAACAATTGGGTTCTTGGGGAAAACCTGAGGGAGTATACCACTGTGCCTTATAGCTCAGATGGTAGAGCGTCTGCCCTGTAGCTCATCTGTCTGGTGAGTCAGAGGTCTTGGGGAAAACCTGAGGGAGTATACCACTTTGCCTTATAGTTCAGGTGGTAGAGCATCTGCCTGGTGTGTCATAGGTCTTGGGAAAAATCTGAGGGTGTACATGTATACCGGTACTACTGTGCCTTATAGCTCAGCTGGTGGAGCGTCTGCCCGGTGTGTCAGAGGTCTTGGGGAAAACCTGAGGGAGTATACCACTGTGCCTTATAGCTCAGCTGGTGGAGCATCTGCCCGGTGTGTCAGAGGTCTTGGGGAAAACCTGAGGGAGTATACCACTGTGCCTTATAGCTCAGCTGGTAGCTCATCTGTCTGGTGAGTCAGAGGTCTTGGGGAAAACCTGAGGGAGTATACCACTTTGCCTTATAGTTCAGGTGGTAGAGCATCTGCCTGGTGTGTCATAGGTCTTGGGAAAAATCTGAGGGTGTACATGTATACCGGTACTACTGTGCCTTATAGCTCAGCTGGTGGAGCGTCTGCCCGGTGTGTCAGAGGTCTTGGGGAAAACCTGAGGGAGTATACCACTGTGCCTTATAGCTCAGCTGGTGGAGCATCTGCCCGGTGTGTCAGAGGTCTTGGGGAAAACCTGAGGGAGTATACTACTGTGCCTTATAGCTCAGCTGGTAGAGCATCTGCCCGGTGTGTCAGAAGTCTTGGGGAAAACCTGAGGGAGTATACCACTGTGCCTTATAGCTCAGCTGGTAGAACATCTGCCTGGTGTGTAAAAGGTCTTAAGGAAAATATGAGCAAGTATACCACTGTGCCTTATAGCTCAGCTGGTAGAGCGTCTGTCTGGTGAGTTAGAGGTCTTGGGGAAAATCTGAGGGAGTATACCACTGTGCCTTATGGCTCAGCTGGTAGAGCATCTGCCTGGTGTGTCAGAGGTCTTGGGGAAAACCTGAGGGAGTATACCACTGTGCCTTATAGCTCAGCTGGGGGAGCATCTGCCCGGTGTGTCAGAGGTCTTGGGGAAAACCTGAGGGAGTATACCACTGTGCCTTATAGCTCAGCTGGTAGAGGATCTGCCCGGTGTGTCAGAGGTCTTGGGGAAAATCTGAGGGAGTATACCACTGTGCCTTATAGCTCAGCAGGTAGAGCATCTGCCTGGTGTGTCAGAGGTCTTGGAGAAAACCTGAGGGAGTATACCACTGTGCCTTATAGCTCAGCTGGTAGAGCATCTGCCCGGTGTGTCAGAGGTCTTGGGGAAAACCTGAGGGAGTATACCACTGTGCCTTATACATGTAGCTCAGCTGGTGGAGCGTCTGCCTGGTGTGTCAGAAGTCTTAGGGAAAACCTGAGGGAATATACCACTGTGCCTTATAGCTCAGCTGGTAGAGCGTCTGTCTGGTGAGTTAGAGGTCTTGGGGAAAATCTGCGGGAGTATACCACTTTGCCTTACAGCTCAGCTGGTAGAGCATCTGCCTGGTGTGTCAGAGGTCTTGGGGAAAACCTGACGGAGTATACCACTGTGCCTTATAGCTCAGCTGGTAGAGCATCTGCCTGGTGTGTCATAGGTCTTGGGGGAAACCTGAGGGAGTATACTACTGTGCCTTATAGCTCAGCAGCTGGTGGAGTGTCTGTCTGGTGAGTCAGAGGTCTTGGGGAAAATCTGAGGGAGTATACCACTGTGCCTTATGGCTCAGCTGGTAGAGCATCTGCCTGGTGTGTCAGAGGTCTTGGGGGAAAACCTGGCAGAGTATACCACTGTGCCTTAAATAGCTCAGCTGGTGGAGCTTCTGCCCGGTGTGTCAGAGGTCTTGGGGGAAAACCTGAGGGAGTATACCACTGTGCCTTATAGTTCAGCTGGTGGAGCATCTGCCCGGTGTGTCAGAGGTCTTGGGGAAAACCTGAGGGAGTATACCACTGTGCCATATAGCTCAGCTGGTAGAGCATCTGCCCGGGGTGTCAGAGGTCTTGGGGAAAACCTGAGGGAGTATACCACTGTGCCTTATACATGTACATGTAGCTCAGCTGGTGGAGCGTCTGCCCGGTGTGTCAGAGGTCTTAGGGAAAATCTGAGGGATTATACCACTGTGCCTTATAGATCAGCTGGTAGAGCATCTGCCTGGTGTGTAAAAGGTCTTAAGGAAAATATGAGGGAGTATACCACTGTGCCTTATAGCTCAGCTGGTAGAGCATCTGCCTGGTGTGTCAGAGGTCTTGGGGGAAACCTGACGGAGTATACCACTGTGCCTTATAGGTCAGCTGGTAGAGCATCTGCCTGGTGTGTCATAGGTCTTGGGGGAAACCTGAGGGAGTATACCACTGTGCCTTATAGCTCAGCCGCTGGTGGAGTGTCTGTCTGGTGAGTCAGAGGTCTTGGGGAAAATCTGAGGGAGTATACCATTGTGCCTTATGGCTCAGCTGGTAGAGCATCTGCCTGGTGTGGCAGAGGTCTTGGGGAAAATCTGAGGGAGTATACCACTGTGCCTTATAGCTCAGATGGGAGAGCTTCTGCCCAGTGAGTCACAGGTGTCAGGTTGGAATCCCGATAAAGCCCTTACAACTTTTCTCTCATCCCAAGTGTGGATGCCGCTTTAACTATTCCCCGCGACACAGATTATACTACGAGAGGCATGTCAAACAGACACAAGGCGCGTCTAGTTTGCTTATTACTAAAATGGTGCCTTTACATACTTCACTTTATTGAATTGATTTCGCATGGGTGGGCTATCTTGCACTTTTGCTGCTATATCATCTTTGAGGAAGCCCTACCCATGCATGCCTATAAGCGGAAGCTAGACAAGTTTTAATACAGTGGAAAGTCACCATAAATGGGCATCGTATCTGAACCATACAAGTGTTTGTTTTGGTGGCGTTTAACGCGAACAAATGATTGGGAGCCATGAGCGATGTTCACTGTAGCTGAATGTTCTTTTTGGTGTTCATTATAGCGAAATTCCACTGTAATAAAATTGGAATGATGGCCAAAAACTCACCTCTCCTGTGTTTTCAGTATCCATGGCAACACGTCCATTTTTGTAGTGTGTAATATGAAGCTCCACAGTCTGTGGGCTCCATCTCCAATCTGTGAATACATAATGAACAAAAATTAGCAACTGACAGATATGCACCCATCCAGGCTTTGACATTAACCAAAGTCACCAAGGCCAATGGCCTCATGCCCTGCTGAGTTGGCCCCGATGCCCCTTCAAGATACACTTTATGAAGCCAACTTGGCCATCATGCCCTATTGAGCTCGTGCCAATGACGTCATTTTGGGAGTAAAACAAAGCGGCGTCAATGTGGAAGCAATGTGCGTGCGCGTTGTGTGTGTCCATAGCGCGCGTAACGCGCTATGATGAGGCTCCCATTGGTGAACTAAACCGCGTTACGCCCACAAGAGACACACACAACGTGCACGCACATTGCTTCCACAATGACTCAGCATTATTTGACTCCCAAAATGGCATATTCGCACGTGTTCAATCCCAGGCTTTGACATTAACCAAGGCTACCAAAGCCAATGGCCTTATGCCCTGCCGAGTTGGCCTCATGCCCTGCTGAGTTGGCCTCATGCCCTGCTGAGTTGGCCTCGATGCCCCTTCAAGATATACACTTTCTGAGGCCAACTTGGCCAGCATACCCTATCCCAGGCCTTGACATTAACCAAGGCTCCAAGGCCAATGGTCTCATGCCCTGCTGAGTTGGCCTCGATGCCCCTTCAAGGTACACACTTTCTGTAAAGCTATACTTTCTGATAATTTACCTCTCATGCTCCTTGATCCTGTTTTGCATCTTCCATTTTTATGCGCAAGTTAATTTTAGCTTTGTTTACAAAACTAGCCCCTGTTCAGCCAGGTGTGAAATTCCCAACATGATGACGACGTTAATGAAAACTCGAAACCTATGTCTACCGATACTTCAATATTTGTGAGCCAATTTTCTAAAAATACTACAATTTTCATTTTATCTACAATTTTATGAGTGTCTACTTTTTCTGATACACCCTGTATAACTTCAAATGTTGATAACTTAATATATCTTCAAGCAGACTTGAATCCGTCGTTTTGATTGGTGGATCCATGGCAACCAACAGTGTGATAATGTTTCATAATACTCTTCCGATTCTCATATTGCACTCTGCGTACCGGTAAATGCACCATGGTATTCCAAGATAACTGTGTCCCTACGCATATGCGCGGAGTACATGTAGTACTTGCAGAGTGCGCGTGTTATTAGTGAGTCAATTTTGCTTGAAGATAATATTAGTTATCCCGCGAGCATGAGTGGAATACAGCATTATCATGATTATGTAGGAACGTGACAGTCAGACGTCACGTGACCACATTCGTGTGACTAACTATGTTCCTTTTTTTGTCCGTCGCCTGAGGTGCATGATTTTTAAACATCTATATCTGGGAGGTTTTAATTTTGTCAAAAAATTAGTTAGTCGTACATTATTACATAATGAAACTATTATAGCCTGATACCCAAAATCTTGGAATCGTCCAGATTGTACCGTTACATGGGAAAAGATACCTTGTTTGTCAATATTGGTTGTGTATTGGCCAATTTATTGATAAAATAATATTTCCCCCGTGGGGGGTAAGCGGAAAACTTCGTGGGGGTCTGTACTACATGTACAACAATAAAATAATGGGTTACTTCGTACATTTGAGATGGACACGAACTCCCCCGTAGAGCCAGGAGTAGTCTAGGCTCTAGGAGGGAGTTCGTGTCCATCTCAAATGTACGAAGTAACCCATGATTTTATTGTTGTACGGTACGTATCAAGACAAATCTGTATACATTTTTCTGCAGACCCCCTCGAAGATTTCCGCTTTACCCCCCACGGAGAAAATCTCATATTCTCAATAAATTGGCCAATACACAACCAATCTTGACAAACAAGGTATATTTCCCCATGGTTTAAGGGTCAAGGATTATGATAGAATTGGTTAAGTTATGAATGGAGTCAATTATGTCATAAATATGCAAATTAAGTTAATTGTCATTAAAATGCGTATATATGCAGCACGATATGTGCCAATCCACAACCAGTTTTAACAAATACATGTATGACATCTTTTCCACTATTTTTAGGTTCAAGAAGTATAATAAGGTTGGTTGTGTTAATACAAATGGAGTCTTTATGATGTCATAAATATGCAAATTAGATCCAAAATCGTCATTAAAATGACCCATCTACTCTAAGAATACATATTTACAATTAACACAGCTTCATAATTGAACATGCATACATTGATTAGAATGTTAAACATAACTACGGTATGTTGACTGTCTATGTTTTACTGCTAGAATCATAATTTGGATTATGAATAATGAGTACATGTCAGCTAGAGGGGGGTGGAGGTGTGGTTGTGTGATACACCGCCCCCCTCTCCCCCACACCAATATTTATTTTCTCCGGAAAATTTATGGTGCCGTCGGCAAAAATATAAACAATTACAGAATCATAAAGGCACGGCTTTATCGGCAATTCTATTACGGCGCTGGTAATATCTATATTATATCGGTATAGTTGCACCCAATCCCCCGGCCAGCTGAGCGACTCCGCGAAGGCCTAACAGAATTTGATCACACTCCCGCAATCAAAACGGTGTAGCTACGCCCTTGGTAAATGTAGGCCTACCGGTATAACATAATGTCTTTTGTTATTCAAAATAATTGACAGAATACCTAAAAATGTGCCCCTTTAGCTGCGTCCTGTGCAGGGATAGTGAGAATGTGCCCTATAACGGCGCCTTACGGTGTGACAGCACCGTTTAGCCATACCCTATGCTGGTACGTGGTGTCACAATCACAGCAACTTTATGCACGCGCCCTGTAGTGGAAGGCGCCCTTCAACAGCTGTGACAGCACCTTTTAGCTGCGCGCTATGGTGGGAAGGTGTCCTTTAGCCAAACAATAATATGGTGATACCGACACCCTTTATAAAACGCATGCTACTGGTATGTTGGTATGGCGCCCTTTAGCAGCATCTTACATGGTGTGACAGCGCCCTTTGGCCGCGTGCTATCGTGGGAATGTGCCCTTAGTGGCGCCTTATGGTGTAACAGCACGTTTACATGTACATGTAGCTGTATGCGCTATGGTGTAAGGTTGCCCTTTCGCCGTGTGCTATGTTGAAAAGGGCGCCCTTTAGCCATGTGCTACGATGAAAAGGGCGCACCTTAGCCGTGTGCAGTGTGGTGAGAAGGTGCCTTTTGGCGGGGCCATGGTATGGCAGCACCCTTTAACCTTGTGATGTGGTGTAATGACGCCACAATTATTTTGGCAAGGGGCACCAATCCTTGATATGAAAGCAAGAAATACATTGTATGTTACTAGTATTTCATTACATTATTTGTACCTTTGTTAGTGATTAACGAGTTAATAGTATGTTTAAGGTAAATTTATCAAAATAATGTGTGTCAGATGTTTGGACAGGCGAGAGGGTATCCGGTTCCTTTCAAAACCGCCACCATTCTTCAATCTAAAGCAGCCCTCCTTCAACACGCTAAGCATGTTGCAGGCTAGGCTGCATGTGCAATTGCATGTACCGGTAGTGTGCTAGCCAGTCCTGCTGACTGGGGATAGGTGCAGCAACTAAAGAGAACATGTGGCAGATTTAATTATACACTCGCACCCATTGCAGAAAGTTGTCAACGTCAAACACAAGTGTGGCTACAATTAAGACCGAGTGTTGTAGGAAGATATACCCGGCACAATATGTGGCAAACGGACCCCTTTATCTCAACACATTCTTTCTTTTGTTAACGCACCAACACCTCTAACTGAAAGGAATTCCTTGGATGTTTGAGACACAATGGGGGAACAATGGTAGCGGGTCAGTTTGCCACATACATGCATGCTGCATATGGTGGGAGATGCCAATTAATGCTACCGCATAATTCAAATCACAATAGACTGCCAAAGTGGATACGTCATGTTTTGAAACGTCCATTGCTAAGCCACATTGAAATTGTTCACTGGTTTTAGGTTTAGACCCGGTAACCTACTAACCTTGGCAACACACAAGACAGTAACATTTTCACTTTAGCAGTCTTGTCGGTAGGGCACCAACAAGGTGTATCCTCCATCAAAGAAATGCAATATTCTTAAAATGCCAATTCTTGATAAGAATAGAACTTTGAGTACAGTGTGAATAACAAGGTACGAACCAAACACTTTGGAATGAATCGCTTTCAATAATTATCCTTTTGTGATTTCCTCTAGGTCCAAGAGCTGGGGTTCATTTCACAAAAATAGGACTTAGTGGAAAAGGTCTTAGCAATAGGAGTTGACTGTGCTTACGTCCTACAATATGACTTAAGAACCCCTAAGATGGATCTTAGGACGTTTGTAGAACGAACCCCAGGAGATGATTGACAAAAATACATACAATTGCAGCCTTACCACAAGAGGTGTTCATACATATTACAGACTGATACAAAATGATACATCTAAGAGCCTCCTGAATCTTTTTGTCAGAATATTATTATTTTTAAATACATGTAGGTACTATCTCAAGTACATTTACATGTATTATCTTTACATTTCTGAATTAAAAATTGATTCGTTACCCCAGTGTGAACAAATTTCTTTAAAATCCCTTGGATGTTTGCGACACAACGTGGGAACAAATTAAGGGGAATAATGAAAGGGGGTATTATATAGTCCGTCACATATCGTGCTACATACCGGTAAGCATTTTAATGACAATTCTGAACCTAATTAGCATATTTATGACATCATAATGACTCCATTCATAACATAACCAATCCTATCACGATCCTTGACCCTGAAAACATGGGAAAAGATACCTTGTTTGTCAATATTGGTTGTGTATTGGCCAATTTATTGAGAAAATAATATTTTCCCCGTGGGGGGTAAGCGGAAAACTTCGTGGGGGTCTGTAGAAAAATGTATACAGATTTGGGCGTGACACCCAAACTTTTTTGAAAGGTCTTGGTATGTACAACAATAAAATAATGGGTTACTTCGTACATTTGAGATGGACACGAACTCCCCCCTAGAGCCAGGAGTATTGTACAACACTGACATTCACATCCTTAAAACCTTCATTAGACACGAATAATGTGAAGCTACGGTAGGTTCATACTTCTCCGCCAAACTCACTCGCCGGACACTCGCGATCGCCGAGTGCAGTGGCCGCAGAGTTTGTCACGCGTCAATATACAAGTCGGAGTGAAATACATGTAGTCCGCTTTGCGCATACTATAGTTGCCGAGGTAAAATAGAGCACAGGGCGCAATTCGGAACGGATTGAGCGCGCACCGGAAATGGGTAGTCAAGAAACGACCAGCGGCCAATTTCATAAAGGTGTTTAGCAGAAAATGCCTAATTCAAAATTGGTTTGCTTTATAAAAATGGGTTAATGGTCAAAATCTGATATGATGTGTATTAAAACTGATTTGGTGTTCTGTTATTCTTGGTAAAAACACAAGTTGACATACAATTTGGACTATTAACCCATTTTTATAAAGCAAACAAATTTTTGATTAAGCAATTTTTTCCTGCTAAACACCTTTATGAGATTGGCCCGTGTGCCGCAGACAAATTTTTCGTTCCGCTTGTACAATGTACATGTAGGTCGCCGAGCGAGTATAAATTGGGCTTAGCCTGCCGCACACGTGAGGTCGTTTGCTGAGCAAACAGTCATCGTGGCCGTTTGCTCAGCACTTGGCTCACGTGTGCGGTGGCTATTTTGCTGCGTTTTTTGCCTCGCGAGGCCATGAGACAAAAATCTAACGTGTTTGATTTGTTTTGCCTCGCGTGGCCAAAATCTCACGTGTGCGGGGGTGATGAGCCAAGTGCTGAGCTAAAATGAATGTAGCTGGCCAATTAAAACCACGCGCGCGATACGAAAAAAGCGCGCGCACGCGAACCCCGCCAAGGTCAACACACTTTAGCAAAAGTTTGGCGACCTTAGCGGTGCCCGCGCGCACTGTATTCATATCACGTGAACGTGGGGATGGTTTTTAATTGGCCAGCTACATTTATTTGAGCTCAGCACTTGGCTCAGCACCCCCGCACACGTGAGATTTTGGCCACGCGAGGCAACAAAAATAGATAGATTTTTGTCTCATGGCCTCGCGAGGCAAAAAATGCAGCAAAATGTCATCGCACACGTGAGCCAAGAGCCTTGTGAGCAATGTGCGCACGAAATAGGCAGCTTCATGCCTTTGCTATAATTTTATGGAGTACATGGGGCTGCGTATTTCGTGGTGCTACGGCACGAATATGCCGCGCACGCACTGCTGACGAGACTGTGCCTTTAATCAGACTATGGAGGCAGAACGGAACTTCTGCCGAGCACTGACCTAGTTTGCGTATAGAGCACGCGCGCCGGCACGCGCCATAAATGTCTGGCCACGTGCCGCCTGGGGTTATGTATTACATTGTATTACTAAATCCTTGTATTAGTCTTGCTTGCTGTGCGCGCGGTGCGCTTAAGATGCAAACGGACTTCGTTGTTGTGTTGCGGAATGTTAGCTGTGCAGTAGTAAAAGTTGGATATTATATATAGAGTTACGGTTTATAAGATTCGCATGCCTGGTGAAAAACAATGGATCTTGTCACCGGGTGACGTCACTTCGCCCTCGCTCATATAAGGTAGGCCCCTACACATGTATTTAATTCTGATTAAAAGTTAACAACCTTTTAGCCCAATAACATTTGCCTTTTTGCCACATGGAGAGGTCGCGTGTTTAATGCTTACTAGAGATCATCCGTTTCCCCTGGACACATCCGTACACTTGTGGCTCTCCGGTACCGTAGTACCAGTGAAACAACGCAGCGGATTCCAAAGCCACCCGGTCCCCTGAAATTTATCTAAGCTGTGGTGTATAAGGAACGCCTGGAGAAGAAACTACTCTGTGTCAAACAGCAAGTACAGCCAGCTACGCGGGATGCCTTTTGTGAGCGTTTGACCAATGAGAAACTATCATATGTGCAGGTGGCCTGCAAAGTGGCGGATGAATACCTCCCGAGACTTGAAAATTCGGTCATTTATTCCTTAACTTCTAAATGTTTTTTAAATCTTTGCAAACGCCCGGGGGTTAGGGTAAGGACGATGTTTAACATTCAATTTAGATGAAACTCGGCAGGATGATAGACAAATAAGTAAAGAAAAATACTCGCATAGTCTGAAAAAATACTGCACTGATCTTATGCAAAAATATCAACGATTTGTATTATGAGAGAAAAAATAACAGACATGTAGGAAGAAAATGTTCAGCTGAAGAAGATAACTTTCGAGAAATTCAGTCAAAAATCTAATAATAGGTATATGTTCTATGTCACCAAAGTAAAAAAAAACGGTGACAAACAGTGTAAGTACATGTACTCAAAAAATCTAATATTTCGAGGAGCATTTTTAACACAACGCTCCCGCGCCGTTCAAAACGAAAACGAGGCTTCGACGAAGTTGCTGTGCGTCAATTGCAATATTCACTCATACCTACATATTGGAAAAAAACAATTGGCTAAAAGTGTTGTTTTGGACGTTTATATTGGGACGTTATCATTTTCTGTATAACACTTTTAGCCCCTTAACATTTTAACCCCCTTCGTCGTGTGGACCATTCTTACACGCCATCAAGAGTCGAAATACACATGTATGTGTAAATTCTTACCGTAAATTCCAAATCAGACATTTAAAAGCACACCATGAAGGTCCTTGTAATCTCAAGACTTCTGTACCCTTGTCGTTCATTGTCCATGATGACTCAAACATCAAAAAAGGATATCAGGGAGCAAAATTATGAGTAAAATCGGAAATTTTCAGCAAGCATGGTACCACAGACTTCGTGCTCTAGCAATGTCTCGCCGCGTCAAAAGGAAAATAGTTCCGCCAACGTGGATGAATTCTGTTGACCGTAGCACCTCAGCTGAAAATGTAGATCACGGCTACACGTTGCCCCTGTAGAGCGCCCTCTACACCAAGTTTAGAATATCCTCAAGACCAACGTTCGCCTTGATGTTTGTACATGTACTTTTATTTTAATATAACAGCCGTCGGTATATCCTTTCACTTTTTCTTGTTTAATCTGGACTCCACTCATTCGTTCGGATCTGTACCCCAGTTCCCTTTCACCTCGCCAACTGGGTGCTACTCAACTATGGAACGCCAAATTGTCAAAGTTGGATTTTTACCGATGGCACGTGTGGTGTGGACGGATGATATATAGTCGACTTTTATCAAATCCATTTTACCCAATTAACAAAGAACCCACTAATGTACAATTGAAAGAATCACAATAAAACTTCTTCTAATTTGTAATTAAATATAATCCAACTTTATAATAAACAAAAGAGAGAGGGAGAGGGAGAGGGAGAGGGAGAGGGAGTGGGGGAGGGGTCGGGGAAAGTAACCGGTACCGGAAGGGGGATACATTATCCCCCATAGTTCTAGGGGTAGATTGGGTTAGCAGTCCCTATAGTATGACGAGCATCTTTAAAGAATTGTAGAGTAGGATATTCACAAATACAAACAAATTGTGCTCATCTTTAAAGGGCCCCTTATTTAGGATTGTTATCAATGAAATCTATGCTTTAAAACCACTTTACTCAGTTAAAGTCATAACAATCCTATTTGGAGCTTGCTTTGGGGGTTAAAACAAAGGTTTTTAGTTTTTATGCTAATGCAAATATGCATATTCATGACCAAGGTCACGACGTCACAAGAGGCAAACACAGGAAAATCACATAGAACTGTGCACAAAAGAATCCACTTTTTTCTCAATTTTCCTGAAACTTTTGTAATCCATGGCTGTTTGAGTTTGTTTTACATGTTGCCTGCTGTAAGCCATGACAAAACTTGGGGTAGAAACTGCAGCAATTTGCCACAAGTCCAACTTGAAGTCTTATGTTTTTTCTTAACTTTTCCCTTCTGTCTTCCTTATGTGATGCACTCAAAACAGCGCCCTCTGTCTGTGATTTATTGCAATGAAATCTTCAAAGTTGAAAAATGCCACCTTTTATTGATTTTACATCCAAACGAACAATAGTATGTCTTACTGAACAAGTAATCCGTCATTATAAAGCAAAGCTTAGGCACAAAGTTGTTTAGGATGTCACAGGCCCTTTAAAGAATTGAGAAGTTTATTATGGCTTCAGACATGTCAGAACTCGTGTACAAACAGACTGGAAAATCTTAAACTATTCTCACCCAAAATATTGGTTTTTCCTAGCCCTAAAGTTAGGGCTGTAAATTGCTCGCTTTTCAAATCTGACTTATAAGTCAGATTTGAAAAGCGAGCAATTTACAGCCCTAACTAGCATGACTAGTTTAGGGCTAGTTTTTCCCATCAAATCTGCACAGGTTAACCTTTTAACGATGCTTCATAAGTCAACAGGGTCAGCTTCTCAACTCTTACCGATAGGTATACAGTATCAGTACAAGGTGCATAACATTACCTAACTATAGGCGTATACCGGTAGCCACTCGGCGGCGAAGCTGCACAGCCACAGACTATGGGACGACCCACCATGCGCCGACGTTGTTCACAAAGATTCATGACGAAATTTATTAATGCAAGCAAAATCGATCGTGCCAACTGGCTTCGGCGCCCCTCAGTTTGGCGTGAACAGACGAGCAGGCGAACATCTCTTTTTCCAAAAAGCAGGCCACGGAATCCCCAAATTTGACACAAAACGTGTCTTTGTTGTACATTGTTTTTGCTCGTAAGGCCATTTCGACATTTTCGCGGCCATTTTTAAGGAGGTGCAAAGAGCGCCCTCAAGCGATGCATGTGCGTGCACAAAACATATCTAAAGCGGCTTCGCGCACTGGATACTTCGCAATTAATTTGTTTGACTAATTAAATCGATGGCTTTGACTATAAAGCTGGTTGATTGTGATTCTATATGAGTTGTTCTTATGCTTCAGTTGAAAAATCTAAATTAAAAGTGCCTTCTTGTCTGAATAAATCGCATTTTAAGACCCCTTCTTATTCCCCAATTTCTCTAAGATTAGACTTGTTTCCAGTCCAATCACGACTACGCTGCTGCCGTTTACGAAACAGCCGGTCTAGTTACAGACTTGACATCAAGTCTATCGTATATCCGGCTGCTTTTACTCAATGTAAGTGCGTGTGATTCTGACAAATCAAGGTCTGTTATCACAATAAATAATAATTATTTTAACTTTAGATTTTCCCAAAATTTTACAATAACAGTATTCTCGGCTGTTGTATTGTTCCTAAATGCTAATAATAAAGTCGATTTGTAGCGTACAGAAATTGAAATCATTGCAGGCGCGGATCCAGAGGGGGGTTTTGGGGGTCAACCACCTCCCCCCCCCCCCCCCCACCCCACCCCCACCCCCCCCCCCCCCCCCCCCCCCACCCCCACCCCGCCCCCCCCCCCACCCCCCCCACCCCCCCACCCCCCCACCCCCCCACCCCCCCTCCCCCCACCCCCCCCACCCCCCCCACCCCCCACCCCCCCACCCCCCCCCCCCCCACCCCCCCCCCCCCCACCCCCCCCCCCCCCCCCACCCCCCCCCCACCCACCCCCCCTCCCCCCCACCCACCCCCCATCATCCCCTGCTCCGACACCAACAAAAAAAATTTAATGCATTTTTTGTGTGTCCGCCTGTCCGAAACGAGCTGACATAAAAAATATTACGGGCAAAACCCCTCCCTGGTGGCAAAACCCCCTCCTGGAAAAATTCCTGGATCCGCCCCTGCATTGTCTTTGGTTTTTCATTCTAGTACGATGTCGCTATACCCAGCACGGTATGTGGCAAAGGGACACCCCCTGACCCCCTACCTCAACACACTCTTCTTTTGTTAACGCACCAACACGCCCTAAAAACTGAAAGGAATACCTTGGAAATTCTTTGGATGTTTGAGTCACAATGGGGGAACAATGGTAGGGGGATACCTTCTGCCACATATCGCGCTGCATATGGATGCCGCAGTATTACAAATGTACCTATATGGTTGTCTAGGAGTACGCCATCAACAAGCTGTATTATCTGAAGTCAAGCCCAATCCCTAACGATCGATGTTCACTTCAATAACCACATTGTTCTGGTGTCGTAACACGTGAATAGAAGGCATGTGCATCATGGAGCACGCGGGCAGCGCCTCATTGCTTCTCCGAAAACTCCTGCAGTTGTGTAACTTGAACATTTCATGTCAAGAATATGAGCTACAGCTCAAAGCAAAGTTGGCAACCTTACCTTTCTGACGCCTTTGGATTATAATTTGTCTATCTGTGGAGTCATTTTGCGTATCTTGGAGTATCTAACGGGAACAAGAAAACCTGAAGCAACTTTGCCGGCCGGAGACTACCCAAAGCCTTCCTACGCGGCATTGGCCGCAGCCACGCTGGATTTAGCTCAATGGGGACTTTATACAGGTGCTTGTTATGGATTCTTCTAATCGCAAGCGCAACAGGTAAAACGAGGTTTCAGTTGACTATTTACCTTATTTTATTCAGTTCGCTTAGGTTTTATTTATCCATTTGCCCGGCGCCCCTGCTAACTGGCAACGTATAATATGACGACGTACAACCATGGTACAACCGTCATTACACAACATACACAAATACCAAAATCTAGCTTTGTATTCCACCTCGCTCGCCCAACCTCCGCCCCAAAGACAGATACAAACTGCATCATATTTTGTCGTTTAAACACAACCGAATATGAACCAACAACTAGGTACATTGTAAAAAAAAAAATGGCCTTAAATATTTGAATGATTTTCGATTCAACTGGCGTTAAATCGAAAATCATTCAAATATTCAAAGAGTACATTAACAGTCAGATAATTTATTTAAATATTAGTAGGCAGGATAATACATTCAGAGTACACAGACACTGAGAATTCGTCTGATGAGCAGATGTAAAAATACTACATGCACTTTCAATTAATATACAGTTTACCGATTTTTAATTTTTTTTTTATCGCCAGGGCAGGAAAACTGGTAATAAAAACAGTCGTAATAACGGTACTTAGCAAAAATTCACTTCTTTCGAAATAATATTTCTGAGCATCTTTCTGATGGATACCGGCGCATTACGAATATTCATTATTATTATTATTATTATTACCATTCATAAATACCTTGGAAATTTTACGCATGCCTATGGTGTAATCCGAGCAACATTTAGTGAGCCCGCCCTCTTGTGGTTATTATATTGTGACTGCGGTGTATTTCTATTGTGACGTCATTTAAATACCTTGGAGATACACCGCAGTTTTCATTCGTCGGATTAGTCTATTGGCTGAGCCAGAGCATGTCACGTGGCCGGTCTTAAACGAAAGATTGCGTCTGCCTGGGTGCGTCTGTTGCCATAATTATTAGTTAATATTCTTAATATTTACAAGTTTAATTACTTTAAGGAGAATAGACGAAAAAGTGTAGATTCGTTTAGATTCCTTTAATACAGTGGATTGTCATTTTCCCTCGAGATTAGAATCACACCCCAAAATGTCCTCCTAGTTGTATCCTGCAGTGGTTTGAGATCTCCATGATTGAAAATTATTCAAAAAAAAAAATACTTACAGCACCGTTTTTGAAGCCAAAATTTGCTCTTGCGTGCAAACCGGACGAGCATTTTCCTCGTAAAAAACATGTAAATTCTGGACGCGAGAGAGCGCTGTTACGAATTAGTGGCTTTGGCTGTGGCTATGCTGTTGCCATGGGAAGACAATAAGGCTGCGTTCGGGCGTGCAGTTCTCGTTACTCGGGAGTAATGCGTGCGCATTGCACTCGGGTCACATCATGCGAACGGCAAGTCCGCAGTCCGCGTGCGCGAATGGCAATTAGTGAAGATGGCCGTCTCTTGCCATCACTGCACAAAAAATGCCGTTTTATTGCTCACAAGAAACTGAGGAAATACAGGCCGTAAGTCGTGAGAACCTTTGATGCCGTCCAAAACAAACCTTAGTGAGTTGTTGTTTCAGTTATTGACACGTTGAGCAAATTCACAAAAAAATCCCACCCATATTCCGCCATCTTTGTACAAATCACATGACACTCGTCAGGAGTAAGAGCACACTCCCCATTTGTCGGGGAGTAGCGAGAGCATACTCTCACTGACTCGAGTGTCGTTATTCTTGCCGTTCGCGCGCGCAGGAGTATACTCGTGTTAACACGAGTACACGCCCGAACGCAGCCTAAAGGTCCTTAGAAACAGCATAGTAACAGTAACAGCGCCCTCTTTTGCCGCACCACCTCACATTTTCTAGACTGATCGCGAATCTTGAGCAAGTTCGGGCGGGCGACTAGACTTAACCATAGTCGATATGGGCAGTGCGGGCGACTAGTATAGTTAACTAGACAACCTACCCCCGGGGCTTGGTTAATCTAGTCAGACTAGCTAGTCAAACCACGCAGCGTTCGAGTGACATCTAGATCGAATATGCATGGTTGGTCTAGTTAATTATATTCGCCCGCCCGAACTAAGTTGCTCTATGTTACCCGAACGCTGCGTGGTTTGACCAGCTAGTCTGACTAGACTCGGAACCAAGCCCCGGGGGTAGGTTAGTCTAGTTAACTATAGTCACCCACCCGAACTTGCTCCCTGTAGACTACGTAAGGAATGGGAACAAGTCATAGTTATATATTTTTTAAAAGGCTAGAGGGCGCACTCGCCATGCCTCGTGTACAATGCCGCCGGACCACCGTGGTGCATGCTCCAGGCGCCATGTTATGCCGTGGCAACTGCACGCGAAAAGTATCCGGATGACCACGTGTTTGTGTGTAAGCGAGCAACACAGTGGTTTAAAAGCCAGTACCACCCAGACATGACAAAATTAAATACCACAGACCGTCGCAAGGCTGACATAGTGAAAAATATGCAATGTTAAAGCCATTGCATATTCGTCACTATGTCAGCTTTGCGACCTTAGATGTAGTCACTTTGCACACCCATTCAACCCATTTGGAATCCCAAACAGCTTATTACCCAGCCGCAAAACCTCAAAGAGGCTCTAAAACGCACGCAGTTCACGAAAGCTAAAGCGCCTTCTATTGGCGATTACTTTGACATCGTTTGAAGTTTTGCCAATTTCAAACTCCCATTGAGCTGATGCCGAATTCTGACGGTTTGTTTGAGGTGTTCTCTATTTAGTGTGTTTATTAAAAACGTATATTTAAATCGTATTTTGTTTATTTTGGGACGTTCGTATTGTGTTCCTTTCTCCTGAACATCAACTTCGGAAGCCATGCGCACTAAAGTAGATGACAATTTGGGCGCCTTTACCGCAGTCGGTGATAAAGTGTCCATTCGGTTTTCCCTCATGTGACTTTGGCAAAACCAGAAATGCCTCGGCCAATAGTTCATCAAGATGCTTTTTCCTGATGAACAGCCTTTATTTTGTCGGCCCTTTTTTCCCCACTCACAGGGTTTCCCCCAGGATTTTCCCAAAGCGTAGTCTGTGGCCAACTCATTTTTTTGCGGAAAGTTTGCGGCGGCGAGGGCACGCGCGCGCGCCGCGGCTTAACATAACTACATGTACATCAAAGGAAATTTAGTTTTCAGCAGCAAGCTTAGACGGGCAATTATAGAATGATTTATTTATTTTCTAACCCTAACCCCTTGACCAAAATCCAAACATCCCTCTTGACGACGTGGATTTGTTTAATTGTCGGTTTTAAGTGGATAAATTGCAAGCAAAAGTGCGCTTTTCGAAAATGAGATTTTTCGCGATTTCCGAAACGCTCATTAGGTATTCATGATATGCGCGTGACCCCGTGACGCAATCCTGAGAAGATAAGTCAACACGATTGTTAGCTCCATACGTTTACACGCAAAAAACTTGGAAAAACGTATCTGTTAGATGGTGTTTTTTTAAGAATTTTGTTGGTCCAAAAAGCCAGAGATATGCCCAGTAGCTGCGTAGTTGTATGTTTTACCAGACACTATGAAAAAAAGAACAAAATATTTTCTTTTCTATTACCAAGCGAGAGAAAAATGAGTCGCTTATTCTAACTTGTACCGGGCGAGGTTCAAACACGTGGGAACTTCCCCCGCAGTGAACCGTCCTATGCTGTACACAGACCGCTGTGAATGCCGTTCGTTCCGTGACAAAACCACCCGTCGCAATGCACCAGTATTTACTTCAAAAGAGCTTCATTGTGAGCCACAATTTCACCGTATTTTTTTCACAAAACCGGTAATAGTAGAGTGTTGTCATATTACATGAAGTGTTTTTCACGTTTGTATTTTGAATTACAAGGACAAAACAGGCATGATAAACATTCACTTCGTGTGTTTTCCATTCAATACTGCACAGGCCGTTTTGTATGTTTCTCAGGATGACGTCAAAACCCTTTTGATAAACAAGCCAAGTGACCTCGAGCGTTTCATAATTCCGGGTAAAGAGGGTCGGAACTGCTTTACGTTTTAAGCAAAAGCCTGTCGATTTTTTGTGAAAAACAAGTTGTGATGGTGTTGTAGACTCATACACCTCCATGATGAACAGAAAAACTTTAAAAATGTGGACGGGGGGATTCTAGCTGTTTAAGGCGTACAGTTCTCGTAACATGAGGACGCCATGACATACATAATGCATGCATCGCGTCATTACATGCTACTCGTGAAGCTCTTGGTTGGCTCGAGACACATTTTAAATATTCATACCTTGCATACCTGCATACCCAAACATATGCAGCACGATATGTGGAAGGGTATCCCCCTACCATTGTTCCCCCATTGGGTGAGGTCACAATTCTGTGTGTTTTACGTGTTAGTGTTAGTGTTACAGATCTGTTAACAGATCTGTTAACACGGCATTAATCCCGACCTCTAACTGAACGTCCAGGTTAACATCGTGTTAACAGATCAGTTAACACGGTGTTAACACCATGTTAATTATCTGCACTGTACATAGGGCGAAGTCACAACTCTGGGTTGCGTGTTAGTGTTAGTGTAACATATCTGTTAACGTATAATCAGAATTGTGACCTCGGAACAAACCCCGTGTTAACTTGATGTTAACATGGTGTTTAGGACGTGTTAGTGTTACATCTCATGTTAGTTCAACACCTCATGTTACAGATCGTGTTAGTGTAACAGATCTGTTAAGTTAATCTGATCTGAACGAAGTGGGTGGTGTTAATTTTGAAAAATGTAGAACTTTCGTGATTTTTAATAAATTGAGTTTCATTTTTCAACACAACTTATAAATGTGTTGGATATTGCATTCTAACTACAATTGAGACATTTGTTTGGCTCCGTAAAGGTTTTGAAAAATTTCAATCACTTAGTGGTTAAGCTCGTGTAACACGGACCGGAGGTCACAATTCTGTGTGTTAGTGCTGAATGTCGAGCAGAACCCTACCGACTTGACATTTCCCAAAATGCCGAGTCACTCAACAGATCTGTCACACTAACACTAACACGCAACACGGGATTGCGCCCTCACTCGCTGCGATTTACGGTTCTGTGTGCACGACTTTTAACACGTCATGTTAACACGGCGTTTGTTCCGAGGTCACAATTCTGATTAAGATAACAGATCTGTTAACGGATCTCTAACACTATTAACACGTAACACACACAGAATTGTGACCTCACCCATTGTGTCTCAAACATCCAAGGAATTTCCAAGGAATTCCTTTCAGATTTTAGAGGGGATTGGTGCGTTAACAAAAGGGAAGAGTGTGTTGAGGTATATATGGGCTTTAGGGGTGAGTCCCTTTGCCACATATCGTGCTGGGTATATACCCAAAACCTGGCCGAAACAAATAAAGAAAGACATTAAACCCGGAAGTGACAGACTCGACAAGGCTGTCTTTCGAGCTAGGGCAGGTCGTACGCAGCTAGTGCTGTATATGTACGCAGCCAGTGTGTTGCCGTACGGGTTGGTACTATGGAAGTCGTGATCGCACGGTGGCTCGTTTTGATGCCGTGTGTAGTTTGCATGCGCTAAACCGAATAATTCTCTCGTACAGCAAAACACCTGGAGACGGCCTTGGACAAGGCTAGTCAAAACGCCATCCTGTCAATAAATGTAGATTTGTAAGGAACAAAGAATTACGTAAGAAGTCACTGAGTTGGCGGGTTTTTTTTCTTGGATGCAATGCACGGCGTTTTGTACTGAAAGAATCATGAAAATCAATCGCGCTAGCACGCTGCCTTCTTGTGTTGTAGTCATTTGGGAGTTTAAAGACGACATGCAGACTGCGAATTTGTCTAGGAATTTATATAATGGAACTTCGCTAGTTGGAAATATAGGCCTACTATGATGACCGACAAGGGGAAACTATAGTCTTTTTTGAGATTGGGTACGACAGAAGCGGATTTGTCTCGGGATTTATGCAGTGAAACTGTGCTTTTCGGTAATATATTATGACGGTGATAACCAAAAACACTAAAGACGCCGGAAAAAAATGAGTTCCCTATAATTTAAGTAATTGACAGTGATTCAATTTATCCTTGATATGACTTTACAACCCTCCAAAAGGCATTATTCGGTAAGAGTTGGGAAGTTGATTAAAATTGTTTTCTTCAAAATGACTCGTCAAGTATTGGAATGTGCAGATTTGATGGAAAATAACATTTCGAGTGGGAACAATTTAAGATTTTGTGAGGAAACTTTTTATAGCCTGTCTCAAATGTTTTGCACACAAGGTCTAAAGCCATGTCAACTGAACTTCCTAATTCTTTCCCATTATTCCTCCAAAGAAACGCGAGTGGGGATTTGCCTTTTTGGAAAGTTTTACCGAAATGAGAATGAAATCAATGAACGTTGTCATGTCCCCATTGGTTTGTGTACAAATTCCCAGCTTTATTTGTCACCCAATCCCATGATGCCATAATTCACTAGTGGGAATTTGCCTTTTTGGAAAGTTTACCATACATGGACACCCTCGGCGACCCCATGCACTAAACCTATCGGATAACTCTGTACAAAGTTTCGTATAAGATTTTACTTTAAAGGTACACACCGGCCCACTGTTTACATGATTTAGTGATTTAGCAGTATTGACAATACTTTTGTAATGGTCGTTGTAAAAAAAATCATCAAAATATCCCGCAATTTACTAAAAAAGTGCAAAATTAACAAAAACGGTCAAAATACGCTTTACCAGCCGTTGCAACTATACGCGCGAGCTTCACGACTTTGTCACAAACTATTCGCTCTTTTCCTACTCGGGATATCTCTAATTTTCTGATCACGATTTCACTGGACAGCCCGGACGACCGATTATGAATTTCCGTTTTCTCTGAAGAAGTTGGCATACATTTTTTTTCTTCACGAACGTACATGTAGACCAACCAACCCGCCGTGTGTGCACTCTATTTGCCGTGCTGCGCGGGGCGATCCACCGTAGTTTGCCATACTAGCACGCGCTCGCTGAGTTCCATTCTCCAGACTCTCGAAACAAAATCTGTTCGAATTGTCATACTTATGTTTAACTTTGTTTCATACCTGTATAAATAGTCTCTCTTTTGTCAATTACTTATAAATATTGTGGACAAATCGAAGTTGAATTTGGTGCAGTTTTGCAATAAGAAACTTTCATGCGACTGGACACACAACTAACTCGCAAGACCATGTGATTGCTAAAAAACGGCAATTTCCGTGATTTCTTTTTAGGATGTGTATTTCGGAAGGGCATTCAGAATCTAGTGTGGGTCAATTTCGAGCCCAAAATAGCCCAACGAAGCCGGTGTGTACCTTTAATACTTGCATAATATTTTCCTCATTACAACCTCAAAAAGTAATTCTGATAAGAAATCTTTAGAGTGACAAATGTTTAAACATTTCTTGGAGACCCCGGGTGGGGACCACATGCATGGGGTTAAAAGTGCAGAAGTGATTCATATTAAAACAAAATCACCAGAAAAACGGCAATTTCTTGAATAACCAATTTGTTTTCTCGGTCATGAAAAAGTTTAACTATTTAGTACACTGATGTAGAATTCGGGTATATTTGTTGACTAGTATTAAGTATCAGACTTTTCTAATTTTCGCTGAATTCCTGATTAATTTAAAATTGTATTCTTGCCGATAATAAACAATGGAAATATTTTGTCAGTTTGGTCTTTTTTTAAATCTGTATCGCTATGAATCGACAGTTTATTTCGTGATAAAAGTTTAGATTCGTAAAACCTTTTGTTTAACGAATCGACATTTTTGTTACGAATCGATTCGTAAAAATAATATGCACTTTGTTGAATAGTGTGACGTCACAAGAATGGTTTAAATTGAAAGAGGGTTAGAGAGAAGTTGATCATGGCTTCAGACCTTGTGTGCAAAACATATGAGACAGGTAGACTTGATGTCAAGTCGGTAACTAGACCGGTTGGTTCGTAAACCGCAGCAGCGTAGTCGCGAATGGATTCGGGAACAAGTCTAGTCGACCTCTATAGTTACCGACTTGAGATACCTGTCTGTCACTTTGTACACGGGCTATGGAGTTTGCTACCAGAATTGGACGTAGAGATCTGATTGGTCAAGACACGGGGCTTAATTAATATACATGCAATATTTTCAAAAAATATTTGCTTGTGAATTATATTTCCTTAAGTAGTGGACCTATCAATATCCATTAGGCCTACTCCTGAATTTCAAAATGAGACATAATCATAGTAAAATATGTTAACGCCAGTGCTGGTGTTAATTTACAGTTAAAGGCCCAGTGGATCATTTGCAATGACCCCAAACATTAATCGACGAGTTTACAGGGCAAAAGTTATGAAAGTAAAGATTGAATTAATAGCAACTATCCATTGAAAGGTTTCCGCTCAAAATGATATAATTTTACCAGAAAATAATCCGTAAAGATGAAATTATTTAGATCGTTTGCAAACGATTTACTTATTTTTGGTTCGCATCTACGCGGTCCAAAATGCATGGGCGCTGTGTACTCCGCGTGCGTGTTCCAACGCGATGCATTTTTATGGATCGCGCGCACACGCAATATGTGCGCCGCAATGACGCAAGTGCATGACGCAAGCCACATAGTACCCGATCAACTGAGAACGAATATTTGAAACACCCCGCCAAGACCAGGAAAATGCATATGGATTTTCATGGTTTTTTTAAACGCGGTACATTTGACAAAGCTGAAATTTCTTCAGATGAGTTTGTTGATGTCTTTCTTTTGATTTATAATAGTTTTATTCGCAGAATCGCTCAAAAACAGATCATCTACAGGGCCTTTAAGCCATGGGTGTTGTCTTATATAGATACCGGGAAAGAATCAAATTTAACACTAATAGTGTTAGGTATATAGTGGCATGTGTAATATTTTATGGTTAAAATATTAAATTTGTATTGGCTAAAATGGAATAACCGCTTTCAAATTGTTATACACTCGTGCCGTAGTGCGCAGCACGCTTTGAAAATTAACGGTTGTGCGCTCCTAAAAATAAATGCATGACGTAATGCTTAGTGCTATTTTAAACACTACGGCCGGTCCTTATATTCATTCGTTGTATGTGGAATATGAGCAGCGGGAACCAGTCTATTGTAGTTTCATCAGCCTTGTTTTGCACTGACCCCGGGAATGATAACTTTAAAGACTATTTAAACAGCAAGAAATATAGAAAACTTGTTAAACGCGGATGGAAAACCCACAGTACAGTCGTTGGATTGCACAGATGCTTTTGAATTTAACCTAACCCTGTTGTTTTCATGGCATTTACCAAAAAATAACTTCGTCAAAACGCGGAAATTCCAATTTAAAAACGGAATCTAGCATAATAAAAATGGAAAAATTGGGAGTCGGATGGGATGATATAGCCAAGTGACTGACATGGAGAAAAGAGTAGAAGCTTTTTTGGGCCATTTAATGCAAACATTGTTTATTATCAATGCAGAAAAAAATACAATCACCCATGCCGACATGTAACACTTCAAGCCCACTTTTTCCTGTATATTTTAAAACAAAAAGCCCCTAAATGCCACATTTTTGAAGTTTTTATGGAATAACTGTTTAGCTTAGCTTTACAACATCAATTGAATAACATGTTCAAGCCATATGCCTTTTTTTAATGCATTTTTTTTTTGCATTTGTAAAAGTGTGCCCATGATTATTGCCATTATTATACACACTATAATTAATCACATTTAGAAAAATTTTACGAACAATGACAAAGTGCCATTATGTACTTGGGCCATTACAGTTAATTTACCTTAAAATGACAGTTTTCCCCATAAAATTAATAATAATAATTTATTTATTATTTACTATAATGTGAGACACAATTCGGGAAGCCTTTCCCCGGGGACCACCGAAATTTCGGGAAGAATCACTCAAATTGACACAATTTCTCTACCCGAAGCTTCCAAAAATGGTTACAGACCTAAGAGAGACGGTTCTGGACCTAATAAAAATGGTTCTCGATTTAAAAAAATGGTTTTTGACATTAAAAAAATGGTTTTTAATCACAAAAATATTAGGGCGACACCAAATTGTCGCCCTATTGAGCGTGTCGCCCTAATATAGCTTGTTTACACACAAATTGTCGCCCTATCCTAGCAAACAGAGTTTTTGCCCATATTGCTATAATTATTCTGGCGACCGTCTTGATTTGATATATTCTGCCTTAGATTTCAGCTGCATGAACCAGTATTTTCACATGAACATTAAGTTTTCTAAACAAGGACACCAAACGCTACATTTTGGTGTACAGTTCATGTCTTTACCCTTATGACAGGAGCATTCTCCCATATAAAGGACTTTTTCACCTTCGGCCCTGAAGGCCAGCACAAATCCTACTAGAGGCACGCTCCAATGACCACAAAGATCTGGTATCGTAACACGTGAATAGAAGGCATGCGCAATTGTGCATTGGTTAAGCACGCAGGCGGTGCCTCCTTCGAAAACTCCTGTAGTAGTTTAATTGAACATGTAAAGAATGTGAGTGACAAACAACGCTGACGACCCCATCTTTCTGACGCCTTTGGATATTTTGTCTGTGAAGTCATTTTGCGAGTCTTGGAATATTTTACCGAACAAGGAGACTTGTAGGAATTTTGCAGGAGGAGTTTTCCATCTCCGTACTCCGCGGGACTGGCGGCGGCCTCGCCTATAGAGTTGGCCTAATGGGGACCTTACACATGTTGTGTATTGTTCTAGTTGCATGTGCAACAGGTGAGACAATGTTTTACTTGATTTTTGGTTATAGTTTTATTTATCAATTTGCCCTTGTACTAATTAGTAACGTATGGCGAAATTACCCCTACAAAATAGACCGATCTAAGGTCTCTCCAAGCCAGTCCCGTACCCGTCTCTTATCCGCCCCCGTCTCGTATACCCGTCCCCGTCCCATACCTCACGTCTTAAGTACTGCATCGAAATTTATTTGGCGTTTATATTAAGCGGTATATGAAATGAGAAATTTAACATTACTATTTTTTGCAGATCTGAAAGAAAATCCCAAGTTTAAAGATACTTAGAAATTTGCCTTTTATTAGGAAACACTGTTTTCATCCCGTCTGTGTTTTGTACACATATTAAGGTCTGAAGCCATGGTCAGCTACTCGGTACTTTCACGTCTGTTTTACTACTGTTAAATGTTTTGCAGAAAAGGTGTCCTAAAAGCACATAGAATTATACCAAACATAAAATATGCTATGCTTCTTGCAAATGCGGACATTTTCTATTTTGCAAAATTGAGAGAAGAATCCAGTTAATATATGAGGGGCTGAGGACGTTATACCACTGGGTCTTGGGTTCAAATCCCGATTAGGACCATGTAATTTTTCTTCCAGCCTTGTATTCAATTGGTAATTTTTGGCGAACGGGTAATCAAATTCTGCGTCGAATTATTTACGATTTGTTTTACTGAATAATTTGATTAACGACATGAAACGTGAGAACAGGGGCCAATTTCATAAAGCCGTTTAGCAGAAAAATTTGCTTAAAATAAAATTAGTTTCCTTCATAAAAATGGGTTAACAGTCGAAATTGTATGTCAACTTGTGTTTTTCAAAAGAATACGCTATTCTTGCTAAGAACACAAGTTGACATACAATTTTTGATTTTTAACCCACTTTTATAAAGCAAACAAATGTTTGATTAAGCAAATATTTTTGCTAAACAGTTTTATGAAATTGGCCCCAGGTCGTGTTTTATATGGCAATAATCGTTGGGGCATGCGTGTAAAAATATTATGTCTGGAGAAGATGGATTTCATCTAAAAGGTTCTCAAGGTACGAGCTTTGGAAGATCGGGTTTAAAGCCCAATATATCATTTATTGCAGTTACCCAAATGTTTACTTCGTGAGTTGACAAAAAAAAACCTACTCAAAGTGTTGATAGCAATGTTTTTCCCACGTAAATTGGCACCTTTTGTGGGAGAAAATGGCAGCTCAGTGAACGACAAACGATTTTGTAACCAATCATTGAACACAATGTGCATGGATTTTAGTAAGGTTCTCTGAAGTATTACTGAATTTATATGACATGTGGCTGAAATTTCTACAAGGCAGTTTGTCAACTTTATAGTTGTGTAAAAAAATTTTTTTATACTATAGAGGCCTTTAAAAAGTAATTGCCATTTATATATGGAGACAATTGTAATGATATTTTTATTACCAAAAAACATGCACATGTATGCTCGATCGTCGGTGTGGGGGCGGGGGGAGGGGAGAAGTGCATTATATGACAAAGATTCACCCATGCATTGTCTGAGCTACTGAGAGTCTAGTTTGACGATGATTTATTGGCCAACCCTCAAGAGCAAAGTACACATTAGAAATTTAGACAAGACTAGTTTGTTTTTAAAATAGGTGTCACAGGCACGGCTTGCCCCTTTGTGTAAATCCCTCGGGTAAATGTTTGATACTCAACACTTGTCAAATCATCAACTGAAGACTAGGAAACGCCGGTAGGAAATGAAAGCTCGTCGAATTGAAAAATGCAAGCAAACTTTACTAAATGAAATTTTCACAAGGAATTACCGCCTCGTGACATGAAGACAAGTGTACAAAGGGTGCCCTTGGGTGTGTTGAGCGAGTTGAATGAATTGGGTGCCCCGTTGACGGACGTGCTCTGGGCTGCACGAAGGAAACAATAGCAGCAGAAGATCCTAAATCCGTAATGGCTATTCATCCAAACTTTACCACACCCAATTTCAATAGGCGAAGAGACCTTTCAAGAGGCTTGATGCGATTTCTGTGAAATAATTTGCGTTAATGCGTATATAACTGTACTGTGGGAATGATGGAGGTGGCACTGGTACTAGAAAAAAAAAGTTACGCAAGTAATTGTGCCGGTGGAAAATCAAACGTGCGTCATCGTGAAGTGCGGAATTGAAAGAAGGGCTCGGGTGAAGTCGAAGTTTCTGCTTTTATGGATGAGATTTACAAATTTACAGCATTTGCTGACTATTATTAATTAGATCAGTTATGATTCTTTTTCAAACGATTGAAGAGATACGCCTTACAAAGTTGTCTATGGACAATAGTTGGTTATTAGGATAGACATTGAACCCAGTATTACTTGTTTGTTTACCAAAGAGTCGGAGAATAGGCAAAGCGCCGCCATCGGGCGCATGAAGGGCCCTGCAAATTATACGTGTAATTTTCTCAGAGACATACAGGGTGTATCTAAAAAAAAAAAGGAAACCCAACTTAAAATAGTCACTGTGGCAAAACTATACATTTTACAGCAGAAACCATGGTATCGTCTAAAAGTAGACGACAAATGCTTTCCGACGATACTTCATTCATGAATTTTCGTTTACGCATCGCTGAGCAGCAGTGTGTTGGAATTTAGGTCAATTATTCGACGTGGCTCACTTTCCAAGTCGATGAAATCAACATGGCTCCTTTCATAATTGATTTGGGTGTAACTGGAAATGTCTTTGCTGATTATGCAACCACTTGTGGATAAGCCTAAGAGCTCTGACAGGCCTTCAGACAGTGTGTGTACCTGAGATCACAATGGTTCAGCTTACACCAGAACAGAGAATCTTTGTGGTGAAGAATTACCACGAAACCAGAAGTTTTCAGGCCACTCAGAATGCGTTCGCAGAAACTTTCCCTGAGACGTCGATGTCAACTGTGTCTTGAGAGGGGAGGGGGGCATGTGGAGGGCATTGGACAGTGAAAAAAGTTAAATGTGTTTGGAAATTTCTTGAATACAATTTCAGACAAAAAAACACGAGTCAGTGTTGAGTTTGTTGCATATCAGAGTGAGCCACCTCCAAAAATTGACCCAAATTCCAACACACTGCTGCTCAGCGATACGTAACTGAAAATTCATGAATGAAGTATCGTCGGAAAGCATTTGTCGTCTACTTTTAGATGATACCATGGTTTCTGCTGTAAAATGTATAGTTTTGCCACAGTGACTATTTTAAGTTGGGTTTCCTTTTTTTTGATACACCCTGTATAGACCGTCCAGTGTAGAAACGGCGTGAAACTTTTTCATGTGTTATGCGCGTAAATTTGACACGTCGCTCCACAAAAACAACAGAAAGGGAATAGAACGTGCAAGTCTCATTTCGGGTCACACTTCCGGGGACCAGTCGGGGAATGGCAATGGGGTTTTAACCTTGTGACGATCTATTTAAAATTATCACTTTACTGTACCGCGTTTGTAAGCGCCCAAACATCAATAAATAAAAAAGGCACCTTAAAGGAGCATGACCAGAGTTTCTGGAAAATAGTTTTCGATGTAACTTACCAATATTATCAAGTAACTCCCATACACACCTCCCATGTCTCGAAAACATTCGCGATTTCCAGTAAAAAATTGAACAAAACTATCGAGTCGGCTTTCAGTGGATAAACGTTGATACTGGAAAATTAGTTTACAAATAATCGGTGGATTTTCGACGATATCCTCGGAAATATGCGGCCTAGAAGCGCAGGAGTTTCAGTTTCGTAATCAGAAAAATATAACGGATGTTATGATATAAAAATCTCATGACCCATACGGTAAGTCCCGGGGAGTTATGGGTAAAAAAAAGTGATCTGGTCACACTCCTTTAAAATCTATCGATTCACTAAATAAAATGAAGAAAATGTTGTCTGAGTTTGTCACAAATAAATCAACATGTTTGACCTTTTGTTTCCGGTTTGCAAAATTCCAAGTACCTTTACGAATGACAGGCTTAGGCTTGGTGCATCACAGAAATAGACTGTAAGTATCGATCGTTTCAGGTCACACTTCCGGAGACCTGTCAGCTAGGGTATGGCAATAGTGTTTTAACGTTGTGACGATATTCTTTGATTTTTCACCGTATCGTACCGCGTCTGTAAGCGCTTTTAACGCCAATAAATGGGAAAATTAGCTTAAAATCTATCCATTCAATAAATAAAATGAAGAAAATAAAAATGTTCGACCTTTTGTTTCCGGTTTGCAAGTACATTTGCGAAGTACGGCCCTCGGGCTTGGTATATCTGAGAAGCATTAACGAGGCTAAACAAATACCTGGTTTGAACGACATATTGGACGTTCACTATGTTGAGAGTAGGTCAAACCAACACCCAAAAACCCAAACAAATAAAGTACACATGGTCAGGATGGAAATCGCAAAGACCATCTGAAGCCGAAACGAGAACTTTTGAAAACGGCCATATGTCGTGATCATCGATATATAATCACTGGATGAAGTATGCAATAGCAGTTTGCTATGATAATTGAAGCCATGTGCCGGCCGCCATTGTACCCCACGAACAATGCTTGGCCTAGACTGCCTCCCGGTATATGCGATCGCTTGCATTCCACTTAACACATGTGGATTAGTGAAGACAGTATGACCAATCTAGGCAAGACATTGTATTTGGTGGGGTACAATGGCGGACGGTGGCTTCCATTTTAGACGTCGTTGCTGCATCCAGTGATTATGTATCGATGGTCGTGATGCGTCGTATTTGCGCGAACTACAAAGCTCAAAATAAATTCACGCCAGTTACAGACTACCAGCGACGCGGTGTCATGGCTGTGCATGGTTTTTCTATTACGTGTAGGTTTACAAGTTAATGCCAGAGACGGAAATATTTTTTAAAAAATTACTTTTTGCTCAATCAACGTTTCGCACAGGTGATAAATGATATTTTAAGGATTTTTATGGTGGACCCCGAATCGGTTGGTGAAACTGCTAATTTTGACGTGGTGTAAAAATGGTACCAAAAAAACGGTCGTTGCCTATGGTTGAGCTGCTATATGAGGTCCCCGGAAGTAGACGAGTCTCGCAGAGTCCCGCTCGTTCTCGAGGTCAACTTACACGGTCTATTACCGTGGCTAAACAAATACCTGGTTTAAACGACAACTTGAACGTTCACTTTTGTTGAGAGTATAAACCACCACTAAAAACCCAAACAAATAAATACACATGGTCTGGACGGAAATTGCATGCAAAGGACCGTCTGAAGCCGAATCAAGAACTTTTGAAAACGGCCATAATGCACTGTTTTCGCGCCAACTACACTGCGCCAAAATACTCGCGCCACTTTCGCACTACCGGCGACGCGCTGTCATGGCTGTGTGGTTTTATATTACGTGTTCGCTCCTTTGCAGGAACACTTTTGACAAATCAAATTTAAGGTTTCATGAGATCTCGTTAAAAATCACTGTGTTACGGATTTTGTTGAAATTTCAAGTTGGATTTTCAAGACAATTTAAATTCGTATTGCACTAACAGAATAAAAATAATTTGTCAATTAAAGTAATTCTAGAACCTTATATCTGTACACAATTAGGAAGTTATACCTATCTTTAAATAGTATATATATTCCAAGTGGCATGCTTGAAATTTACCAATAATTTTCAGTAAAATTATGTAATGTCCGTACCCCTATACTTGCAATTTTCTTTGTTATACTTTAAGTCATCAAACTCATATATGTGGGGGCATTTTTCATACAATGTTTTATTTATTATTGTATTTGGTCAATATTGTTAAGTTATTACAATTACAGCACAATATTCTATCAAATGTAGTGTCCGTACTCCCCTCTGTCCGTACCCTCATATGTTATAAATCACATCATTGTGTACAATGCATAGGATTTACTGCAGGAAAACATTTCTTAATATCACAAACTAAGAGTGTTAAAAGGTCTACAGGCAAAACCTGTAGTGTCCGTACCCCCACTTTACAGCATGAAATACAAAACTGAAATTTATTTTGGAAGGAATGCAGTTTGTGCGAAAACATTTCAGCTGAATATACTTAAGACATCAGCTGATATATTTGATAACTCGATTTAACAAAGTAAATTTTTCACCAATTTTGGCTGCTAAATGGTACACGTAACTGATCGTGAAATAGCCGTCTGTTTACAAGAAAAAGACTTGACCTCGTGGTCACGTGTCGTAAAAAAAATTGACCAATTGAGTTCAGTACAAATGTTTATGAAATCTGAATGCAGTGAAAAACAACTTCGCTCCACCGGGATTTGAACAGCGGACCTGCTGCAGAGGGCGCTGACTTACGGCTGCACCTCGTAACGTCGAGCTCCCGAAACTGTATCGTTTGTATGCCGTTTTAAGATCTTTATCGATATATTGTGACTGGTTAGAATGAAGTCATCCTCTTCAGCGTTCAGCGTACAACCGTCATGATGAAGACCACATGTGATCGAATTGAAAATGCAGACCAAACAGTTGTTTAGAATAGTTAATGACCTAGTTACTGGTAAAAATGTGGCAACTGTGGTTCCAGGCAACGTCCCAATGAAGTTCTTGCCAGAGAAGTTCCTTTGGTTCTTCAATCGGAAGATTACAGATTTGCGCGTCGGTCTTGGTCCTTACAATGACGCCACTCAGTGCAGCCCTTGTTCAATCTTTAAGACGGAGTTCGACATGGTGCAGCCAGAGACCGTCCGGGGTCTGATTATGGAATCTCCGTGCAAGTCGTGTTTTTTGGACCCACTGCCGACTTCACCTTTTTAATCAGTCTTTTATCTCCGGTGGCCTATGGACTTTAAGACTGCAGTTATCGACCCATTATGAAAACAAAACTTGGATCCAGCTAGACTAATGATATCATTTTTCATGATTTCTTAAGGCCAAAAATAGACACTTACTGAAGAATGAGCCTGGTGCTGCTAGATCTATCCGCTGCCTTTGATACGATCGATCATGATGTCCTCTTGCACCGGCTGAAGCGGCATTTCGGCATTACGGAACTGTCTCGAAGTGGTCTCGGTCCTATTTGTCGGATATAGGAGGCAGTGTGTCAGTTGGGTCGACTGAAAATAGGTCACGTTATTCGTCACTTACTTGTGGGGTTCCCCAAGGCTCTGTTCTGGGACCGATTCTTTTTACTTTGTACATGCACCTCGCCCCTCGAAGACATCACTGGGCGCTATGGTCTGAATTGTATGTTTTATGCCGATAACACACAATATTGTACATATCGTGCGGGACTAGTGTTTATGCTATTTCTCCTCTCGAAAAAAAATAGGCGAAATTGCAATTGGATGAAAACTAATTTTTTGGTTTTGAATGATGCAAAAACCGATGTCATCCATTTTTCTTCTCGTTTTAAACAAGTGTATCAGCTGCAGTGTTTGACAGTTGGTGGGAACGATGTTTGTGCGTCTCAGTGGTGAAAAATGTAGGTGTGCTGCTTGACCAGTCCTAGACTTGGTTCCAAGTCCGAGATCCTGTTTTGTTTTCCGTTTCCGATTTGTGAAATGTATGGACAGGGAACTAGTCTATTTAGGTTCAGAATCTCGGTTAACAGGATCTCGGACTTGGAACCAAGTCTAGACCAGTCCGGCTCCACAGAAGCACAAATAGGCCGTATTCCTGAACGCGTGAGGGCGCTGTCAAGTGATCCGCGCCTATTGCGCGTTGTGTTCGAACACAGAACGCGCTACGCGCGCACGCCTTCCAGACGTCTATTTTGAATGGAAATCTGTGCGCGCGCCACGGGCCTGCGCGCTCCGCGTACGCGACCTTTCCCCACGTACGAATGCACGTACCCCCACTTTTGTACTGTCGTCTATGGACATTTTCCCCCAAATCACCTTGTTCGAGCGCCCTCCCGCGTTCAGGAATACGGTCTATTGGTCAGGTATGCAAGGCGGCTTTATTCGCAATATGGCGCATACCGTAGTAGTCTGGTCAATTTACGGGACAATTGTGCCTGACCTAGAACTTATTGCAATATAATGTATTTCAACACTGGCTGGTGTATAAAATAATCACTCATTAACATACTAAAAATCCAATATTTTCTAATGAGTGGAAATGTGATTTTTCCACGCCAATTCGCGGTAAATTTTGTAGGTTTTTTAATAATTACATTGAGGGCGCTAATTCGTCTGTTACCTATCAGGAATCCGTGCACATTATGTAACAAGCTTCGTGGAACACGACTGCTCGTAGCAGACGAAATATTTCCCGTCGTCTGCTAAAAATGAGGCATTAAATAGACGAAACAGACATTATATTTTAACATTTCGGGAATTTTGTTCATAGTTAGTGGTCGAACAACTGCCCTACTGTTATTTCTTCTTGTAAACTGGTTTGTAATATGTGTTAATTTTTGCTTGTGTGGATAAAATAGCAGTGTTGTGTAGAAAAATTATATAATATGGAGATGGTGGTACGGTCCATGCCAAAAACAACAAAGTAAAATATATCTTCGATTTTTTCACTTTAATTTTTTTTGTTAAAACACATGTACTTTTATTATAAATGTGCTTATTACAAAAGGAAATCCCAAAATTCGACCATCCTCATAGAAATAAGAGCGTTTTTCTTAACCCTTTCAATACCAATGTCGAGTTTACTCGACAGCGCAACGCAGTGTGCTTCCGTACCATGCCAATGTCGAGTAAACTCGACAACAGAAGGCCGCTGTTTTCGAGAAGCTGCAATATTTGCGTTTGCTGCCCTCTGTTGATGAATTTTATATAGTCAGGAAGTCCATTGACCTAGCTTTACAATGGTGTAAAACACGTGTGGGGTTTCCATTACGATTTTCCGAGAAAAACAACACGCAACAAAATTGCTTCTGCTTTGTTTTTTGACAATTAAATATCACCATTATTTGCTGATAGTGACTCTGATATAGATTTGGAAAGTTCTAAAGAGAACTTAGTGAGGATTCCGATGAATCTAGTGAAGTTTCTTCCATGCCTACATTGTACGTCGTCGGATGACAACGATATGCCTGGTCCGAGTGTACAACGGGCTCGGGCCGCCGTGGACAGGGTGCCGGTGGCCGTGGACACGCTGGGCCTCGGGTAGCTGGTGTCGCCGGTCAAGGTGGAGGAGCAGCTCGTGGTCGTAAAAAGGGTAAACAAACGCCACCAAATCAAGTGTTTGGTATCATATGAAAGACCATTTCATTGCCTACAAACATGACAAATATTATACACAATGAATTTCTGTAAAACGAAGTCTTCAAATGGAAAATTGAGGTTTACAAATAGTAAACATTGCAAGTGGCATGAAACAGTGCGTTGTGTGAAACAATGCGGTACAGTGTAGCTAAGATAATATCAGCTCTTGCTTTATCATTTTTCATTGGGATGTGGTCTTTTCACCAGTAGAGCTAGTCTTTGTGAAAGACTGTCTTACGTTGTTTGGTTCGTGTACGTGCGCGGTCGACATTGCACCGTGTGGACAGGGTACTAGTTTATGCGCTATGGGTTCAGTCTGTAAGACAGTCTTTGGAATCTCTTCACCTGTCACGTGGTTTGCTCGCGAAATTCCGAGCACATTCCTACGTGGAGCAGATGCGCATGCTCTGACGTAATTATTAGCATAATCTGTTTCCGAATGTGAAGGTCGTGTACCTGTACCTCGAAGTAGCTGTAGGTATATGCAAGACTTTCCACACGAAGTATACAGTAACTATAAACAAAAATGTGCGTGGTGATTTTTGAGGATTTATGATGGCGGATCGTCACCGTGTTAACGTGGCTTTAGCGACATCTCCTTTCAACAGAAGCGACGAGGATTATATCAAAAGACGGACAGTTTAGCAAAGGGTGCAGGTGTATACTTTTCAGCGGCGTTGGTGCAAGATTTGAAAGGTAGGAATGCTGTAATATGATGGTGTTTACATCCGCATATTACCTGAAGGAAATTTGTAGCGAACGACATGTAATTTGCATAGGTAGGCTTACACTGCATGGTTGTCGGACGCTTCGCCCACTTCCACTTCGCCCCATACCACTTCGCCCCACCTAGGCTATTTAGCTGGCAGTTTCTTTTACACATCAATTCATAAAACCAGTGGCGCAGTGTAAGACAATTAGGCCTACTCTTTTCCTTATTTTGTTTTACTGACTGCCGGCTAAATAGCAGAGGTGGGGTGATGGGGCGAAGTGGAGACGGGGCGATGTGGTATAGGGCGAACTGCCTTGGGTTGGGGGGGTGGAAGTGGAAATGAGGCGAAGTGACTGTAATGATGCAGATTCACTCGTGTCGTGCCATCGTAGTAAAATTTTACTGAAATGCCTGCACTACATTTTTCTTATTACGGCATATTAAAATCAACCACCAAAACCACCAAAACGTGAAATTCTGTTAAGAAATCGTAATTTTAATGTAGAAATGTTAACACTATAACAGATTTTGGAAAGAATTGGGAAGTTGATCATGGCTTCAGACCTGTCCTTGTGTGCATACGAATAAATAAAAAAATAATAATAATACTGTGCAAAACATGAGACAGATTTGAAAATTTCTAAGTGATTCTTGCTCGCAAAATCTTAAATTTTGCCACTCGAAATGTTGTTTTTCATTAAATATGCACATTCCAATGATCAACTTCCTAAATCTTGTCACGGTATGGTGACGACCCTCCCGAGTTTGTCCTTCAGATGGGGGAGGGGAGGACAAACCAGGTAAATTTGGTCGGGAAACACGATTTTAGCAATGAAAAAATGTCAAGTGTTTGCTTGAAAACACTTTAATTATGTCATGCTCCATTGCATTCTAACAATTTCTTTCACTTTCGTTTCTTTTTTTTCTCAGACCCACAAATTAACAGAGTTTTAGTAAAGTACGTTACTGAAGAAGGAATCTCTGTCGGCAAAGTATTTCTGCGAGGTAAAATTTGTTGTAATTTAGGGTCTTTTCTTTAACAAAAATTCCAATGCCACAAGATAGCAGTCAATCCACCAATGCTGGCACACACAAACCCCAGGCACAAACCCATGTTGAGCATTTACTGGTATTTCCTTTTGGAGTATACAGGGAAACAGTGACAATAATCACATTATTATTAATACAAGATCCACCTTATAACAAGCTTTTGATGCTGATATTACAAAAATCCTGTTAAAACATACATGAACAACTCGTACCTGCTTGATACAGGTGGAAAATGCTGTGTCCTTCATGCGATTCTTTTGCTTTTTTTTCAGAAAATGAGGAATAAGATTGACCTCCATCTACACGGGATTCTCATCAGTCCGTATACTTCCCGACTACCTGCGGCTTCTCCAAACAGAAGAGTGTGCAATCCTTTGTCTCCACGCTTTGGTCTTCTTTATGTAAAATGTCCTGTTGCTGCTTCGTGTCTGCAGCTATAGCTGCACGACTTTGTGACTTCTGTCAATTGCAAAAGACAGCCACACACAAAACAGTAGTCTTTAATCAGAATGAATTAGACTGTGTTAAAGCCTTGCATGACAAATTCTTTTTTGAGCATGTGATCAGCAACATGCAAGTACATGTACACTCCATGATGTATTCACATAACATGGAGGCCTAATTGAAAGGTACAACTACCATGCGGATGTACATGTAACTACGACAGTTCATAATCATGAATGAACCTACATGTATAAAAAAAGAAATTGAGCATACTGTCCAAGGAGGGAATAGACACACTTTGTGCCCTTATGAAAGCTCCACTGTAAAAGTGCCCAATTTCGTGGTGGTGCTTGGCTTACTGATGTCGCGAAATTAGCTAGTGGATTTTGAAAGTTAATTTATCTGAGCTGAGATGTGAAGGCAAATGTATATTCCTGCTTAAGCTTAAACAGCAGAATTTGGCCCATGGGGTCAAAGATTTGCGACGTGTCGCAAGTATACCAAATCCACCGCATCCCGCAACAGGTTCAGCGAGTTCCGATGGATTTGGCTACTTTTGTGACGCGTCACAATTCTTTTTGATATCGACCCCTGCTCCTGTATAGAAAAGCGTACATGTGAACAAAATTTTACAGTTTGAGTCCACTGGGAAGCATGCCTCCAACTACACAAAATAAATGCTACATTACAATTGTACTCCGACCTCCAACTTTTGGTTTATTTTTTACATAGTCTAGTAATTTTTTTACATAGTATAGTCATCAGTGCTTGGGACAATTATTTTTGTGGAAAGACAAGTAAATTCATAAACAGGCCTGCATTGATGTAGCAACACAGCAAGCTGTATTAATAACGTCACTTATAAGATTAGTACTAATTATTTGTACTATAGTAAAACAATCTGCTTATCACAAGAAAATTTTATGCCCAGTATCTTTCAATCATTGCTTTCATTCTTTAGGTTTAAAGACATGATTGGTAAACTTTCAAAAAGGGTACCAAAAGCATTTCAGAACTAAAGGATGCCTTTTAAAATTTCACTCGGCCATAATTCAAAACCCTTTAAAATACATGCATGGTTTTTGTGTTGAATAATTCATTTGCAAATTGTCAACAACAAAAAACTGTAGTTGGCAATTTCCCGCATGAAGGTACCGGAAAGAATTGAGAAGTTGATCATGGCTTTAGACCTTGTGTGCAAAACATATGAGACAGGCTAAACAATTCATTTTTTCCCCCAAAATCTTAATTTGGTTTCCACTTGATATAGACCCCTTGCACGGCAGACATGACGGAGGGCAGGTTTTTATATTTAAATGATGTGACAATAGATCCATAAAGTGCATATTCGTGCATGATGCACTGTGACAATGTGACTGCCCTCTGTCATGGCCGCTGTGCAAGGGATTTATTTTTTCCCATTAAATCTGGACATTCCAATGCTAGCTGAGTCATTTTGTTTTTAAAGAACAAATTCTGATCAACTTCTCAACCCTTACCAATGGTACCATTTTATATGAAAAGGGAAAGAATGTACAAGTCAGACTTCTTCTACTGCCTCATAAATACGAACATGTAGGCCCCTACGAGTACGAGATCGGCTGAAAAATGTCCAAGTTTTGTCCAAATATAATCGTCATTTCTTCCTGCACTTAATGACGGCTAACATTGGTTGATAAGTAATTTTTTTCAAGAAATAGTGGTGTCCGACTTGTAAATTCTCACCCGTTAAATCGAACACTTCAAAATATACATGTATATATATATTTAAATGTCCTTCGGAGATCTGTCCTTCGTCTCTCCTAATTTTGATTAGCCCCTGCGTCTGGCGGTCATTGTTACTCAGAAATCTATAGAAGCCAACCTAAAAAACGCCAACGACGAACGTTTTAGGCTGCCAACTTAGAGCACATCGGTACATTCAGGCCTCCACGAATACCCAGCCAGTGTGCCCGAAGCAAGGCACGCAATTCACCCAACGGAACAATCACAAACGCACACAAGACAGCGGAAAACAAAACATCACAGTTCGCTTCCGAAGCTCGCTTCCGCCGTCCGTACGTACCGATCATGTCACCAGTCTTACATCATTATTCATGAAGCAATGATATCATCTTTGCGATTGCGCGATTCCAAAATGACCTTTGTTTGAATATGTATGTTAGGTCAAAGTCCCTGGTCTCACGTGACAGGTGAAGAGATTCCAAAGACTGTCTTACAGACTGAACCCATAGCGCATAAACTAGTACCCTGTCCACACGGTGCAATGTCGACCGCGCACGTACACGAACCAAACAACGCAAGACAGTCTTTCACAAAGACTACAGTAGAGCTGGTGAACATGAACACGCTATCACAAAACAAATGTCTTTTTCTCACCGTGTCACACTAATTCCCCCTAAAACTCACCCAAACCTTGTCGGGCATAACCACTACGCAGGTCCTTGAGGGAAATAACCAGCAATGATGAATATTTTGCCAACAATTCCAGCGAAACAAACCGGTATATGCTCACAGCCTAGCCGTTGTCTGGTTGTTATGTTGTGTTCAAAAAGTCTATCTGCCTAGTCTGTGTACAAAGGAATAACAATGCGCATTGGTTACCAGACGTGATTTAAAAATAGATCATGTCTGGTAACCAATGCGCATTGGTATTCCTTTGTACAGACTAGGCAGATAGACTTTTTGAACACAACCAGACAACGGCTAGGCTGTGAGCATACCGGTTTGTTTTGCTGGAATTGTTGGCAAAATGTTCATCGTGGCTGGTTATTTCCCTCGAGGACCTGCGTAGTGGTTATGCCTGACAAGGTTTGGGTGAGTTTTAGGGGGAATTAGTGTCGCGGTGAGAAAATTACACATTTGTTTTGTGATAGCGTGTTCATGTTCTTAAAGCTTCTTAGCTCTACTGGTGAAAAGACCACATCCCAATGAAAAATGATAAAGCAAGATCGAGCTGAGATTATCTTAGCTAGGTACAGGGCAGTGTGACCTCATAAAACAATGTCGTCACCATGCGCCCATCTGCTCGCAAGTGGTCGTGATTAGCATGCACAGCTACTATCGAGAAACATGTAGGTTGGAGTACGTCACCAGACTAGTTTCTGAGACGTAGTCGTCTGCTCGCAAGTGGTCGTATTACTACGCACCCACTATTACGAAACATACAGACTGAGGAACGTTACCAGACTTAATTTTAATTCTTAATTTTTGTCTTCAAAAACTGCTTCAAACATTCCACTTTAATAAAAGAAACAATTGGATTTTTAATATGTTGTTTATTGAATGTTGCGGCCTAGATTCATGTTAGAATGATTTCTATGTATTGCAATGACTAGACTATAGGGAAAATTATGCATTTTTAGATGAGAAGACCACTGAACGATTGATTCATGCCTTCGTTACATCGGGCCTTGATTTTTTTAACGGCCTTCTCTATGCACTTCCAAAATCATATATTCTAACGGCGTGTTCCCATATTGGACTTCTTTTTCCGCGCCCTCGCGGGAACTTGCCGCGACTCCCTTTAAACATTCCTTCCTGTAAATCTCCCGTGCGTTCCCACTTACCATTACACTACGCGAGCGGAAAATTTAGCTACTCGGCTGGCCATATGTGGTCAATTGAGGGCGTGGTTTACATAACCTTTGACCTAACAGGATGTTTGAAAGGCCATGCGATACACACATTGGCGCAAAATGATTAATTGTATCAAATTTCGAACAACTTTGATTAAACTTGCCGGTATTTTTTTCGTATACATTGAACAAAGATTTTAGAGAAATTACCTCAAACTTTCGTTTTCTTCCTCAAAAATTGCCTTCAGTTAGTGCACAAGATAACCATTCATGCGCGCGCGCAGCGCCCTCTGTTGTCGCGCTTACGCACAGACCGCTCGCCACGTCATTTTGTGCATAACTTTATGCAGTAATTTTATCATTTATTTATCTCAGAAATGCAACATTTGCGACGGAAGTGTCAGTGGGAAGTATATCTTAGAATTGAATAAGCTATCGATTCCAACATATAAATTTACCCAAATCCGTGTTCAATGTATATGAAAAAAATACCAACTTGCCATTATATTTGCGAAGAAAAGAGCATGAAAAAACACGTGCGTACGTACATACACCCAGCAAACACAAAACGTTCACAAAACGTTTTGGATAAGTTTTATAAAGGTGACCTAGGTTTTTGTCAAATGGTACATTTTCTCATGTGATGTTCCAGGCACGTTTTTAGGACGTTAGAAAAGGTACCGACAAAAACGTTTTATTTGGACGTTTGTAAAACGTTTTTCCTAGGACTCCTGAAAACAATTGAATTTACGTGTAGGTTTTATATACCCCCGGTAGGTTACTTACGTTTTTATCTTCAGCAATGTTTTATTAACGTGCATGAAACGTTTCACGACGGTACGTTTTTTCTATGACGTCCAAAACACGTTTTAAGGACGTTAGATGGGGTACTGACATAACACGTTTTGTTCGGACGTTTGTAAATTGTTTTGTCCTGGAATTCTTCAAACATAAACAAACGCACGTACGTTTTATATTGGTCTCTTACGTTTTCGTCTTCAAAAACGTTTTTAAACGTATATAAAACATTTCAGACGGTACTTTTTTTTCCTGTGACGTCCGAAACACGTTTTAAGAACGCAGGAGAAGGTACTGACATAAACGTTTTGCTCGGACGTTTCTAAAACGCTCTGGAAATCAGTCACATTGTCACCGTGTGTCATGCACGAGTAGGTGCTTTGTGTTTTTATTGTTACATCATTTAAATAAGAAAATCTGACCCCTGTCATGGCCGCCGGTGCAGCAGCTCTATAGGTTTTGTACAGATCACTTATTGTTTTTATCGTCAACAACTTTTTAAACGTGTATCAAACGTTCCAAAATGGTACATTTTCTTCTGTGACATCAGTTCCAAACACGTTTTTAGGACGATGAAAAACAGATAACGTATAGTTCGTTTGGATATAAATCGCTTCAAATATATCTTTTAAAAAGTTTTATAAACGTGCACCAACCCAGCTAACACACCGAATGTTCGTTTTTTTGTCACGTTTTTAGTTTAAATTTCGAGGGAACGTTCCTCGAACGTTCGTGGAAGTTACTGTTTTGAAGTTCGATGGAACGTTCTGCCGACGTTTGAATATAACATTGCATTATAACGTTCTAAAAACGTTATTTAATAACGTTTGGAGAATGTTAGTTTTTGGTCATATTTGTTTTGAACGTCGATGGGACGTTCTGTGGATGTTTGAATCTTGAAGCACGTTTTTTAATAACGTTGGGAGAAAGTTTGTTTTTGGTCACGTTCATTTTGAACGTCGAGGCGACGTTCTGCGGACATTAAAATTTAACGTTGCAGTGTAACGTTCTAGGAACGTTCTGAGAACGTTGTTAACAAAGTAAATCGCGCGGGGATAATTTTTCCGTAAATTTCACGGGCAAATGCCTTTGATTTAAGATTTACGTCGAAACCACGCACTGCCTGATTTCAAATGTAATACTTTTGTATTATAAAGCCCATCTATAGTCTAAAAAGGTAATATTTTCAAGAAATAATAGAAAAATTTGGTTTCCAATGTTAACCAACCGTGACTACATACGAATGAAATTCAAGGAGCATATATATCAAGCGTCGTAATGTACCTAGTAGGAGGAAGTGACTGATGGTATCAAGAGCCGGAACTTCAGGTAAGCAATTAGTCAATATGTAATTACACATTGAGAATATTCCGATTACGTCATGATTACGTCATAAGAAAGGAAAATATAAATAAAGATGTCATAATAAACGTGTTGTAAGTACAATTGACATGTTCTCTCAAAGTTCCGCGAACGTTCGGGGGACATCAATTAGGAACTTTAAATACGTCTTATGTACGTCGCATACTAACGTCTTTAAAACGTCCAAAAGTGTCCACAAAATAACGTCCAAAAAACATTTTGTTGAAAGTTCGGAAAACGTACCAGACACTTTCAAAAAACGTTTTATGTACGTTGTTTTTACGTCCACAGAAACAAAAGAAACGTCTTTAAAACGTTTAGTACGTTCTGAAAACGTTCTGAAAACGTCGCAAACTAACGTTTTGGAAACGTGTAAAAGTGTCCACAAAATAACGTCCAAAAAACATTTTTGCCAACGTTTAGAAAACATAAGAGACACTTTTGAAAAACGTTTTTACACGTTTTTAAAACGTTTTATTGTTTGCTGGGCAGCGCCCGTACATAATAACCATAATTTTTTCGCGCAATGTGTGGTGGGATTGCACGATGCAGAAAATTAGGTCATCCATTTGAGGGCCCTGTACACCTGACCAATTTGTGCTTCCGCGGTTGAGCGGAAAGTTTCCGCGGCCTCTCTCGCCCTGTACGTTTTACATCGTGGTCGCGGTAACTTTACAGGGACGCTAATTCTCCGTGCGTCCCCAGTGGAATAAATTGTTACTCTCCCGCACAACAACAGGAGTTTAACCAAAAATAGTCCAGGGCATAATTTACAGCAAAAAAAATGTATAGCAATTTTGCTATACATTTTTGATTTTGTGTAGCAGTTTTGAAATGTTGTGTACTACTAGTAGGCCTACTACTACTAGCAATTGCAGTTAACCATCATCATAGAAATGTTAAATTAATGGAAAAAGAGCACTTATTCAGAATCAGACCGGTGTCTTTTGTGTCACAAATGACACAATACTTTTTCATAGCTGCCAACTATTACAAAAAAATCGTAGTTATTACGAATTTATTAATAAATTACGAAAATACGAAATTGCTCTTGAAAGTTACGAATTTCAAAATTTTCGCCTTAATATTTGTTTTGACAACCGAATTCACGTAATTCGGATTGAGATCGATACTTTTTGTCTGGGAACCAGGTATATGTCGTAAACAAGTTTTTCGGTTAGTACAGTATCGATACTACTATTGCAGGGCACCAGCGTGTTGATTGATATACTGGTATGTGTATGGAAACCAGCGCGCGTGTGATCGCTATTCAAAATGGCGCCCAAAACATTTCGACGTTCGTAGTTTTCATAGAACTATTTTTCAAACGTTCGCGCTCGCCAAATTGGGTTTATTACGAAATGGTTTATTACGAAGTTCAAACATATACTCGTCTGATGTTTTATTATAATTAATGCATCGCAATCATTGCTACACAAGGACAAAATTGCATCGCTATGGAGGGTCAAATGCATCGCAAATTGCGATGCGATACCGGATAAATTATGCCCTGTAGTCCAATGGGAACACCACTTAAGACTACAATAAATACAAAATTCTGCTGCTCGTTTGATCACTCTGTCCAGAAAGGCCACCCACATTACTCTAATTTTCCATGCGCTTCACTGGCTCCCGATTTCTGAATGCATTCAATTCAAAATATTACTGATGCAGTGCTCGAAATAAGCGGTATCGCATCGCAGTTTGCGACGCAAAAACAGCAGTTTGCGAACCATAAACTTTGATTGCCTAGCAAAACTGCGAATCAACTTTTTATCACACGTTTAGTCCAGAATTGCTTCCACCACCAGCATACATCATGTACAGTACATGCTACAAAACTAAATGCAACAAAATAAATGCACAAAAGGTTGCCCTTCCCTCACATTTCAAGTTAAAAATCTCAAAAGGCTGTATTTAAAACAATCGATGGGCTTACGTTCGATCCTCGCACAGACGTAAACCCGGGCGCACGCCGGAACGTGCCTAGTCTGGTTTCCGGACCATAATATTCCCGGCTTTAGTGGGGCGGTTACCAGTCCAACTCATGCTGATCACCATTTTGTTAACTTGAACGTCATTGGCCAGAATTTACTAGCAGCAGGTCATATTATTTTTATCAGCCAATCGGCATGCGTTTTACAAAACGAGTTGGCCTCTTACTCTGAACGGGGAATTCCCTGCACGTGAAATCCCCTGCACGTGAAATCCCCTGCACGTACGTACGGTACATGTCGCTGGGTTGTCGATCATAATTTTTGTGATCGTTTTTTTTGTGCATCGCAGCGACCGTGTTTTGCTTAATCGTCATTTTTTTGGAAAATATCTTCAACTCCCATGTCCGGCATATCTGAATAAACTCATTCAGATCTACATTCCTCTTCGTACTCTATCTGCCAACAAACGCTATACATGTACTTGGTACCGGTCAAATGTAGGACTGCATATTATATGGTTCTAGGGCGTTCTGTTTCTGTCCCACTGCTGTGGAACAGCTTGCCAGATGACTTGCGTTGAAGATTTGGCCATTTTTAAAAAGAATTTGAAAACGTGGCTTTTTAAATAGTGTATTTAAGTTTTTACTTGTTTTATATTGGTTTTTAAAGATTAATTTTTAAAGATTAAGGAAACTTTTTTAATTGTTAGGGACAACTAAGTGGTTTTACATTGGACCGAGTGCTGAGCTATACAGTAAAATCTCGTTAAGTCGAAACCGGATAACTCAAAACTCTGTTTACCTCGAAGTAATCCTTATTCCCGACATGAGAATAGGCTTTTGTGCACACGAATACTTTCGTAACTCAAAATTCCTGTGCTAGTGGCTCTGTTTACCTCGAATTGTTTTTCGGCAAATCTAAAAAGAAACCGCAACCAAAGGGATCACAAAGTGTGAAAATCTTTTTATGAGTCTTATCTGTCGATGTAATCCGTCTTTTCTTCAAAAGATGCAGCGTGATGCATAATGTCCCCTGATACAATAGGACCTATAAATCCATGTCATAACCGCAACAAATCTGCCTTCCTGGAACTTCTGAATGGTACTCGCACATATGCTCACTGTCATTGTTAAGCATACCCGGAACCATGGTCCGTAGCCATACCATGCGCTAGACTGTGGAGAATGACAAGTGCGCCCTCTATATGTACAGGATAGCACTGATCACGCAATCACCCTGGCCGTACGTGCGTGCGTGCAGCACTGCAAACCGCCCACAAAATACAAACGATGTGATGAAAAAACACCATAAAATTAAGACACAAAACACATGGTACGTGCTTTACAAAATGGACATTTTAATATTTTAAACTTGTACATGAAATAGACCTTCAAGTAAGAACAAAAATCTTGCCAAAACGATGTTTTCGAGCTGGGGAAGAATGCTTACAAAATGCGCTAAATAGGCTACCGAGTCCACAAACATACACAATCATGGGGCTATATAGCGAGTTACAGTAGACACTTTTCAAGCGTTGAGCGGAGCGAATCGGGACCTTCGTTTAACTCGAACTCTGGATACCTCGAAGTTTTCGTCCATTCCCTTGAGTTTTGACTTAACGAGATTTTACTGTATATGAGACGCCTGTGTAGCACTCGTAATATGTATTATTATTATTATTAAGACTATTGTAGTCGATATTGGTTTGTGTACGCGTTGGCCATTCCCTGTAGTGCGCCCTCTTGCGGCACTAACAGACCAGACCAGCCCTTTGCGCGACTACAATAGTCTTAGGAAATCCCTCTGGGCGGTTTAACTTTTTCTTTGTTTTTGCCTAGGCTTTCCTAGGGAACCAATCAGCGAGTGACCCGAATACAGCAGCGCGCCCAGGATGCAGCGAGTGACCCGAATACAGCAGCGCGCCCGGAATGCAGCGAGTGACCCAAATACAGCGCATCGGATGCAACGAGTGACCCAAATACACCGCGTGCACGCGCTTAGCCTTGTCCAAGGGCTGTGAAATTATGTGAATCCGTAAAAAATTGGCCTGTATATGCTACATGTACATGTATGCAGCGAAAGTGCGCCACCGCGCGGTGAATTGTAGCCAACTGCAAAAAATAGTCTGGTGACTGAAATACCTTGGTCTAAATCTTGCCTTCACGCGCGAGGCTGAATTACAGCCTTTTTAAGTTCTTTCTGTACTCGGTGTAAGAGAGCACCGAGACGTAAAAGCTCATTGGTTAACTGTTGTTTTGACAGAACAACACGGTGCTGTTTGAAAAATAGCAGATTTTCCGTACGTATACCAGTTGGTTAAAGTTAACAAACACGTCATAGGGCCTATATACCTTTACAGAAAATATGTTAGGGCTACCGGTATCTTCTGGTCTTCGTGAAAGTCATAAAGTTGCAATTCGTCGGCTACAGCATTTATAATTCAAACTACCGTTGATTTCCCCAGTTGTAACACTACGTGATGATGCCGCCATGTTGCATCAGAGACATGAGATAATGGTTTCCCGATAATCACGTATTACACGTACATGTACACGTAGGCCTAAATGTACGTAGCCTACAAACGTTTTAATTATGCTTGCAAACCGGTCACATGACCCGAGGGTCAAAATAGTGATCTCTGATTGGATGTTATGTAAGATATGAATATTTATAAGCACTTGGGTTTCGCATAAGTAATTGCGTCGGATTTCCGACGCAGTTATAAGAAACACATAACAAATTGAGTACTGAAAGAACAATTAAGGCTGTGATTCAGCCTCGCGCGTGAAGTCAGGATTCAGACCAAGATATTTCGGTAACCAGACTATTTTACAGATATTTGTATGATTCCTTCGCACATTAATTAAGAACTTGATGTTCATCAAATTGTTGAACAATTTGTGCACAAAAGTGTGACGTCATGATGTCGTATCACAGGTGTCAAATTACCAAAATTCAAAGGTTATTATTTCCTAAATTCATATCTGAAGAACCGTAATAGATACTTGAACAATTCTTTCACAGCATTATAGGTCGAAATGAACTAAACAAATCATACACTGACATAACCCCTGTGTGACCCCTACTTCCGGTCTAAACCGGAAGTTAACAGAAAATTAGCATTTTGAATGCAAATAGAGCCAAAGTGGTAGGGAATTTGACCATAGTTCTACAAATCGAAATGTTCCCACACATGTGCACTTTGACTATACCAATGATGACGTCATCACATGCACGGTGGTTACGTAATATGATCTCAAATGATAAAATCTTGAGATCTCTAATAGATATTGGAAAGATTATTTCACCACATTAAAGAACTTGTTCTTCAGTACAACTTTGAACAATTTGTGCACACAATAGTGACGTCGTGATGAGCTTGATGACTGTGCCAATAATGACGTCATCAGATTCACAATTTTAGCGTTGAATAGTCAAAGAGTCATGTACTGAGAATTCCAATACTGGCAATCGATAAGTGAATGTTTCTTTTGTAACATCGACCAACTCAAGTTTTCAACCAATTTCAAAAGTGTGACATCATCATGAGCTCAATGTGCATGTCACCCGATCACCTAGCGTTTGTTAAAAAACAAACGCCAAGCTCTAGTTATTTTAAAGACTGACGGGCCAGAAAGCTATTTGCTTTCTGACAACTTCTTGATGCCATCCTGATGAGGCTGTCCCACGATCTCATTTAGGGGGCTATTCCACACAGGGATATTCAAAAATGTCTTTGTTGCAAAAATTTATCAAGCGGTTGCAAATTTACGTGCGGAATCGTCCGATGGCATGCACACAGTCCGTTTCGGTCCATACGCACACACGGCAGCCTAGCCGTACACATAACCCAACACAGGGCAGCCTTCTTGGTACAAGTTCACCTACTCCCTTGCGCGACTCATTTTCTCATTCTTGGAAATAAGACGGAATGTTTCTGCTTTTTTTTCTTCATAGTGTCTGGTAAAACATACAACCTCGCAACTACTAGGCATATCTGTGGCTTTTTGGCGGGAAAAAAATCCATCTACATGTAACAGACGGTTTTCCCTAGTTTTTTTTCGTGTAAACGTATGGAGCTGACAATGGTGTTGACTTCTCTTTCTCAGGATTGTGTCACGGGGTCACGCGCATATCATAAATACCTAATGAGCATTTTAGAAATACCGAAAATCTCATTTTCTAAAAGCGCACTTTTGCTTGCAATTTATCTACTTAAAACCGACAATTTAAAAACGGCTATCCGCCACGTCGGCCAGGGGTAGAAATTCCCTCCAAAAATTGGCTATGGAATTAACTTGCGCTTACAAAAAATTGCTTGCGTTAAGATTTCAGGACATACCCGACTCTAAATGTTCGAGTTTGAATTTGGCAGTTTTTTATATCGGGTTTGCGAGATATTTGTCTAATTTACGTGCCAACTTTATCAACTTTATTGAGTAAGCGATAGCATGCAGCAGCGGTCGCGGTGCGCATGCCCCCCGCAGCGCCCTCAACAGGTGAACACAATCGCCGCTTAAGGGTGCTGTTAAAAAAAAATTCATGCAACTGTCAGTGTCATATGGCCAGTATTTTTATCGACACGGATTTGGGTCGCCGATCGGATAGATATACATGTATGCGTGGTAACGATAATCATGATAATGACACCAGTGGCTAGCGAATCGGGTTCGAAAAATTTGAACCTAACTTTTAAATGACATGGCTGTACTTTCATAGTGTTTTAGAGGAGAAAATTGGTTTTATTAATTTATTTTGTTTTTTTGTCCGGGCGGCAAATTCTTTTCCGGGCGGCATATTTTTGTCCGGGCGCTAACCGTACCTCTGATGATTTTGTCCGGGCGGCGCCCCTGGACAAAACCGGTAGGGGAGAACACTGTTATATGGGTCTACGCACAGCGGTGTTTTTTACTTGTGTCGTTTGTGTTCGAACACCGAAAATGCTAGATGGGTCTGTCCACACTAACGGTTACAACTTAATAACTTTGGGGGTGAGATACTGTATGGCAGGGTGATTTCAAATCAGTTTTTTTTGCAAAATTTTATTTTCTAGGCATTCCTGCATTATTCATGAGTGCACTGACGAATAAATAGGCTGATCCACTGGATATGTAGCAGGGAACAAAATGTTCGGTTTCGCATTGCAAAATGCGATGTAATCCGCCAGAAATGCGACACAAAACCGAACCGGTATAGCAATCATTGCGATTCAATTATTAACCACGGCGGTCGACAATGACAACACCAACTGAACAATTACGTACATGCCGCTGACGCAATGCCGTGACGCTCCGCTATATTTTTGCAGTAATTCCGGGCGCGCTGGGACTGCATACATGTACACGTACACGTACACGTACATGTACATTGATCTGGAATATCGTGACAACTATCATAGACTAGTTACAAGTTCCAATATTAGTATTCGCAAGACATCACAGACATATCAGGGCTTGACATTAACGGTTTTACGACTGTCCGGGACAGGTAAAATTTCAAAAAAACGCCAGTCGGACAGATAAAAACACTGCCGTGCCTGTCCAATGGACAGGTGAAAATAAACTAAATAAAAGCCCACCTTCTTGGCTGTAAATCGGTCCCGACCTGCATTTCATGCAGTTCGAATATACCGGTAGGCCTACCACAAAATGTTTTTCAGGTTCATCAATCGCGCGCCTGCACAGTCTATAGTCAGCATGCAACAGACAACAATCTGCCGCGTGTGCATGCATCACCACTTTTCACATACCGGTACATGTACATTTATGTACAGTACTGCATTTAGCGGATTTTTGACCCTCGAACGGGATATCGTATATCTTGTTCGAGGGCTATCAGGCCTGGGACAAGTTTTTTGCATGTGTTGATATTGACAAAGTACCAGCGACAAGTTCTTTGGATATTATTTGTTCATAGTTATGATGTTTTCGACATGACGGCTTCAGTTTCGTTACTGCGTGTTTCTGTTTTCTCATTTTATTTCATTTCTCTACAATACCTCATCGGACAGCTAGGTAAAACATTTTGTCAGACAGGTAAAATCTTATCTCTGCCTGTCCCAAGGACAGGTGCACATGAAATGTTAATGTCGAGCCCTGCATATCCCAGTTCAACACAATACTGTTGTGCATGTGCCAAGGGCAACACAGGAAAAAATGAAACTCAACTGTTCAAGTCTAATCAAGTCTAATCACTGGTAGGCCCTACTTGTACATGTACATGCACTATAGATTTGCAACAACTGATCACGAAAACCTGTGTTACCACATGTCTTTTAGCAATACAGTGTGTGCAACCAACGTGCGTTCGTGCTACTGCTAGCGCTTGCATTTGTGTATGTTTTTCGGGAAAAGAAGAAAAAAAGACAACAAAAAAGCAGTGGAAATGACCAAAAATAACACCAGATCAGCACCTAAAGATGAAGAAGATGTGGGTGAAAGGCCTAAAACTAAAAGACCTAAAAATGCAATGGAACCACTACCGAAAAGGAAAGTCAGAGATGCAAAACTGGTATGGATGACGATCATGATGATGTTGGTATACGATTGGCCTTTTTTTTCACGAAAATGTTTTGGGTTTTACCTGCTGAATGTGTTTTGAGGGTCAAACATTTGCTCCATTTGTGATTTGTCCATGATGTGATCACTTAACCCATCACTGCACGGTAATGTAAATTTCATGAATTTCTCAATGATTTTTAAAACAGTTTCCAGCTTTATTATCATGCTAGTAAAACAATGGAGGATAATTTGGCATTTCAACTAGTATTTTTTTTATATACAAATGAGATAAAATTGAAACTGTCGCATGTTGACCTGCAAAAGAAATGGTTTTCTTTAAAATGTTTTATATTAAATCAAGGTCATATACACATTTTGGGTACATGTATGTACATGGCCTCGTTGCCCAGCGAACTGGCCCTGGTACCTGCCCCAAAATATCAGTGAAAAGCATCATTGAACGATATAGGGCGATAAATAAATAAGCACAATTCAGCGTGAGGGGAAAGGTTGTATTCATTTACATTGAATACAATACGTACGTTTTTATTATTTTCCAGTATTTTCGTTTGTTTTCAGTCTCTAAATAAACAGTCACTTCTTGTCAATGTGAGCCTGTGACAAAAGTATTGTTACTTCTAATGAAGTTCTATTGTTGAAAATACGTAAATGGTCGCTTTGAAGTGCTTACATTCGCTCGTTTATTTTGCTAATCAATATATGGGTTTTGCTAAGCAAAGTCCTAATTGTTAAGCAAGGGCTGCTAAACAAAAATTGTAAAACATTTTGTTCCCTGTGTAGGAAATTACTGGGTTACCTTTAACATGAAACGGACAAAAGTTTCATAACATACCGGTAGGTCAGAAATTCTTGTATTATACTGGTATATTGTAGTTATAATTAATATGGACCTTGTTCCATTATATTACTTGGTAAGTATAGAATTGTTGTCACTTCAAACTACCGGTACATGTAAAGCATTTTATTTATCATTTGTGAAATTGGGATGTCTTTTAAATAATGTTCATATCATGTACAGACGTTTTGTAATAAAAAGTCTGTCCCCGTTATAACCCTGTACATGTGTAGTTTTAAAAATATGTTTAATCTGAGATAGGCCAGTGGTAGTCCCTCAGTGTATAGCTTTGCATTAGGCCAATAATAATAATAATAATAATAATCGATTCTCAGAGAGTGCCCTCCATAAATTATCTCAGGGCGCTTTACATATAGTAAAAGCACATTAAAATACAGCACATTAAAAAGTACAAAAAAACCACAAATAATTTAAAAATGTTATATCTTCCTAAAAAAAGTGTTAAAAAAAAAAAATTCATATGAAACGGCACCACGTACTAACAGTGGCAGGGCATTCCAAAGTCTTGGTGCACAGACTTAGAATGCCCTACTATCACGGACACGCAGGAGCTCATCTAAATAATCCGGGGCCATACCGTTTAAAATTTTGTATGTCAAACAAAGAATTTTGAATTTGATTCTCTGTTGCACCGGCAGCCAATGCAGCTCTTTCATAACTGGAATGATATTTTCATTTTTGTTAATCCTGGTAACTAGACGGGCAGCAGAGTTTTGTATCACTTGTAATTTTCGAACTTCTTTGGCAGGAATACCAAAAAGAAGGCTATTGCAATAATCAATCCGGGATGTAATAATCAACCCGACCTACCTGGAATTTGAGGCCAACTTGCCGACCTCAAACATTTTATTGCCGATTTTTAAGTTCATAACTTAAATGAGCACTATTTGCAATAATTTCCAACGAACATAACAATTTCTATATATGTATGGTACATGTACTTGTACACAATGTTGTACATGAACATGGTTAATAGTGTTGATACTGAGTTTCAAACATTGCAAAACAACACACAAATACACGACAAAACTACATACATACCTACCTACATGTACCTGGATTTTTTTTAGGCTGTTACTGTAAACACCATTTATTTTGATTGGCCTTGGAAAAACAATTTCACGGGCGAGGCCCCCGGACCCCCGCTGAGGACGTGCCTACGGCACGTGACTGGCCTTTGGGATCGATCAGCAGCGCCCTGGTCAGCATTTCCAGACAAGATTTTGACCAGTGGAGAACATTGGTCACTGCATCAAAAACATTGTCAAAACCGTAAGGGGCTGCCCATAAAGTAGACACACAAAATTTCGACTTTATAGTCGCCCCGCCCCGCCCCGCCCTCCGCCCCGCCCCCTAAATGTTACGAAAAATTTGTAACATCACCCATATACTTTAAAGCTGGGTGTGCGCATTGGCTCTAACCCCCTCCTCCTCCCCTCCGTGCAAACGTACTTTATGGACGACTCTAAACAGGATGAACTATTAGTAAAAAAGAAAAAGTATGTCAAAAACAATTTGACATTAGTAATGCCAACCTCGTTTCAGATGCTGAACCATTAAAACACACCTTTAAAAAAAAAAAAGAAATTCGAAATTCTTCTATTGTCAGTTTTAGTGAACTGTAAAACCATTTAATATGCATTTTGGCTGGAGTTGTTGACCTGCTAAATTAGACTAAAAATGTAGTTGTGTTCCTGTGTTATTTGATGATCGAAGTACACGACTGCAACTCTGATTGATCATTTACATTTCTCATTATATTTTAACCATAGGGGGTGATACGAGCACTATAGAGGCCACCACAACAGCACAGCTTTCAACAACAGTTGCTGAAACGACAACTACAGCTGAAAACACCACAACAGCTGAAGAAACGTTCTCCGCTGCTCACACAACTACATCAGAGGAGACGACCACATTTACAACTACTATCGTCGAGACTACTACTGTTGCGGATACAACTACTTCCTATGTGACCACATCAGTTGAACCGACCACTGTAGAAGCCACTACAACAGCAGAGCCTTCAACAGTTGCTGAAACAACTGCTGTGCAGACATCAACAGCTGGAGAAACAACCTCTGTTGCCCAAACAACTACAGCAGAGGAGACAACCACATTTACAACTACTGTCGTCGAGACTACAACTGTTGCGGATACAACTACTGCAGATGTGACTACATCAGTTGAACCAACCACTGTAGAAGCCACTACAACAGCAGAGCCTTCAACAACAGTTGCTGAAACGACAACTGCTGTGGAGACATCAACAGCTGAAGACACCACAACAGCTAAAGAAACAACCGCAGCTGCCCAAACAACTACAGCAGAGGAGACGACCACATTTGCAACAACTACTGTCGTCGAGACTACAACTGTTGCGGATACAACTACTGCAGATGTGACTACATCAGTTGAACCAACCACTGTACAGGCCACCACAACAGCAGAGCCTTCAACAACAGTTACTGAAACGACAACTGCTGTGGAGACATCAACAGCTGAAGACACCACAACAGCTAAAGAAACGACCTTAGCTGCCCAAACAACTACAGCAGAGGAGACGACCACATTTGCAACAACTACTGTCGTCGAGACTACAACTGTTGCGGATACAACTACTGCAGATGTGACTACATCAGTTGAACCGACCACTGTACAGGCCACCACAACAGCACAGCCTTCAACAGTTGCTGAAACGACAACTTCTGTGGAGACATCTACTGCTGACGACACCACAACAGCTGAAGAAACGACGTCCGCTGCTCAAACAACTACAGCAGAAGAGACGACCACATTTGCAACAACTACTGTCGTTGAGACTACCACTGTTGCGGATACAACTACTGCAGATGTGACTACATCAGTTGAACCAACCACTGTACAGGCCACCACAACAGCAGAGCCTTCAACAACAGTTGCTGAAACGACAACTGCTTTGGAGACATCAACAGCTGAAGAAACGACCTCAGCTGCCCAAACAACTACAGCAGAGGAGACGACCACATTTGCAACAACTACTGTCGTCGAGACTACCACTGTTGCGGATACAACTACTGCAGATGTGACTACATCAGTTGAACCGACCACTGTACAGGCCACCACAACAGCAGAGCCTTCAACAACAGTTGCTGAAACGACAACTGCTGTGGAGACATCAACAGCTGAAGACACCACAACAGCTGAATTAACAACGTCCGCTGCTCAAACAACTACAGCAGAGGAGACGACCACATTTGCAACAACTACTGTCGTCGAGACTACCACTGTTGCGGATACAACTACTGCATATGTGACTACATCAGTTGAACCGACCACTGTAGAAGCCACCACAACAGCAGAGCCTTCAACAACAGTTGCTGAAACAACAACTTCTGTGGAGACATCAACAGCTGACGAAACGACGTCCGCTGCTCAAACAACTACAGCAGAGGAGACGACCACATTTGCAACAACTACTGTCGTCGAGACTACCACTGTTGCGGATACAACTACTGCAGATGTGACTACATCAGTTGAACCGACCACTGTAGAAGCCACCACAACAGCAGAGCCTTCAACAACAGTTGCTGAAACAACAACTGCTGTGGAGACATCAACAGCTGAAGACACCACAACAGCTGAAGAAACGACCTCAGCTGCCCAAACAACTACAGCAGAGGAGACGACCACATTTGCAACAACTACTGTCGTCGAGACTACCACTGTTGCGGATACAACTACTGCAGATGTGACTACATCAGTTGAACCGACCACTGTACAGGCCACCACAACAGCAGAGCCTTCAACAACAGTTGCTGAAACGACAACTGCTGTGGAGACATCAACAGCTGAAGACACCACAACAGCTGAAGAAACGACGTCCGCTGCTCAAACAACTACAGCAGAGGAGACGACCACATTTGCAACAACTACTGTCGTCGAGACTACCACTGTTGCGGATACAACTACTGCAGATGTGACTACATCAGTTGAACCGACCACTGTACAGGCCACCACAACAGCAGAGCCTTCAACAACAGTTGCTGAAACGACAACTGCTGTGGAGACATCAACAGCTGACGAAACGACGTCCGCTGCTCAAACAACTACAGCAGAGGAGACGACCACATTTGCAACAACTACTGTCGTCGAGACTACCACTGTTGCGGATACAACTACTGCAGATGTGACTACATCAGTTGAACCGACTACTGTAGAAGCCACCACAACAGCAGAGCCTTCAACAACAGTTGCTGAAACGACAACTTCTGTGGAGACATCAACAGCTGAAGAAACGACGTCCGCTGCTCAAACAACTACAGCAGAGGAGACGACCACATTTGCAGCAACTACTGCCGTCGAGACTACCACTGTTGCGGATACAACTACTGCAGATGTGACTACATCAGTTGAACCGACCACTGTAGAAGCCACCACAACAGCAGAGCCTTCAACAACAGTTGCTAAAACGACAACTTCTGTGGAGACATCAACAGCTGACGAAACGACGTCCGCTGCTCAAACAACTACAGCAGAGGAGACGACCACATTTGCAACAACTACTGTAGTCGAGACTACCACTGTTGCGGATACAACTACTGCAGATGTGACTACATCAGTTGAACCGACCACTGTACAGGCCACCACAACAGCAGAGCCTTCAACAACAGTTGCTGAAACGACAACTGCTGTGGAGACATCAACAGCTGAAGACACCACAACAGCTGAAGAAACGACGTCCGCTGCTCAAACAACTACAGCAGAGGAGATGACCACATTTGCAACAACTACTGTCGTCGAGACTACCACTGTTGCGGATACAACTACTGCAGATGTGACTACATCAGTTGAACCGACCACTGTACAGGCCACCACAACAGCAGAGCCTTCAACAACAGTTGCTGAAACGACAACTGCTGTGGAGACATCAACAGCTGAAGACACCACAACAGTTGAATTAACGTCCGCTGCTCAAACAACTACAGCAGAGGAGACGACCACATTTGCAACAACTACTGTCGTCGAGACTACCACTGTTGCGGATACAACTACTGCAGATGTGACTACATCAGTTGAACCGACCACTGTACAGGCCACCACAACAGCAGAGCCTTCAACAACAGTTGCTGAAACGACAACTGCTGTGGAGACATCAACAGCTGAAGACACCACAACAGCTGAAGAAACGACGTCCGCTGCTCAAACAACTACAGCAGAGGAGACGACCACATTTGCAACAACTACTGTCGTCGAGACTACCACTGTTGCGGATACAACTACTGCAGATGTGACTACATCAGTTGAACCGACCACTGTAGAAGCCACCACAACAGCAGAGCCTTCAACAACAGTTGCTGAAACATCAACAGCTGAAGACACCACAACAGCTGAAGAAACGACGTCCGCTGCTCAAACAACTACAGCAGAGGAGACGACCACATTTGCAACAACTACTGTCGTCGAGACTACCACTGTTGCGGATACAACTACTGCAGATGTGACTACATCAGTTGAACCGACCACTGTACAGGCCACCACAACAGCAGAGCCTTCAACAACAGTTGCTGAAACGACAACTGCTGTGGAGACATCAACAGCTGAAGACACCACAACAGCTGAATTAACAACGTCCGCTGCTCAAACAACTACAGCAGAGGAGACGACCACATTTGCAACAACTACTGTCGTCGAGACTACCACTGTTGCGGATACAACTACTGCAGATGTGACTACATCAGTTGAACCGACCACTGTACAGGCCACCACAACAGCAGAGCCTTCAACAACAGTTGCTGAAACGACAACTGCTGTGGAGACATCAACAGCTGAAGACACCACAACAGCTGAATTAACAACGTCCGCTGCTCAAACAACTACAGCAGAGGAGACGACCACATTTGCAACAACTACTGTCGTCGAGATTACCACTATTGCGGATACAACTACTACAGATGTGACTACATCAGTTGAACCGACCACTGTAGAAGCCACCACAACAGCAGAGCCTTCAACAACAGTTGCTGAAACAACAACTGCTGTGGAGACATCAACAGCTGAAGACACCACAACAGCTGAAGAAACGAGCTCAGCTGCCCAAACAACTACAGCAGAGGAGACGACCACATTTGCAACAACTACTGTCGTCGAGACTACCACTGTTGCGGATACAACTACTGCAGATGTGACTACATCAGTTGAACCGACCACTGTACAGGCCACCACAACAGCAGAGCCTTCAACAACAGTTGCTGAAACAACAACTTCTGTGGAGACATCAACAGCTGACGAAACGACGTCCGCTGCTCAAACAACTACAGCAGAGGAGACGACCACATTTGCAACAACTACTGTCGTCGAGACTACCACTGTTGCGGATACAACTACTGCAGATGTGACTACATCAGTTGAACCGACCACTGTAGAAGCCACCACAACAGCAGAGCCTTCAACAACAGTTGCTGAAACAACAACTGCTGTGGAGACATCAACAGCTGAAGACACCACAACAGCTGAAGAAACGACCTCAGCTGCCCAAACAACTACAGCAGAGGAGACGACCACATTTGCAACAACTACTGTCGTCGAGACTACCACTGTTGCGGATACAACTACTGCAGATGTGACTACATCAGTTGAACCGACCACTGTACAGGCCACCACAACAGCAGAGCCTTCAACAACAGTTGCTGAAACGACAACTGCTGTGGAGACATCAACAGCTGAAGACACCACAACAGCTGAAGAAACGACGTCCGCTGCTCAAACAACTACAGCAGAGGAGACGACCACATTTGCAACAACTACTGTCGTCGAGACTACCACTGTTGCGGATACAACTACTGCAGATGTGACTACATCAGTTGAACCGACCACTGTACAGGCCACCACAACAGCAGAGCCTTCAACAACAGTTGCTGAAACGACAACTGCTGTGGAGACATCAACAGCTGAAGACACCACAACAGCTGAATTAACAACGTCCGCTGCTCAAACAACTACAGCAGAGGAGACGACCACATTTGCAACAACTACTGTCGTCGAGACTACCACTGTTGCGGATACAACTACTGCAGATGTGACTACATCAGTTGAACCGACCACTGTACAGGCCACCACAACAGCAGAGCCTTCAACAACAGTTGCTGAAACGACAACTGCTGTGGAGACATCAACAGCTGAAGACACCACAACAGCTGAATTAACAACGTCCGCTGCTCAAACAACTACAGCAGAGGAGACGACCACATTTGCAACAACTACTGTCGTCGAGACTACCACTGTTGCGGATACAACTACTGCAGATGTGACTACATCAGTTGAACCGACCACTGTAGAAGCCACCACAACAGCAGAGCCTTCAACAACAGTTGCTGAAACAACAACTGCTGTGGAGACATCAACAGCTGAAGACACCACAACAGCTGAAGAAACGAGCTCAGCTGCCCAAACAACTACAGCAGAGGAGACGACCACATTTGCAACAACTACTGTCGTCGAGACTACCACTGTTGCGGATACAACTACTGCAGATGTGACTACATCAGTTGAACCGACCACTGTACAGGCCACCACAACAGCAGAGCCTTCAACAACAGTTGCTGAAACAACAACTTCTGTGGAGACATCAACAGCTGACGAAACGACGTCCGCTGCTCAAACAACTACAGCAGAGGAGACGACCACATTTGCAACAACTACTGTCGTCGAGACTACCACTGTTGCGGATACAACTACTGCAGATGTGACTACATCAGTTGAACCGACCACTGTAGAAGCCACCACAACAGCAGAGCCTTCAACAACAGTTGCTGAAACAACAACTGCTGTGGAGACATCAACAGCTGAAGACACCACAACAGCTGAAGAAACGACCGCAGCTGCCCAAACGACTACAGCAGAGGAGACGACCACATTTGCAACAACTACTGTCGTCGAGACTACCACTGTTGCGGATACAACTACTGCAGATGTGACTACATCAGTTGAACCGACCACTGTACAGGCCACCACAACAGCAGAGCCTTCAACAACAGTTGCTGAAACGACAACTGCTGTGGAGACATCAACAGCTGAAGACACCACAACAGCTGAAGAAACGACGTCCGCTGCTCAAACAACTACAGCAGAGGAGACGACCACATTTGCAACAACTACTGTCGTCGAGACTACCACTGTTGCGGATACAACTACTGCAGATGTGACTACATCAGTTGAACCGACCACTGTAGAAGCCACCACAACAGCAGAGCCTTCAACAACAGTTGCTGAAACAACAACTGCTGTGGAGACATCAACAGCTGAAGACACCACAACAGCTGAAGAAACGACCTCAGCTGCCCAAACAACTACAGCAGAGGAGACGACCACATTTGCAACAACTACTGTCGTCGAGACTACCACTGTTGCGGATACAACTACTGCAGATGTGACTACATCAGTTGAACCGACCACTGTACAGGCCACCACAACAGCAGAGCCTTCAACAACAGTTGCTGAAACGACAACTGCTGTGGAGACATCAACAGCTGAAGACACCACAACAGCTGAATTAACAACGTCCGCTGCTCAAACAACTACAGCAGAGGAGACGACCACATTTGCAACAACTACTGTCGTCGAGACTACCACTGTTGCGGATACAACTACTGCAGATGTGACTACATCAGTTGAACCGACCACTGTACAGGCCACCACAACAGCAGAGCCTTCAACAACAGTTGCTGAAACGACAACTGCTGTGGAGACATCAACAGCTGAAGACACCACAACAGCTGAATTAACAACGTCCGCTGCTCAAACAACTACAGCAGAGGAGACGACCACATTTGCAACAACTACTGTCGTCGAGACTACCACTGTTGCGGATACAACTACTGCAGATGTGACTACATCAGTTGAACCGACCACTGTACAGGCCACCACAACAGCAGAGCCTTCAACAACAGTTGCTGAAACGACAACTGCTGTGGAGACATCAACAGCTGAAGACACCACAACAGCTGAATTAACAACGTCCGCTTCTCAAACAACTACAGCAGAGGAGACGACCACATTTGCAACAACTACTGTCGTCGAGACTACCACTGTTGCGGATACAACTACTGCAGATGTGACTACATCAGTTGAACCGACCACTGTAGAAGCCACCACAACAGCAGAGCCTTCAACAACAGTTGCTGAAACAACAACTGCTGTGGAGACATCAACAGCTGAAGACACCACAACAGCTGAAGAAACGACCTCAGCTGCCCAAACAACTACAGCAGAGGAGACGACCACATTTGCAACAACTACTGTCGTCGAGACTACCACTGTTGCGGATACAACTACTGCAGATGTGACTACATCAGTTGAACCAACCACTGTACAGGCCACCACAACAGCAGAGTCTTCAACAACAGTTGCTGAAACGACAACTGCTGTAGAGACATCAACAGCTGAAGACACCACAACAGCTGAAGAAACGACGTCCGCTGCCCAAACAACTACAGCAGAGGAGACGACCACATTTGCAACAACTACTGTCGTCGAGACTACCACTGTTGCGGATACAACTACTGCAGATGTGACTACATCAGTTGAACCGACCACTGTACAGGCCACCACAACAGCAGAGCCTTCAACAACAGTTGCTGAAACGACAACTGCTGTGGAGACATCAACAGCTGAAGACACCACAACAGCTGAATTAACAACGTCCGCTGCTCAAACAACTACAGCAGAGGAGACGACCACATTTGCAACAACTACTGTCGTCGAGACTACCACTGTTGCGGATACAACTACTGCATATGTGACTACATCAGTTGAACCGACCACTGTAGAAGCCACCACAACAGCAGAGCCTTCAACAACAGTTGCTGAAACAACAACTTCTGTGGAGACATCAACAGCTGACGAAACGACGTCCGCTGCTCAAACAACTACAGCAGAGGAGACGACCACATTTGCAACAACTACTGTCGTCGAGACTACCACTGTTGCGGATACAACTACTGCAGATGTGACTACATCAGTTGAACCGACCACTGTAGAAGCCACCACAACAGCAGAGCCTTCAACAACAGTTGCTGAAACAACAACTGCTGTGGAGACATCAACAGCTGAAGACACCACAACAGCTGAAGAAACGACCTCAGCTGCCCAAACAACTACAGCAGAGGAGACGACCACATTTGCAACAACTACTGTCGTCGAGACTACCACTGTTGCGGATACAACTACTGCAGATGTGACTACATCAGTTGAACCGACCACTGTACAGACAACTACTGCAGATGTGACTACATCAGTTGAACCGACCACTGTACAGGCCACCACAACAGCAGAGCCTTCAACAACAGTTGCCGAAACGACAACTGCTCTGGAGACATCAACAGCTGAAGACACCACAACAGCTGAAGAAACGACGTCCGCTGCTCAAACAACTACAGCAGAGGAGACGACCACATTTGCAACAACTACTGTCGTCGAGACTACCACTGTTGCGGATACAACTACTGCAGATGTGACTACATCAGTTGAACCGACCACTGTAGAAGCCACCACAACAGCAGAGCCTTCAACAACAGTTGCTGAAACAACAACTGCTGTGGAGACATCAACAGCTGAAGACACCACAACAGCTGAAGAAACGACCTCAGCTGCCCAAACAACTACAGCAGAGGAGACGACCACATTTGCAACAACTACTGTCGTCGAGACTACCACTGTTGTGGATACAACTACTGCAGATGTGACTACATCAGTTGAACCGACCACTGTAGAAGCCACCACAACAGCAGAGCCTTCAACAACAGTTGCTGAAACAACTGCTGTGGAGACATCAACAGCTGAAGACACCACAACAGCTGAATTAACAACGTCCGCTGCTCAAACAACTACAGCAGAGGAGACGACCACATTTGCAACAACTACTGTCGTCGAGACTACCACTGTTGCGGATACAACTACTGCAGATGTGACTACATCAGTTGAACCGACCACTGTACAGGCCACCACAACAGCAGAGCCTTCAACAACAGTTGCTGAAACGACAACTGCTGTGGAGACATCAACAGCTGAAGACACCACAACAGCTGAAGAAACGACGTCCGCTGCTCAAACAACTACAGCAGAGGAGACGACCACATTTGCAACAACTACTGTCGTCGAGACTACCACTGTTGCGGATACAACTACTGCAGATGTGACTACATCAGTTGAACCGACCACTGTACAGGCCACCACAACAGCAGAGCCTTCAACAACAGTTGCTGAAACGACAACTGCTGTGGAGACATCAACAGCTGAAGACACCACAACAGCTGAAGAAACGACGTCCGCTGCTCAAACAACTACAGCAGAGGAGACGACCACATTTGCAACAACTACTGTCGTCGAGACTACCACTGTTGCGGATACAACTACTGCAGATGTGACTACATCAGTTGAACCAACCACTGTACAGGCCACCACAACAGCAGAGTCTTCAACAACAGTTGCTGAAACGACAACTGCTGTAGAGACATCAACAGCTGAAGACACCACAACAGCTGAAGAAACGACGTCCGCTGCTCAAACAACTACAGCAGAGGAGACGACCACATTTGCAACAACTACTGTCGTCGAGACTACCACTGTTGCGGATACAACTACTGCAGATGTGACTACATCAGTTGAACCGACCACTGTAGAAGCCACCACAACAGCAGAGCCTTCAACAACAGTTGCTGAAACAACAACTGCTGTGGAGACATCAACAGCTGAAGACACCACAACAGCTGAAGAAACGACCTCAGCTGCCCAAACAACTACAGCAGAGGAGACGACCACATTTGCAACAACTACTGTCGTCGAGACTACCACTGTTGCGGATACAACTACTGCAGATGTGACTACATCAGTTGAACCGACCACTGTACAGGCCACCACAACAGCAGAGCCTTCAACAACAGTTGCTGAAACGACAACTGCTGTGGAGACATCAACAGCTGAAGACACCACAACAGCTGAATTAACAACGTCCGCTGCTCAAACAACTACAGCAGAGGAGACGACCACATTTGCAACAACTACTGTCGTCGAGACTACCACTGTTGCGGATACAACTACTGCAGATGTGACTACATCAGTTGAACCGACCACTGTACAGGCCACCACAACAGCAGAGCCTTCAACAACAGTTGCTGAAACGACAACTGCTGTGGAGACATCAACAGCTGAAGACACCACAACAGCTGAAGACACCACAACAGCTGAAGAAACGACGTCCGCTGCTCAAACAACTACAGCAGAGGAGACGACCACATTTGCAACAACTACTTTCGTCGAGACTACCACTGTTGCGGATACAACTACTGCAGATGTGACTACATCAGTTGAACCGACCACTGTACAGGCCACCACAACAGCAGAGCCTTCAACAACAGTTGCTGAAACGACAACTGCTGTGGAGACATCAACAGCTGAAGACACCACAACAGCTGAAGACACCACAACAGCTGAAGAAACGACGTCCGCTGCTCAAACAACTACAGCAGAGGAGACGACCACATTTGCAACAACTACTTTCGTCGAGACTACCACTGTTGCGGATACAACTACTGCAGATGTGACTACATCAGTTGAACCGACCACTGTACAGGCCACCACAACAGCAGAGCCTTCAACAACAGTTGCCGAAACGACAACTGCTCTGGAGACATCAACAGCTGAAGACATCACAACAGCTGAAGAAACGACGTCCGCTGCTCAAACAACTACAGCAGAGGAGACGACCACATTTGCAACAACTACTGTCGTCGAGACTACCACTGTTGCGGATACAACTACTGCAGATGTGACTACATCAGTTGAACCGACCACTGTAGAAGCCACCACAACAGCAGAGCCTTCAACAACAGTTGCTGAAACAACAACTGCTGTGGAGACATCAACAGCTGAAGACACCACAACAGCTGAAGACACCACAACAGCTGAAGAAACGACCTCAGCTGCCCAAACAACTACAGCAGAGGAGACGACTACATTTGCAACAACTACTGTCGTCGAGACTACCACTGTTGCGGATACAACTACTGCAGATGTGACTACATCAGTTGAACCGACCACTGTACAGGCCACCACAACAGCAGAGCCTTCAACAACAGTTGCTGAAACGACAATTGCTGAAACGACAACTGCTGTGGAGACATCAACAGCTGAAGACACCACAACAGCTGAAGAAACGACGTCCGCTGCTCAAACAACTACAGCAGAGGAGACGACCACATTTGCAACAACTACTGTCGTCGAGACTACCACTGTTGCGGATACAACTACTGCAGATGTGACTACATCAGTTGAACCAACCACTGTACAGGCCACCACAACAGCAGAGTCTTCAACAACAGTTGCTGAAACGACAACTGCTGTAGAGACATCAACAGCTGAAGACACCACAACAGCTGAAGAAACGACGTCCGCTGCTCAAACAACTACAGCAGAGGAGACGACCACATTTGCAACAACTACTGTCGTCGAGACTACCACTGTTGCGGATACAACTACTGCAGATGTGACTACATCAGTTGAACCGACCACTGTAGAAGCCACCACAACAGCAGAGCCTTCAACAACAGTTGCTGAAACAACAACTGCTGTGGAGACATCAACAGCTGAAGACACCACAACAGCTGAAGAAACGACCTCAGCTGCCCAAACAACTACAGCAGAGGAGACGACCACATTTGCAACAACTACTGTCGTCGAGACTACCACTGTTGCGGATACAACTACTGCAGATGTGACTACATCAGTTGAACCGACCACTGTAGAAGCCACCACAACAGCAGAGCCTTCAACAACAACTGCTGTGGAGACATCAACAGCTGAAGACACCACAACAGCTGAATTAACAACGTCCGCTGCTCAAACAACTACAGCAGAGGAGACGACCACATTTGCAACAACTACTGTCGTCGAGACTACCACTGTTGCGGATACAACTACTGCATATGTGACTACATCAGTTGAACCGACCACTGTAGAAGCCACCACAACAGCAGAGCCTTCAACAACAGTTGCTGAAACAACAACTGCTGTAGAGACATCAACAGCTGAAGACACCACAACAGCTGAAGAAACGACGTCCGCTACTCAAACAACTACAGCAGAGGAGACGACCACATTTGCAACAACTACTGTCGTCGAGACTACCACTGTTGCGGATACAACTACTGCAGATGTGACTACATCAGTTGAACCGAACACTGTAGAAGCCACCACAACAGCAGAGCCTTCAACAACAGTTGCTGAAACAACAACTGCTGTGGAGACATCAACAGCTGAAGACACCACAACAGCTGAATTAACAACGTCCGCTGCTCAAACAACTACAGCAGAGGAGACGACCACATTTGCAACAACTACTGTCGTCGAGACTACCACTGTTGCGGATACAACTACTGCATATGTGACTACATCAGTTGAACCGACCACTGTAGAAGCCACCACAACAGCAGAGCCTTCAACAACATTTGCTGAAACAACAACTTCTGTGGAGACATCAACAGCTGACGAAACGACGTCCGCTGCTCAAAGAACTACAGCAGAGGAGACGACCACATTTGCAACAACTACTGTCGTCGAGACTACCACTGTTGCGGATACAACTACTGCAGATGTGACTACATCAGTTGAACCGACCACTGTAGAAGCCACCACAACAGCAGAGCCTTCAACAACAGTTGCTGAAACAACAACTGCTGTAGAGACATCAACAGCTGAAGACACCACAACAGCTGAAGAAACGACGTCCGCTGCTCAAACAACTACAGCAGAGGAGACGACCACATTTGCAACAACTACTGTCGTCGAGACTACCACTGTTGCGGATACAACTACTGCAGATGTGACTACATCAGTTGAACCGAACACTGTAGAAGCCACCACAACAGCAGAGCCTTCAACAACAGTTGCTGAAACAACAACTGCTGTGGAGACATCAACAGCTGAAGACACCACAACAGCTGAATTAACAACGTCCGCTGCTCAAACAACTACAGCAGAGGAGACGACCACATTTGCAACAACCACTGTCGTCGAGACTACCACTGTTGCGGATACAACTACTGCATATGTGACTACATCAGTTGAACCGACCACTGTAGAAGCCACCACAACAGCAGAGCCTTCAACAACATTTGCTGAAACAACAACTTCTGTGGAGACATCAACAGCTGACGAAACGACGTCCGCTGCTCAAAGAACTACAGCAGAGGAGACGACCACATTTGCAACAACTACTGTCGTCGAGACTACCACTGTTGCGGATACAACTACTGCAGATGTGACTACATCAGTTGAACCGACCACTGTAGAAGCCACCACAACAGCAGAGCCTTCAACAACAGTTGCTGAAACAACAACTGTTGTGGAGACATCAACAGCTGAAGACACCACAACAGCTGAAGAAACGACCTCAGCTGCCCAAACAACTACAGCAGAGGAGACGACCACATTTGCAACAACTACTGTCGTCGAGACTACCACTGTTGCGGATACAACTACTGCAGATGTGACTACATCAGTTGAACCGACCACCGTACAGGCCACCACAACAGCAGAGCCTTCAACAACAGTTGCTGAAACAACAACTGCTGTGGAGACATCAACAGCTGAAGACACCACAACGGCTGAATTAACAACGTCCGCTGCTCAAACAACTACAGCAGAGGAGACGACCACATTTGCAACAACTACTGTCGTCGAGACTACCACTGTTGCGGATACAACTACTGCATATGTGACTACATCAGTTGAACCGACCACTGTAGAAGCCACCACAACAGCAGAGCCTTTAACAACAGTTGCTGAAACGACAACTTATGTGGAGACATCAACAGCTGAATTAACAACGTCCGCTGCTCAAACAACTACAGCAGAGGAGACAACCACATTTGCAACAACTACTGTCGTCGAGACTACCACTGTTGCGGATACAACTACTGCATATGTGACTACATCAGTTGAACCGACCACTGTAGAAGCCACCACAACAGCAGAGCCTTCAACAACAGTTGCTGAAACAACAACTTCTGTGGAGACATCAACAGCTGACGAAACGACGTCCGCTGCTCAAACAACTACAGCAGAGGAGACGACCACATTTGCAACAACTACTGTCGTCGAGACTACCACTGTTGCGGATACAACTACTGCAGATGTGACTACATCAGTTGAACCGACCACTGTAGAAGCCACCACAACAGCAGAGCCTTCAACAACAGTTGCTGAAACAACAACTGCTGTGGAGACATCAACAGCTGAAGACACCACAACAGCTGAAGAAACGACCTCGGCTGCCCAAACAACTACAGCAGAGGAGACGACCACATTTGCAACAACTACTGTCGTCGAGACTACCACTGTTGCGGATACAACTACTGCAGATGTGACTACATCAGTTGAACCGACCACTGTACAGGCCACCACAACAGCAGAGTCTTCAACAACAGTTGCTGAAACGACAACTGCTGTAGAGACATCAACAGCTGAAGACACCACAACAGCTGAAGAAACGACGTCCGCTGCTCAAACAACTACAGCAGAGGAGACGACCACATTTGCAACAACTACTGTCGTCGAGACTACCACTGTTGCGGATACAACTACTGCAGATGTGACTACATCAGTTGAACCGACCACTGTAGAAGCCACCACAACAGCAGAGCCTTCAACAACAGTTGCTGAAACAACAACTGCTGTGGAGACATCAACAGCTGAAGACACCACAACAGCTGAAGAAACGACCTCAGCTGCCCAAACAACTACAGCAGAGGAGACGACCACATTTGCAACAACTACTGTCGTCGAGACTACCACTGTTGCGGATACAACTACTGCAGATGTGACTACATCAGTTGAACCGACCACTGTAGAAGCCACCACAACAGCAGAGCCTTCAACAACAACTGCTGTGGAGACATCAACAGCTGAAGACACCACAACAGCTGAATTAACAACGTCCGCTGCTCAAACAACTACAGCAGAGGAGACGACCACATTTGCAACAACTACTGTCGTCGAGACTACCACTGTTGCGGATACAACTACTGCATATGTGACTACATCAGTTGAACCGACCACTGTAGAAGCCACCACAACAGCAGAGCCTTCAACAACAGTTGCTGAAACAACAACTGCTGTAGAGACATCAACAGCTGAAGACACCACAACAGCTGAAGAAACGACGTCCGCTGCTCAAACAACTACAGCAGAGGAGACGACCACATTTGCAACAACTACTGTCGTCGAGACTACCACTGTTGCGGATACAACTACTGCATATGTGACTACATCAGTTGAACCGAACACTGTAGAAGCCACCACAACAGCAGAGCCTTCAACAACAGTTGCTGAAACAACAACTGCTGTGGAGACATCAACAGCTGAAGACACCACAACAGCTGAATTAACAACGTCCGCTGCTCAAACAACTACAGCAGAGGAGACGACCACATTTGCAACAACTACTGTCGTCGAGACTACCACTGTTGCGGATACAACTACTGCATATGTGACTACATCAGTTGAACCGACCACTGTAGAAGCCACCACAACAGCAGAGCCTTCAACAACATTTGCTGAAACAACAACTTCTGTGGAGACATCAACAGCTGACGAAACGACGTCCGCTGCTCAAAGAACTACAGCAGAGGAGACGACCACATTTGCAACAACTACTGTCGTCGAGACTACCACTGTTGCGGATACAACTACTGCAGATGTGACTACATCAGTTGAACCGACCACTGTAGAAGCCACCACAACAGCAGAGCCTTCAACAACAGTTGCTGAAACAACAACTGCTGTAGAGACATCAACAGCTGAAGACACCACAACAGCTGAAGAAACGACGTCCGCTGCTCAAACAACTACAGCAGAGGAGACGACCACATTTGCAACAACTACTGTCGTCGAGACTACCACTGTTGCGGATACAACTACTGCAGATGTGACTACATCAGTTGAACCGAACACTGTAGAAGCCACCACAACAGCAGAGCCTTCAACAACAGTTGCTGAAACAACAACTGCTGTGGAGACATCAACAGCTGAAGACACCACAACAGCTGAATTAACAACGTCCGCTGCTCAAACAACTACAGCAGAGGAGACGACCACATTTGCAACAACCACTGTCGTCGAGACTACCACTGTTGCGGATACAACTACTGCATATGTGACTACATCAGTTGAACCGACCACTGTAGAAGCCACCACAACAGCAGAGCCTTCAACAACATTTGCTGAAACAACAACTTCTGTGGAGACATCAACAGCTGACGAAACGACGTCCGCTGCTCAAAGAACTACAGCAGAGGAGACGACCACATTTGCAACAACTACTGTCGTCGAGACTACCACTGTTGCGGATACAACTACTGCAGATGTGACTACATCAGTTGAACCGACCACTGTAGAAGCCACCACAACAGCAGAGCCTTCAACAACAGTTGCTGAAACAACAACTGTTGTGGAGACATCAACAGCTGAAGACACCACAACAGCTGAAGAAACGACCTCAGCTGCCCAAACAACTACAGCAGAGGAGACGACCACATTTGCAACAACTACTGTCGTCGAGACTACCACTGTTGCGGATACAACTACTGCAGATGTGACTACATCAGTTGAACCGACCACCGTACAGGCCACCACAACAGCAGAGCCTTCAACAACAGTTGCTGAAACAACAACTGCTGTGGAGACATCAACAGCTGAAGACACCACAACGGCTGAATTAACAACGTCCGCTGCTCAAACAACTACAGCAGAGGAGACGACCACATTTGCAACAACTACTGTCGTCGAGACTACCACTGTTGCGGATACAACTACTGCATATGTGACTACATCAGTTGAACCGACCACTGTAGAAGCCACCACAACAGCAGAGCCTTTAACAACAGTTGCTGAAACGACAACTTATGTGGAGACATCAACAGCTGAATTAACAACGTCCGCTGCTCAAACAACTACAGCAGAGGAGACGACCACATTTGCAACAACTACTGTCGTCGAGACTACCACTGTTGCGGATACAACTACTGCATATGTGACTACATCAGTTGAACCGACCACTGTAGAAGCCACCACAACAGCAGAGCCTTCAACAACAGTTGCTGAAACAACAACTTCTGTGGAGACATCAACAGCTGACGAAACGACGTCCGCTGCTCAAACAACTACAGCAGAGGAGACGACCACATTTGCAACAACTACTGTCGTCGAGACTACCACTGTTGCGGATACAACTACTGCAGATGTGACTACATCAGTTGAACCGACCACTGTAGAAGCCACCACAACAGCAGAGCCTTCAACAACAGTTGCTGAAACAACAACTGCTGTGGAGACATCAACAGCTGAAGACACCACAACAGCTGAAGAAACGACCTCGGCTGCCCAAACAACTACAGCAGAGGAGACGACCACATTTGCAACAACTACTGTCGTCGAGACTACCACTGTTGCGGATACAACTACTGCAGATGTGACTACATCAGTTGAACCGACCACTGTACAGGCCACCACAACAGCAGAGCCTTCAACAACAGTTGCTGAAACGACAACTGCTGTGGAGACATCAACAGCTGAAGACACCACAACAGCTGAGGAAACGACGTCCGCTGCTCAAACAACTACAGCAGAGGAGACGACCACATTTGCAACAACTACTGTCGTCGAGATTACCACTGTTGCGGATACAACTACTGCAGATGTGACTACATCAGTTGAACCGACCACTGTAGAAGCCACCACAACAGCAGAGCCTTCAACAACAGTTGCTGAAACAACAACTGCTGTGGAGACATCAACAGCTGAAGACACCACAACAGCTGAAGAAACGACCTCAGCTGCCCAAACAACTACAGCAGAGGAGACGACCACATTTGCAACAACTACTGTCGTCGAGACTACCACTGTTGCGGATACAACTACTGCAGATGTGACTACATCAGTTGAACCGACCACTGTAGAAGCCACCACAACAGCAGAGCCTTCAACAACAACTGCTGTGGAGACATCAACAGCTGAAGACACCACAACAGCTGAAGAAACGACCTCAGCTGCCCAAACAACTACAGCAGAGGAGACGACCACATTTGCAACAACTACTGTCGTCGAGACTACCACTGTTGCGGATACAACTACTGCAGATGTGACTACATCAGTTGAACCGACCACTGTACAGGCCACCACAACAGCAGAGCCTTCAACAACAGTTGCTGAAACGACAACTGCTGTGGAGACATCAACAGCTGAAGACACCACAACAGCTGAAGAAACGACGTCCGCTGCTCAAACAACTACAGCAGAGGAGACGACCACATTTGCAACAACTACTGTCGTCGAGACTACCACTGTTGCGGATACAACTACTGCAGATGTGACTACATCAGTTGAACCGACCACTGTACAGGCCACCACAACAGCAGAGCCTTCAACAACAGTTGCTGAAACGACAACTGCTGTGGAGACATCAACAGCTGAAGACACCACAACAGCTGAAGAAACGACGTCCGCTGCTCAAACAACTACAGCAGAGGAGACGACCACATTTGCAACAACTACTGTCGTCGAGACTACCACTGTTGCGGATACAACTACTGCAGATGTGACTACATCAGTTGAACCAACCACTGTACAGGCCACCACAACAGCAGAGTCTTCAACAACAGTTGCTGAAACGACAACTGCTGTAGAGACATCAACAGCTGAAGACACCACAACAGCTGAAGAAACGACGTCCGCTGCTCAAACAACTACAGCAGAGGAGACGACCACATTTGCAACAACTACTGTCGTCGAGACTACCACTGTTGCGGATACAACTACTGCAGATGTGACTACATCAGTTGAACCGACCACTGTAGAAGCCACCACAACAGCAGAGCCTTCAACAACAGTTGCTGAAACAACAACTGCTGTGGAGACATCAACAGCTGAAGACACCACAACAGCTGAAGAAACGACCTCAGCTGCCCAAACAACTACAGCAGAGGAGACGACCACATTTGCAACAACTACTGTCGTCGAGACTACCACTGTTGCGGATACAACTACTGCAGATGTGACTACATCAGTTGAACCGACCACTGTACAGGCCACCACAACAGCAGAGCCTTTAACAACAGTTGCTGAAACGACAACTGCTGTTGAGACATCAACAGCTGAAGACACCACAACAGCTGAATTAACAACGTCCGCTGCTCAAACAACTACAGCAGAGGAGACGACCACATTTGCATCAACTACTGTCGTCGAGACTACCACTGTTGCGGATACAACTACTGCATATGTGACTACATCAGTTGAACCGACCACTGTAGAAGCCACCACAACAGCAGAGCCTTCAACAACAGTTGCTGAAACAACAACTTCTGTGGAGACATCAACAGCTGACGAAACGACGTCCGCTGCTCAAACAACTACAGCAGAGGAGACGACCACATTTGCAACAACTACTGTCGTCGAGACTACCACTGTTGCGGATACAACTACTGCAGATGTGACTACATCAGTTGAACCGACCACTGTACAGGCCACCACAACAGCAGAGCCTTCAACAACAGTTGCTGAAACGACAACTGCTGTGGAGACATCAACAGCTGAAGACACCACAACAGCTGAAGAAACGACGTCCGCTGCTCAAACAACTACAGCAGAGGAGACGACCACATTTGCAACAACTACTGTCGTCGAGACTACCACTGTTGCGGATACAACTACTGCAGATGTGACTACATCAGTTGAACCGACCACTGTACAGGCCACCACAACAGCAGAGCCTTCAACAACAGTTGCCGAAACGACAACTGCTCTGGAGACATCAACAGCTGAAGACACCACAACAGCTGAAGAAACGACGTCCGCTGCTCAAACAACTACAGCAGAGGAGACGACCACATTTGCAACAACTACTGTCGTCGAGACTACCACTGTTGCGGATACAACTACTGCAGATGTGACTACATCAGTTGAACCGACCACTGTAGAAGCCACCACAACAGCAGAGCCTTCAACAACAGTTGCTGAAACAAAAACTGCTGTGGAGACATCAACAGCTGAAGACACCACAACAGCTGAAGAAACGACGTCCGCTGCTCAAACAACTACAGCAGAGGAGACGACCACATTTGCAACAACTACTGTCGTCGAGACTACCACTGTTGCGGATACAACTACTGCAGATGTGACTACATCAGTTGAACCAACCACTGTACAGGCCACCACAACAGCAGAGTCTTCAACAACAGTTGCTGAAACGACAACTGCTGTAGAGACATCAACAGCTGAAGACACCACAACAGCTGAAGAAACGACGTCCGCTGCTCAAACAACTACAGCAGAGGAGACGACCACATTTGCAACAACTACTGTCGTCGAGACTACCACTGTTGCGGATACAACTACTGCAGATGTGACTACATCAGTTGAACCGACCACTGTAGAAGCCACCACAACAGCAGAGCCTTCAACAACAGTTGCTGAAACAACAACTGCTGTGGAGACATCAACAGCTGAAGACACCACAACAGCTGAAGAAACGACCTCAGCTGCCCAAACAACTACAGCAGAGGAGACGACCACATTTGCAACAACTACTGTCGTCGAGACTACCACTGTTGCGGATACAACTACTGCATATGTGACTACATCAGTTGAACCGACCACTGTAGAAGCCACCACAACAGCAGAGCCTTCAACAACAGTTGCTGAAACAACAACTTCTGTGGAGACATCAACAGCTGACGAAACGACGTCCGCTGCTCAAACAACTACAGCAGAGGAGACGACCACATTTGCAACAACTACTGTCGTCGAGACTACCACTGTTGCGGATACAACTACTGCAGATGTGACTACATCAGTTGAACCGACCACTGTACAGGCCACCACAACAGCAGAGCCTTCAACAACAGTTGCTGAAACGACAACTGCTGTGGAGACATCAACAGCTGAAGACACCACAACAGCTGAAGAAACGACGTCCGCTGCTCAAACAACTACAGCAGAGGAGACGACCACATTTGCAACAACTACTGTCGTCGAGACTACCACTGTTGCGGATACAACTACTGCAGATGTGACTACATCAGTTGAACCGACCACTGTACAGGCCACCACAACAGCAGAGCCTTCAACAACAGTTGCCGAAACGACAACTGCTCTGGAGACATCAACAGCTGAAGACACCACAACAGCTGAAGAAACGACGTCCGCTGCTCAAACAACTACAGCAGAGGAGACGACCACATTTGCAACAACTACTGTCGTCGAGACTACCACTGTTGCGGATACAACTACTGCAGATGTGACTACATCAGTTGAACCGACCACTGTAGAAGCCACCACAACAGCAGAGCCTTCAACAACAGTTGCTGAAACAACAACTGCTGTGGAGACATCAACAGCTGAAGACACCACAACAGCTGAAGAAACGACCTCAGCTGCCCAAACAACTACAGCAGAGGAGACGACCACATTTGCAACAACTACTGTCGTCGAGACTACCACTGTTGCGGATACAACTACTGCAGATGTGACTACATCAGTTGAACCGACCACTGTACAGGCCACCACAACAGCAGAGCCTTCAACAACAGTTGCTGAAACGACAACTGCTGTGGAGACATCAACAGCTGAAGACACCACAACAGCTGAAGAAACGACGTCCGCTGCTCAAACAACTACAGCAGAGGAGACGACCACATTTGCAACAACTACTGTCGTCGAGACTACCACTGTTGCGGATACAACTACTGCAGATGTGACTACATCAGTTGAACCAACCACTGTACAGGCCACCACAACAGCAGAGTCTTCAACAACAGTTGCTGAAACGACAACTGCTGTAGAGACATCAACAGCTGAAGACACCACAACAGCTGAAGAAACGACGTCCGCTGCTCAAACAACTACAGCAGAGGAGACGACCACATTTGCAACAACTACTGTCGTCGAGACTACCACTGTTGCGGATACAACTACTGCAGATGTGACTACATCAGTTGAACCGACCACTGTAGAAGCCACCACAACAGCAGAGCCTTCAACAACAGTTGCTGAAACAACAACTGCTGTGGAGACATCAACAGCTGAAGACACCACAACAGCTGAAGAAACGACCTCAGCTGCCCAAACAACTACAGCAGAGGAGACGACCACATTTGCAACAACTACTGTCGTCGAGACTACCACTGTTGCGGATACAACTACTGCAGATGTGACTACATCAGTTGAACCGGCCACCACAACAGCAGAGCCTTCAACAACAACTGCTGTGGAGACATCAACAGCTGAAGACACCACAACAGCTGAAGAAACGACCTCAGCTGCCCAAACAACTACAGCAGAGGAGACGACCACATTTGCAACAACTACTGTCGTCGAGACTACCACTGTTGCGGATACAACTACTGCAGATGTGACTACATCAGTTGAACCGACCACTGTACAGGCCACCACAACAGCAGAGCCTTCAACAACAGTTGCTGAAACGACAACTGCTGTGGAGACATCAACAGCTGAAGACACCACAACAGCTGAATTAACAACGTCCGCTGCTCAAACAACTACAGCAGAGGAGACGACCACATTTGCAACAACTACTGTCGTCGAGACTACCACTGTTGCGGATACAACTACTGCATATGTGACTACATCAGTTGAACCGACCACTGTAGAAGCCACCACAACAGCAGAGCCTTCAACAACAGTTGCTGAAACAACAACTGCTGTAGAGACATCAACAGCTGAAGACTCCACAACAGCTGAAGAAACGACGTCCGCTGCTCAAACAACTACAGCAGAGGAGACGACCACATTTGCAACAACTACTGTCGTCGAGACTACCACTGTTGCGGATACAACTACTGCAGATGTGACTACATCAGTTGAACCGAACACTGTAGAAGCCACCACAACAGCAGAGCCTTCAACAACAGTTGCTGAAACAACAACTGCTGTGGAGACATCAACAGCTGAAGACACCACAACAGCTGAATTAACAACGTCCGCTGCTCAAACAACTACAGCAGAGGAGACGACCACATTTGCAACAACTACTGTCGTCGAGACTACCACTGTTGCGGATACAACTACTGCATATGTGACTACATCAGTTGAACCGACCACTGTAGAAGCCACCACAACAGCAGAGCCTTCAACAACAGTTGCTGAAACGACAACTTATGTGGAGACATCAACAGCTGAATTAACAACGTCCGCTGCTCAAACAACTACAGCAGAGGAGACGACCACATTTGCAACAACTACTGTCGTCGAGACTACCACTGTTGCGGATACAACTACTGCATATGTGACTACATCAGTTGAACCGACCACTGTAGAAGCCACCACAACAGCAGAGCCTTCAACAACAGTTGCTGAAACAACAACTTCTGTGGAGACATCAACAGCTGACGAAACGACGTCCGCTGCTCAAACAACTACAGCAGAGGAGACGACCACATTTGCAACAACTACTGTAGTCGAGACTACCACTGTTGCGGATACAACTACTGCAGATGTGACTACATCAGTTGAACCGACCACTGTAGAAGCCACCACAACAGCAGAGCCTTCAACAACAGTTGCTGAAACAACAACTGCTGTGGAGACATCAACAGCTGAAGACACCACAACAGCTGAAGAAACGACCTCAGCTGCCCAAACAACTACAGCAGAGGAGACGACCACATTTGCAACAACTACTGTCGTCGAGACTACCACTGTTGCGGATACAACTACTGCAGATGTGACTACATCAGTTGAACCGACCACTGTACAGGCCACCACAACAGCAGAGCCTTCAACAACAGTTGCTGAAACGACAACTGCTGTGGAGACATCAACAGCTGAAGACACCACAACAGCTGAGGAAACGACGTCCGCTGCTCAAACAACTACAGCAGAGGAGACGACCACATTTGCAACAACTACTGTCGTCGAGATTACCACTGTTGCGGATACAACTACTGCAGATGTGACTACATCAGTTGAACCGACCACTGTAGAAGCCACCACAACAGCAGAGCCTTCAACAACAGTTGCTGAAACAACAACTGCTGTGGAGACATCAACAGCTGAAGACACCACAACAGCTGAAGAAACGACCTCAGCTGCCCAAACAACTACAGCAGAGGAGACGACCACATTTGCAACAACTACTGTCGTCGAGACTACCACTGTTGCGGATACAACTACTGCAGATGTGACTACATCAGTTGAACCGACCACTGTACAGGCCACCACAACAGCAGAGCCTTCAACAACAGTTGCTGAAACGACAACTGCTGTGGAGACATCAACAGCTGAAGACACCACAACAGCTGAATTAACAACGTCCGCTGCTCAAACAACTACAGCAGAGGAGACGACCACATTTGCAACAACTACTGTCGTCGAGACTACCACTGTTGCGGATACAACTACTGCATATGTGACTACATCAGTTGAACCGACCACTGTAGAAGCCACCACAACAGCAGAGCCTTCAACAACAGTTGCTGAAACAACAACTGCTGTAGAGACATCAACAGCTGAAGACACCACAACAGCTGAAGAAACGACGTCCGCTGCTCAAACAACTACAGCAGAGCAGACGACCACATTTGCAACAACTACTGTCGTCGAGACTACCACTGTTGCGGATACAACTACTGCAGATGTGACTACATCAGTTGAACCGACCACTGTAGAAGCCACCACAACAGCAGAGCCTTCAACAACAGTTGCTGAAACAACAACTGCTGTGGAGACATCAACAGCTGAAGACACCACAACAGCTGAATTAACAACGTCCGCTGCTCAAACAACTACAGCAGAGGAGACGACCACATTTGCAACAACTACTGTCGTCGAGACTACCACTGTTGCGGATACAACTACTGCATATGTGACTACATCAGTTGAACCGACCACTGTAGAAGCCACCACAACAGCAGAGCCTTCAACAACATTTGCTGAAACAACAACTTCTGTGGAGACATCAACAGCTGACGAAACGACGTCCGCTGCTCAAACAACTACAGCAGAGGAGACGACCACATTTGCAACAACTACTGTCGTCGAGACTACCACTGTTGCGGATACAACTACTGCAGATGTGACTACATCAGTTGAACCGACCACTGTAGAAGCCACCACAACAGCAGAGCCTTCAACAACAACTGCTGTGGAGACATCAACAGCTGAAGACACCACAACAGCTGAAGAAACGACCTCAGCTGCCCAAACAACTACAGCAGAGGAGACGACCACATTTGCAACAACTACTGTCGTCGAGACTACCACTGTTGCGGATACAACTACTGCAGATGTGACTACATCAGTTGAACCGACCACTGTACAGGCCACCACAACAGCAGAGCCTTCAACAACAGTTGCTGAAACGACAACTGCTGTGGAGACATCAACAGCTGAAGACACCACAACAGCTGAATTAACAACGTCCGCTGCTCAAACAACTACAGCAGAGGAGACGACCACATTTGCAACAACTACTGTCGTCGAGACTACCACTGTTGCGGATACAACTACTGCATATGTGACTACATCAGTTGAACCGACCACTGTAGAAGCCACCACAACAGCAGAGCCTTCAACAACAGTTGCTGAAACAACAACTGCTGTAGAGACATCAACAGCTGAAGACACCACAACAGCTGAAGAAACGACCTCAACTGCCCAAACAACTACAGCAGAGGAGACGACCACATTTGCAACAACTACTGTCGTCGAGAATACCACTGTTGCGGATACAACTACTGCAGATGTGACTACATCAGTTGAACCGGCCACCACAACAGCAGAGCCTTCAACAACAACTGCTGTGGAGACATCAACAGCTGAAGACACCACAACAGCTGAAGAAACGACCTCAGCTGCCCAAACAACTACAGCAGAGGAGACGACCACATTTGCAACAACTACTGTCGTCGAGACTACCACTGTTGCGGATACAACTACTGCAGATGTGACTACATCAGTTGAACCGACCACTGTACAGGCCACCACAACAGCAGAGCCTTCAACAACAGTTGCTGAAACGACAACTGCTGTGGAGACATCAACAGCTGAAGACACCACAACAGCTGAATTAACAACGTCCGCTGCTCAAACAACTACAGCAGAGGAGACGACCACATTTGCAACAACTACTGTCGTCGAGACTACCACTGTTGCGGATACAACTACTGCATATGTGACTACATCAGTTGAACCGACCACTGTAGAAGCCACCACAACAGCAGAGCCTTCAACAACAGTTGCTGAAACAACAACTGCTGTAGAGACATCAACAGCTGAAGACACCACAACAGCTGAAGAAACGACGTCCGCTGCTCAAACAACTACAGCAGAGGAGACGACCACATTTGCAACAACTACTGTCGTCGAGACTACCACTGTTGCGGATACAACTACTGCAGATGTGACTACATCAGTTGAACCGAACACTGTAGAAGCCACCACAACAGCAGAGCCTTCAACAACAGTTGCTGAAACAACAACTGCTGTGGAGACATCAACAGCTGAAGACACCACAACAGCTGAATTAACAACGTCCGCTGCTCAAACAACTACAGCAGAGGAGACGACCACATTTGCAACAACTACTGTCGTCGAGACTACCACTGTTGCGGATACAACTACTGCATATGTGACTACATCAGTTGAACCGACCACTGTAGAAGCCACCACAACAGCAGAGCCTTCAACAACAGTTGCTGAAACAACAACTGCTGTAGAGACATCAACAGCTGAAGACACCACAACAGCTGAAGAAACGACCTCAGCTGCCCAAACAACTACAGCAGAGGAGACGACCACATTTGCAACAACTACTGTCGTCGAGACTACCACTGTTGCGGATACAACTACTGCAGATGTGACTACATCAGTTGAACCGGCCACCACAACAGCAGAGCCTTCAACAACAACTGCTGTGGAGACATCAACAGCTGAAGACACCACAACAGCTGAAGAAACGACCTCAGCTGCCCAAACAACTACAGCAGAGGAGACGACCACATTTGCAACAACTACTGTCGTCGAGACTACCACTGTTGCGGATACAACTACTGCAGATGTGACTACATCAGTTGAACCGACCACTGTACAGGCCACCACAACAGCAGAGCCTTCAACAACAGTTGCTGAAACGACAACTGCTGTGGAGACATCAACAGCTGAAGACACCACAACAGCTGAATTAACAACGTCCGCTGCTCAAACAACTACAGCAGAGGAGACGACCACATTTGCAACAACTACTGTCGTCGAGACTACCACTGTTGCGGATACAACTACTGCATATGTGACTACATCAGTTGAACCGACCACTGTAGAAGCCACCACAACAGCAGAGCCTTCAACAACAGTTGCTGAAACAACAACTGCTGTAGAGACATCAACAGCTGAAGACACCACAACAGCTGAAGAAACGACGTCCGCTGCTCAAACAACTACAGCAGAGGAGACGACCACATTTGCAACAACTACTGTCGTCGAGACTACCACTGTTGCGGATACAACTACTGCAGATGTGACTACATCAGTTGAACCGAACACTGTAGAAGCCACCACAACAGCAGAGCCTTCAACAACAGTTGCTGAAACAACAACTGCTGTGGAGACATCAACAGCTGAAGACACCACAACAGCTGAATTAACAACGTCCGCTGCTCAAACAACTACAGCAGAGGAGACGACCACATTTGCAACAACTACTGTCGTCGAGACTACCACTGTTGCGGATACAACTACTGCATATGTGACTACATCAGTTGAACCGACCACTGTAGAAGCCACCACAACAGCAGAGCCTTCAACAACATTTGCTGAAACAACAACTTCTGTGGAGACATCAACAGCTGACGAAACGACGTCCGCTGCTCAAAGAACTACAGCAGAGGAGACGACCACATTTGCAACAACTACTGTCGTCGAGACTACCACTGTTGCGGATACAACTACTGCAGATGTGACTACATCAGTTGAACCGACCACTGTAGAAGCCACCACAACAGCAGAGCCTTCAACAACAGTTGCTGAAACAACAACTGTTGTGGAGACATCAACAGCTGAAGACACCACAACAGCTGAAGAAACGACCTCAGCTGCCCAAACAACTACAGCAGAGGAGACGACCACATTTGCAACAACTACTGTCGTCGAGACTACCACTGTTGCGGATACAACTACTGCAGATGTGACTACATCAGTTGAACCGACCACCGTACAGGCCACCACAACAGCAGAGCCTTCAACAACAGTTGCTGAAACGACAACTGCTGTGGAGACATCAACAGCTGAAGACACCACAACGGCTGAATTAACAACGTCCGCTGCTCAAACAACTACAGCAGAGGAGACGACCACATTTGCAACAACTACTGTCGTCGAGACTACCACTGTTGCGGATACAACTACTGCATATGTGACTACATCAGTTGAACCGACCACTGTAGAAGCCACCACAACAGCAGAGCCTTCAACAACAGTTGCTGAAACGACAACTTATGTGGAGACATCAACAGCTGAATTAACAACGTCCGCTGCTCAAACAACTACAGCAGAGGAGACGACCACATTTGCAACAACTACTGTCGTCGAGACTACCACTGTTGCGGATACAACTACTGCATATGTGACTACATCAGTTGAACCGACCACTGTAGAAGCCACCACAACAGCAGAGCCTTCAACAACAGTTGCTGAAACAACAACTTCTGTGGAGACATCAACAGCTGACGAAACGACGTCCGCTGCTCAAACAACTACAGCAGAGGAGACGACCACATTTGCAACAACTACTGTAGTCGAGACTACCACTGTTGCGGATACAACTACTGCAGATGTGACTACATCAGTTGAACCGACCACTGTAGAAGCCACCACAACAGCAGAGCCTTCAACAACAGTTGCTGAAACAACAACTGCTGTGGAGACATCAACAGCTGAAGACACCACAACAGCTGAAGAAACGACCTCAGCTGCCCAAACAACTACAGCAGAGGAGACGACCACATTTGCAACAACTACTGTCGTCGAGACTACCACTGTTGCGGATACAACTACTGCAGATGTGACTACATCAGTTGAACCGACCACTGTACAGGCCACCACAACAGCAGAGCCTTCAACAACAGTTGCTGAAACGACAACTGCTGTGGAGACATCAACAGCTGAAGACACCACAACAGCTGAGGAAACGACGTCCGCTGCTCAAACAACTACAGCAGAGGAGACGACCACATTTGCAACAACTACTGTCGTCGAGATTACCACTGTTGCGGATACAACTACTGCAGATGTGACTACATCAGTTGAACCGACCACTGTAGAAGCCACCACAACAGCAGAGCCTTCAACAACAGTTGCTGAAACAACAACTGCTGTGGAGACATCAACAGCTGAAGACACCACAACAGCTGAAGAAACGACCTCAGCTGCCCAAACAACTACAGCAGAGGAGACGACCACATTTGCAACAACTACTGTCGTCGAGACTACCACTGTTGCGGATACAACTACTGCAGATGTGACTACATCAGTTGAACCGACCACTGTAGAAGCCACCACAACAGCAGAGCCTTCAACAACAACTGCTGTGGAGACATCAACAGCTGAAGACACCACAACAGCTGAAGAAACGACCTCAGCTGCCCAAACAACTACAGCAGAGGAGACGACCACATTTGCAACAACTACTGTCGTCGAGACTACCACTGTTGCGGATACAACTACTGCAGATGTGACTACATCAGTTGAACCGACCACTGTACAGGCCACCACAACAGCAGAGCCTTCAACAACAGTTGCTGAAACGACAACTGCTGTGGAGACATCAACAGCTGAAGACACCACAACAGCTGAATTAACAACGTCCGCTGCTCAAACAACTACAGCAGAGGAGTCGACCACATTTGCAACAACTACTGTCGTCGAGACTACCACTGTTGCGGATACAACTACTGCATATGTGACTACATCAGTTGAACCGACCACTGTAGAAGCCACCACAACAGCAGAGCCTTCAACAACAGTTGCTGAAACAACAACTGCTGTAGAGACATCAACAGCTGAAGACACCACAACAGCTGAAGAAACGACGTCCGCTGCTCAAACAACTACAGCAGAGCAGACGACCACATTTGCAACAACTACTGTCGTCGAGACTACCACTGTTGCGGATACAACTACTGCAGATGTGACTACATCAGTTGAACCGACCACTGTAGAAGCCACCACAACAGCAGAGCCTTCAACAACATTTGCTGAAACAACAACTTCTGTGGAGACATCAACAGCTGACGAAACGACGTCCGCTGCTCAAACAACTACAGCAGAGGAGACGACCACATTTGCAACAACTACTGTCGTCGAGACTACCACTGTTGCGGATACAACTACTGCAGATGTGACTACATCAGTTGAACCGACCACTGTAGAAGCCACCACAACAGCAGAGCCTTCAACAACAACTGCTGTGGAGACATCAACAGCTGAAGACACCACAACAGCTGAAGAAACGACGTCCGCTGCTCAAACAACTACAGCAGAGCAGACGACCACATTTGCAACAACTACTGTCGTCGAGACTACCACTGTTGCGGATACAACTACTGCAGATGTGACTACATCAGTTGAACCGACCACTGTAGAAGCCACCACAACAGCAGAGCCTTCAACAACATTTGCTGAAACAACAACTTCTGTGGAGACATCAACAGCTGACGAAACGACGTCCGCTGCTCAAACAACTACAGCAGAGGAGACGACCACATTTGCAACAACTACTGTCGTCGAGACTACCACTGTTGCGGATACAACTACTGCAGATGTGACTACATCAGTTGAACCGACCACTGTAGAAGCCACCACAACAGCAGAGCCTTCAACAACAGTTGCTGAAACAACAACTGCTGTGGAGACATCAACAGCTGAAGACACCACAACAGCTGAATTAACAACGTCCGCTGCTCAAACAACTACAGCAGAGGAGACGACCACATTTGCAACAACTACTGTCGTCGAGACTACCACTGTTGCGGATACAACTACTGCATATGTGACTACATCAGTTGAACCGACCACTGTAGAAGCCACCACAACAGCAGAGCCTTCAACAACATTTGCTGAAACAACAACTTCTGTGGAGACATCAACAGCTGACGAAACGACGTCCGCTGCTCAAACAACTACAGCAGAGGAGACGACCACATTTGCAACAACTACTGTCGTCGAGACTACCACTGTTGCGGATACAACTACTGCAGATGTGACTACATCAGTTGAACCGACCACTGTAGAAGCCACCACAACAGCAGAGCCTTCAACAACAGTTGCTGAAACAACAACTGTTGTGGAGACATCAACAGCTGAAGACACCACAACAGCTGAAGAAACGACCTCAGCTGCCCAAACAACTACAGCAGAGGAGACGACCACATTTGCAACAACTACTGTCGTCGAGACTACCACTGTTGCGGATACAACTACTGCAGATGTGACTACATCAGTTGAACCGACCACTGTAGAAGCCACCACAACAGCAGAGCCTTCAACAACAGTTGCTGAAACAACAACTGCTGTGGAGACATCAACAGCTGAAGACACCACAACGGCTGAATTAACAACGTCCGCTGCTCAAACAACTACAGCAGAGGAGACGACCACATTTGCAACAACTACTGTCGTCGAGACTACCACTGTTGCGGATACAACTACTGCATATGTGACTACATCAGTTGAACCGACCACTGTAGAAGCCACCACAACAGCAGAGCCTTCAACAACAGTTGCTGAAACAACAACTTCTGTGGAGACATCGACAGCTGACGAAACGACGTCCGCTGCTCAAACAACTACAGCAGAGGAGACGACCACATTTGCAACAACTACTGTCGTCGAGACTACCACTGTTGCGGATACAACTACTGCAGATGTGACTACATCAGTTGAACCGACCACTGTAGAAGCCACCACAACAGCAGAGCCTTCAACAACAGTTGCTGAAACAACTGCTGTGGAGACATCAACAGCTGAAGACACCACAACAGCTGAAGACACCACAACAGCTGAAGACACCACAACAGCTGAAGACACCACAACAGCTGAAGACACCACAACAGCTGAAGACACCACAACAGCTGCCCAAACAACTACAGCAGAGGAGACGACCACATTTGCAACAACTACTGTCGTCGAGACTACCACTGTTGCGGATACAACTACTGCATATGTGACTACATCAGTTGAACCGACCACTGTAGAAGCCACCACAACAGCAGAGCCTTCAACAACAGTTGCTGAAACGACAACTTCTGTGGAGACATCTACAGCTGACGACACCACAACAGCTGAAGAAACGACGTCCGCTGCTCAAACAACTACAGCAGAGGAGACGACCACATTTGCAACAACTACTGTCGTCGAGACTACCACTGTTGCGGATACAACTACTGCAGATGTGACTACATCAGTTGAACCGACCACTGTAGAAGCCACCACAACAACAGAGCCTTCAACAACAGTTGCTGAAACGACAACTTCTGTGGAGACATCAACAGCTGACGAAACGACGTCCGCTGCTCAAACAACTACAGCAGAGGAGACGACCACATTTGCAACAACTACTGTCGTCGAGACTACCACTGTTGCGGATACAACTACTGCAGATGTGACTACCTCAGTTGAACCGACCACTGTAGAAGCCACCACAACAGCAGAGCCTTCAACAACAGTTGCTGAAACGACAACTTCTGTGGAGACATCTACAGCTGACGACACCACAACAGCTGAAGAAACGACGTCAGCTGCCCAAACAACTACAGCAGAGGAGACGACCACATTTGCAACAACTACTGTCGTCGAGACTACCACTGTTGCGGATACAACTACTGTATATGTGACTACATCAGTTGAACCGACCACTGTAGAAGCCACCACAACAGCAGAGCCTTCAACAACAGTTGCTGAAACAACAACTGCTGTGGAGACATCAACAGCTGAAGACACCACAACAGCTGAATTAACAACGTCCGCTGCTCAAACTACAGCAGAGGAGACGACCGCATTTGCAACAACTACTGTCGTCGAGACTACCACTGTTGCGGATACAACTACTGTATATGTGACTACATCAGTTGAACCGACCACTGTAGAAGCCACCACAACAGCAGAGCCTTCAACAACAGTTGCTGAAACGACAACTGCTGTGGAGACATCAACTGCTGACGAAACGACGTCCGCTGCTCAAACAACTACAGCAGAGGAGACGACCACATTTGCAATAACTACTGTCGTCGAGACTACCACTGTTGCGGATACAACTACTGCAGATGTGACTACATCAGTTGAACCGACCACTGTACAGGCCACCACAACAGCAGAGCCTTCAACAACAGTTGCTGAAACGACAACTGCTGTGGAGACATCAACAGCTGAAGACACCACAACAGCTGAAGAAACAACCTCAGCTGCCCAAACAACTACAGCAGAGGAGACGACCACATTTGCAACAACTACTGTCGTCGAGACTACCACTGTTGCGGATACAACTACTGCATATGTGACTACATCAGTTGAACCGACCACTGTAGAAGCCACCACAACAGCAGAGCCTTCAACAACAGTTGCTGAAACGACAACTGCTGTGGAGACATCAACTGCTGACGAAACGACGTCCGCTGCTCAAACAACTACAGCAGAGGAGACGACCACATTTGCAACAACTACTGTCGTCGAGACTACCACTGTTGCGGATACAACTACTGCAGATGTGACTACATCAGTTGAACCGACCACTGTAGAAGCCACCACAACAGCAGAGCCTTCAACAACAGTTGCTGAAACAACAACTGCTGTGGAGACATCAACAGCTGAAGACACCACAACAGCTGAAGAAACGACCTCAGCTGCCCAAACAACTACAGCAGAGGAGACGACCACATTTGCAACAACTACTGTCGTCGAGACTACCACTGTTGCGGATACAACTACTGCAGATGTGACTACATCAGTTGAACCGACCACTGTACAGGCCACCACAACAGCAGAGCCTTCAACAACAGTTGCTGAAACGACAACTGCTGTGGAGACATCAACAGCTGAAGACACCACAACAGCTGAATTAACAACGTCCGCTGCTCAAACAACTACAGCAGAGGAGACGACCCCATTTGCAACAACTACTGTCGTCGAGACTACCACTGTTGCGGATACAACTACTGCAGATGTGACTACATCAGTGGAACCAACCACTGTACAGGCCACCACAACATCAGAGCCTTCAACAACAGTTGCTGAAACGACAACTGCTGTGGAGACATCAACAGCTGAAGACACCACAACAGCTGAAGAAACGACGTCCGCTGCTCAAACAACTACAGCAGAGGAGACGACCACATTTGCAACAACTACTGTCGTCGAGACTACCACTGTTGCGGATACAACAACTGCAGATGTGACTACATCAGTTGAACCGACCACTGTAGAAGCCACCACAACAGCAGATCCTTCAACAACAGTTGCTGAAACAACAACTGCTGTGGAGACATCAACAGCTGAAGACACCACAACAGCTGAAGAAACGACCTCAGCTGCCCAAACAACTACAGCAGAGGAGACGACCACATTTGCAACAACTACTGTCGTCGAGACTACCACTGTTGCGGATACAACTACTGCAGATGTGACTACATCAGTTGAACCGACCACTGTAGAAGCCACCACAACAGCAGAGCCTCCAACAACAGTTGCTGAAACAACAACTGCTGTGGAGACATCAACAGCCGAAGACACCACAACAGCTGAAGAAACGACCTCAGCTGCCCAAACAACTACAGCAGAGGAGACGACCACATTTGCAACAACTACTGTCGTCGAGACTACCACTGTTGCGGATACAACTACTGCAGATGTGACTACATCAGTTGAACCGACCACTGTACATGCCACCACAACAGCAGAGCCTTCAACAACAGTTGCTGAAACGACAACTTCTGTGGAGACATCAACAGCTGAAGACACCACAACAGCTGAAGAAACGACCTCAGCTGCCCAAACAACTACAGCAGAGGAGACGACCACATTTGCAACAACTACTGTCGTCGAGACTACCACTGTTGCGGATACAACTACTGCAGATGTGACTACATCAGTTGAACCGACCACTGTACATGCCACCACAACAGCAGAGCCCTCAACAACAGTTGCTGAAACGACAACTGTTGTGGAGACATCAACAGCTGAAGACACCACAACAGCTGAAGAAACGACGTCCGCTGCTCAAACAACTACAGCAGAGGAGACGACCACATTTGCAACAACTACTGTCGTTGAGACTACCACTGTTGCGGATACAACTACTGCAGATGTGACTACATCAGTTGAACCAACCACTGTACAGGCCACCACAACAGCAGAGCCTTCAACAACAGTTGCTGAAACGACAACTGCTGTGGAGACATCAACAGCTGAAGACACCACAACAGCTGAAGAAACGACGTCCGCTGCTCAAACAACTACAGCAGAGGAGACGACCACATTTGCAACAACTACTGTCGTCGAGACTGCCACTGTTGCGGATACAACTACTGCAGATGTGACTACATCAGTTGAACCGACCACTGTAGAAGCCACCACAACAGCAGAGCCTTCAACAACAGTTGCTGAAACAACAACTGTTGTGGAGACATCAACAGCTGAAGACACCACAACAGCTGAAGAAACGACGTCCGCTGCTCAAACAACTACAGCAGAGGAGACGACCACATTTGCAACAACTACTGTCGTCGAGACTACCACTGTTGCGGATACAACTACTGCAGATGTGACTACATCAGTTGAATCGACCACTGTAGAAGCCACCACAACAGCAGAGCCTTCAACAACAGTTGCTGAAACAACAACTGTTGTGGAGACATCAACAGCTGAAGACACCACAACAGCTGAAGAAACAACCTCAGCTGCCCAAACAACTACAGCAGAGGAGACGACCACATTTGCAACAACTACTGTCGTCGAGACTACCACTGTTGCGTATACAACTACTGCAGATGTGACTACATCAGTTGAACCAACCACTGTACATGCCACCACAACAGCAGAGCCCTCAACAACAGTTGCTGAAACGACAACTGTTGTGGAGACATCAACAGCTGAAGACACCACAACAGCTGAAGAAACGACGTCCGCTGCTCAAACAACTACAGCAGAGGAGACGACCACATTTGCAACAACTACTGTCGTTGAGACTACCACTGTTGCGGATACAACTACTGCAGATGTGACTACATCAGTTGAACCAACCACTGTACAGGCCACCACAACAGCAGAGCCTTCAACAACAGTTGCTGAAACGACAACTGCTGTGGAGACATCAACTGCTGACGAAACGACGTCCGCTGCTCAAACAACTACAGCAGAGGAGACGACCACATTTGCAACAACTACTGTCGTCGAGACTACCACTGTTGCGGATACAACTACTGCAGATGTGACTACATCAGTTGAACCGACCACTGTACAGGCCACCACAACAGCAGAGCCTTCAACAACAGTTGCTGAAACGACAACTGCTGTGGAGACATCAACAGCTAAAGACACCACAACAGCTGAATTAACAACGTCCGCTGCTCAAACAACTACAGCAGAGGAGACGACCACATTTGCAACAACTACTGTCGTCGAGACTACCACTGTTGCGGATACAACTACTGCAGATGTGACTACATCAGTTGAACCGACCACTGTAGAAGCCACCACAACAGCAGAGCCTTCAACAACAGTTGCTGAAACGACAACTTCTGTGGAGACATCTACAGCTGACGACACCACAACAGCTAAAGAAACAACCTCAGCTGCCCAAACAACTACAGCAGAGGAGACGACCACATTTGCAACAACTACTGTCGTCGAGACTACCACTGTTGCGGATACAACTACTGCAGATGTGACTACATCAGTTGAACCGACCACTGTACAGGCCACCACAACAGCAGAGCCTTCAACAACAGTTGCTGAAACGACAACTGCTGTGGAGACATCAACAGCTGAAGACACCACAACAGCTGAAGAAACAACCTCAGCTGCCCAAACAACTACAGCAGAGGAGACGACCACATTTGCAACAACTACTGTCGTCGAGACTACCACTGTTGCGGATACAACTACTGCAGATGTGACTACATCAGTTGAACCGACCACTGTAGAAGCCACCACAACAGCAGAGCCTTCAACAACAGTTGCTGAAACGACAACTTCTGTGGAGACATCAACTGCTGACGAAACGACGTCCGCTGCCCAAACAACTACAGCAGAGGAGACGACCACATTTGCAATAACTACTGTCGTCGAGACTACCACTGTTGCGGATACAACTACTGCAGATGTGACTACATCAGTTGAACCGACCACTGTAGAAGCCACCACAACGGCAGAGCCTTCAACAACAGTTGCTGAAACAACAACTGCTGTGGAGACATCAACAGCTGAAGACACCACAACAGCTGAAGAAACAACCTCAGCTGCCCAAACAACTACAGCAGAGGAGAAGACCACATTTGCAACAACTACTGTCGTCGAGACTACCACTGTTGCGGATACAACTACTGCAGATGTGACTACATCAGTTGAACCAACCACTGTACATGCCACCACAACAGCAGAGCCTTCAACAACAGTTGCTGAAACGACAACTTCTGTGGAGACATCAACAGCTGAAGACACCACAACAGCTGAAGAAACGACCTCAGCTGCCCAAACAACTACAGCAGAGAAGACGACCACATTTGCAACAACTACTGTCGTCGAAACTACGACTGTTGCGGATACAACTACTGCAGATGTGACTACATCAGTTGAACCGACCACTGTACATGCCACCACAACAGCAGAGCCTTCAACAACAGTTGCTGAAACAACAACAACTGCTGTGGAGACATCAACAGCTGAAGACACCACAACAGCTGAAGAAACGACCTCAGCTGCCCAAACAACTACAGCAGAGGAGACGACCACATTTGCAACAACTACTGTCGTCGAGACTACCACTGTTGCGGATACAACTACTGCAGATGTGACTACATCAGTTGAACCGACCACTGTAGAAGCCACCACAACAGCAGAGCCTTCAACAACAGTTGCTGAAACGACAACTTCTGTGGATACATCAACAGCTGAAGACACCACAACAGCTGAAGAAACAACCTCAGCTGCCCAAACAACTACAGCAGAGGAGACGACCACATTTGCAACAACTACTGTCGTCGAGACTACCACTGTTGCGGATACAACTACTGCAGATGTGACTACATCAGTTGAACCAACCACTGTACAGGCCACCACAACAGCAGAGCCTTCAACAACAGTTGCTGAAACGACAACTGCTGTGGAGACATCAACAGCTGAAGACACCACAACAGCTGAAGAAACGACGTCCGCTGCTCAAACAACTACAGCAGAGGAGACGACCACATTTGCAACAACTACTGTCGTCGAGACTACCACTGTTGCGGATACAACTACTGCAGACGTGACTACATCAGTTGAACCGACCACTGTAGAAGCCACCACAACAGCAGAGCCTTCAACAACAGTTGCTGAAACGACAACTGCTGTGGAGACATCAACAGCTGAAGACACCACAACAGCTGAATTAACAACGTCCGCTGCTCAAACAACTACAGCAGAGGAGACGACCACATTTGCAACAACTACTGTCGTCGAGACTACCACTGTTGCGGATACAACTACTGCATATGTGACTACATCAGTTGAACCGACCACTGTAGAAGCCACCACAACAGCAGAGCCTTCAACAACAGTTGCTGAAACGACAACTTCTGTGGAGACATCTACAGCTGACGACACCACAACAGCTGAAGAAACGACGTCCGCTGCTCAAACAACTACAGCAGAGGAGACGACCACATTTGCAACAACTACTGTCGTTGAGACTACCACTGTTGCGGATACAACTACTGCAGATGTGACTACATCAGTTGAACTAACCACTGTACAGGCCACCACAACAGTTGCTGAAACGACAACTGCTGTGGAGACATCAACAGCTGAAGACACCACAACAGCTGAAGAAACGACGTCCGCTGCTCAAACAACTACAGCAGAGGAGACGACCACATTTGCAACAACTACTGTCGTCGAGACTACCACTGTTGCGGATACAACTACTGCAGATGTGACTACATCAGTTGAACCGACCACTGTAGAAGCCACCACAACAGCAGAGCCTTCAACAACAGTTGCTGAAACAACAACTGCTGTGGAGACATCAACAGCTGAAGACACCACAACAGCTGAAGAAACAACCTCAGCTGCCCAAACAACTACAGCAGAGGAGACGACCACATTTGCAACAACTACTGTCGTCGAGACTACCACTGTTGCGGATACAACTACTGCAGATGTGACTACATCAGTTGAACCGACCTCTGTAGAAGCCACCGCAACAGCAGAGCCTTCAACAACAGTTGCTGAAACGACAACTGCTGTGGAGACATCAACAGCTGAAGACACCACAACAGCTGAAGAAACGACGTCCGCTGCTCAAACAACTACAGCAGAGGAGACGACCACATTTGCAACAACTACTGTCGTCGAGACTACCACTGTTGCGGATACAACTACTGCAGACGTGACTACATCAGTTGAACCGACCACTGTAGAAGCCACCACAACAGCAGAGCCTTCAACAACAGTTGCTGAAACGACAACTGCTGTGGAGACATCAACAGCTGAAGACACCACAACAGCTGAATTAACAACGTCCGCTGCTCAAACAACTACAGCAGAGGAGACGACCACATTTGCAACAACTACTGTCGTCGAGACTACCACTGTTGCGGATACAACTACTGCATATGTGACTACATCAGTTGAACCGACCACTGTAGAAGCCACCACAACAGCAGAGCCTTCAACAACAGTTGCTGAAACGACAACTTCTGTGGAGACATCTACAGCTGACGACACCACAACAGCTGAAGAAACGACGTCCGCTTCTCAAACAACTACAGCAGAGGAGACGACCACATTTGCAACAACTACTGTCGTTGAGACTACCACTGTTGCGGATACAACTACTGCAGATGTGACTACATCAGTTGAACTAACCACTGTACAGGCCACCACAACAGCAGAGCCTTCAACAACAGTTGCTGAAACGACAACTGCTGTGGAGACATCAACAGCTGAAGACACCACAACAGCTGAAGAAACGACGTCCGCTGCTCAAACAACTACAGCAGAGGAGACGACCACATTTGCAACAACTACTGTCGTTGAGACTACCACTGTTGCGGATACAACTACTGCAGATGTGACTACATCAGTTGAACCGACCTCTGTAGAAGCCACCACAACAGCAGAGCCTTCAACAACAGTTGCTGAAACGACAACTGCTGTGGAGACATCAACAGCTGAAGAAACGACCTCAGCTGCCCAAACAACTACAGCAGAGGATACGACCACATTTGCAACAACTACTGTCGTCGAGACTACCACTGTTGCGGATACAACTACTGCATATGTGACTACATCAGTTGAACCGACCACTGTAGAAGCCACCACAACAGCAGAGCCTTCAACAACAGTTGCTGAAACGACAACTTCTGTGGAGACATCAACTGCAGACGAAACGACGTCCGCTGCTCAAACAACTACAGCAGAGGAGACGACCACATTTGCAACAACTACTGTCGTCGAAACTACCACTGTTGCGGATACAACTACTGCAGATGTGACTACATCAGTTGAACTGACCACTGTAGAAGCCACCACAACAGCAGAGCCTTCAACAACAGTTGCTGAAACAACAACTGCTGTGGAGACATCAACAGCTGAAGACACCACAACAGCTGAAGAAACAACCTCATCTGCCCAAACAACTACAGCAGAGGAGACGACCACATTTGCAACAACTACTGTCGTCGAGACTACCACTGTTGCGGATACAACTACTGCAGATGTGACTACATCAGTTGAACCGACCTCTGTAGAAGCCACCACAACAGCAGAGCCTTCAACAACAGTTGCTGAAACGACAACTGCTGTGGAGACATCAACAGCTGAAGACACCACAACAGCTGAAGAAACGACCTCAGCTGCTCAAACAACTACAGCAGAGGAGACGACCACATTTGCAACAACTACTGTCGTCGAGACTACCACTGTTGCGGATACAACTACTGCATATGTGACTACATCAGTTGAACCGACCACTGTAGAAGCCACCACAACAGCAGAGCCTTCAACAACAGTTGCTGAAACGACAACTTCTGTGGAGACATCTACAGCTGACGACAGCACAACAGCTGAAGAAACGACGTCCGCTGCTCAAACAACTACAGCAGAGGAGACGACCACATTTGCAACAACTACTGTCGTCGAGACTACCACTGTTGCGGATACAACTACATCAGTTGAACCGACCACTGTAGAAGCCACCACAACAGCAGAGCCTTCAACAACAGTTGCTGAAACAACAACTGCTGTGGAGACATCAACAGCTGAAGACACCACAACAGCTGAAGAAACAACCTCAGCTGCCCAAACAACTACAGCAGAGGAGACGACCACATTTGCAACAACTACTGTCGTCGAGACTACCACTGTTGCGGATACAACTACTGCAGATGTGACTACATCAGTTGAACCAACCACTGTACAGGCCACCACAACAGCAGAGCCTTCAACAACAGTTGCTGAAACGACAACTGCTGTGGAGACATCAACAGCTGAAGACACCACAACAGCTGAAGACACCACAACAGCTGAAGAAACGACCTCAGCTGCCCAAACAACTACAGCAGAGGAGACGACCACATTTGCAACAACTACTGTCGTCGAGACTACCACTGTTGCGGATACAACTACTGCAGATGTGACTACATCAGTTGAACCGACCACTGTAGAAGCCACCACAACAGCAGAGCCTTCAACAACAGTTGCTGAAACGACAACTGCTGTGGAGACATCAACAGCTGAAGACACCACAACAGCTGAATTAACAACGTCCGCTGCTCAAACAACTACAGCAGAGGAGACGACCACATTTGCAACAACTACTGTCGTCGAGACTACCACTGTTGCGGATACAACTACTGCATATGTGACTACATCAGTTGAACCGACCACTGTAGAAGCCACCACAACAGCAGAGCCTTCAACAACAGTTGCTGAAACGACAACTTCTGTGGAGACATCTACAGCTGACGACACCACAACAGCTGAAGAAACGACGTCCGCTCCTCAAACAACTACAGCAGAGGAGACGACCACATTTGCAACAACTACTGTCGTTGAGACTACCACTGTTGCGGATACAACTACTGCAGATGTGACTACATCAGTTGAACTAACCACTGTACAGGCCACCACAACAGCAGAGCCTTCAACAACAGTTGCTGAAACGACAACTGCTGTGGAGACATCAACAGCTGAAGACACCACAACAGCTGAAGAAACGACGTCCGCTGCTCAAACAACTACAGCAGAGGAGACGACCACATTTGCAACAACTACTGTCGTCGAGACTACCACTGTTGCGGATACAACTACTGCAGATGTGACTACATCAGTTGAACCGACCACTGTAGAAGCCACCACAACAGCAGAGCCTTCAACAACAGTTGCTGAAACAACAACTGCTGTGGAGACATCAACAGCTGAAGACACCACAACAGCTGAAGAAACAACCTCAGCTGCCCAAACAACTACAGCAGAGGAGACGACCACATTTGCAACAACTACTGTCGTCGAGACTACCACTGTTGCGGATACAACTACTGCAGATGTGACTACATCAGTTGAACCGACCTCTGTAGAAGCCACCGCAACAGCAGAGCCTTCAACAACAGTTGCTGAAACGACAACTGCTGTGGAGACATCAACAGCTGAAGACACCACAACAGCTGAATTAACAACGTCCGCTGCTCAAACAACTACAGCAGAGGAGACGACCACATTTGCAACAACTACTGTCGTCGAGACTACCACTGTTGCGGATACAACTACTGCATATGTGACTACATCAGTTGAACCGACCACTGTAGAAGCCACCACAACAGCAGAGCCTTCAACAACAGTTGCTGAAACGACAACTTCTGTGGAGACATCTACAGCTGACGACACCACAACAGCTGAAGAAACGACGTCCGCTGCTCAAACAACTACAGCAGAGGAGACGACCACATTTGCAACAACTACTGTCGTTGAGACTACCACTGTTGCGGATACAACTACTGCAGATGTGACTACATCAGTTGAACTAACCACTGTACAGGCCACCACAACAGCAGAGCCTTCAACAACAGTTGCTGAAACGACAACTTCTGTGGAGACATCTACAGCTGACGACAGCACAACAGCTGAAGAAACGACGTCCGCTGCTCAAACAACTACAGCAGAGGAGACGACCACATTTGCAACAACTACTGTCGTCGAGACTACCACTGTTGCGGATACAACTACATCAGTTGAACCGACCACTGTAGAAGCCACCACAACAGCAGAGCCTTCAACAACAGTTGCTGAAACAACAACTGCTGTGGAGACATCAACAGCTGATGAAACCACAACAGCTGAAGAAACAACCTCAGCTGCCCAAACAACTACAGCAGAGGAGACGACCACATTTGCAACAACTACTGTCGTCGAGACTACCACTGTTGCGGATACAACTACTGCAGATGTGACTACATCAGTTGAACCAACCACTGTACAGGCCACCACAACAGCAGAGCCTTCAACAACAGTTGCTGAAACGACAACTGCTGTGGAGACATCAACAGCTGAAGACACCACAACAGCTGAAGACACCACAACAGCTGAAGACACCACAACAGCTGAAGAAACGACCTCAGCTGCCCAAACAACTACAGCAGAGGAGACGACCACATTTGCAACAACTACTGTCGTCGAGACTACCACTGTTGCGGATACAACTACTGCAGATGTGACTACATCAGTTGAACCGACCACTGTAGAATCCACCACAACAGCAGAGCCTTCAACAACAGTTGCTGAAACGACAACTGCTGTGGAGACATCAACAGCTGAAGACACCACAACAGCTGAAGAAACGACCTCAGCTGCTCAAACAACTACAGCAGAGGAGACGACCACATTTGCAACAACTACTGTCGTCGAGACTACCACTGTTGCGGATACAACTACTGCATATGTGACTACATCAGTTGAACCGACCACTGTAGAAGCCACCACAACAGCAGAGCCTTCAACAACAGTTGCTGAAACGACAACTTCTGTGGAGACATCTACAGCTGACGACAGCACAACAGCTGAAGAAACGACGTCCGCTGCTCAAACAACTACAGCAGAGGAGACGACCACATTTGCAACAACTACTGTCGTCGAGACTACCACTGTTGCGGATACAACTACATCAGTTGAACCGACCACTGTAGAAGCCACCACAACAGCAGAGCCTTCAACAACAGTTGCTGAAACAACAACTGCTGTGGAGACATCAACAGCTGAAGACACCACAACAGCTGAAGAAACAACCTCAGCTGCCCAAACAACTACAGCAGAGGAGACGACCACATTTGCAACAACTACTGTCGTCGAGACTACCACTGTTGCGGATACAACTACTGCAGATGTGACTACATCAGTTGAACCAACCACTGTACAGGCCACCACAACAGCAGAGCCTTCAACAACAGTTGCTGAAACGACAACTGCTGTGGAGACATCAACAGCTGAAGACACCACAACAGCTGAAGACACCACAACAGCTGAAGAAACGACCTCAGCTGCCCAAACAACTACAGCAGAGGAGACGACCACATTTGCAACAACTACTGTCGTCGAGACTACCACTGTTGCGGATACAACTACTGCAGATGTGACTACATCAGTTGAACCGACCACTGTAGAAGCCACCACAACAGCAGAGCCTTCAACAACAGTTGCTGAAACGACAACTGCTGTGGAGACATCAACAGCTGAAGACACCACAACAGCTGAATTAACAACGTCCGCTGCTCAAACAACTACAGCAGAGGAGACGACCACATTTGCAACAACTACTGTCGTCGAGACTACCACTGTTGCGGATACAACTACTGCATATGTGACTACATCAGTTGAACCGACCACTGTAGAAGCCACCACAACAGCAGAGCCTTCAACAACAGTTGCTGAAACGACAACTTCTGTGGAGACATCTACAGCTGACGACACCACAACAGCTGAAGAAACGACGTCCGCTCCTCAAACAACTACAGCAGAGGAGACGACCACATTTGCAACAACTACTGTCGTTGAGACTACCACTGTTGCGGATACAACTACTGCAGATGTGACTACATCAGTTGAACTAACCACTGTACAGGCCACCACAACAGCAGAGCCTTCAACAACAGTTGCTGAAACGACAACTGCTGTGGAGACATCAACAGCTGAAGACACCACAACAGCTGAAGAAACGACGTCCGCTGCTCAAACAACTACAGCAGAGGAGACGACCACATTTGCAACAACTACTGTCGTCGAGACTACCACTGTTGCGGATACAACTACTGCAGATGTGACTACATCAGTTGAACCGACCACTGTAGAAGCCACCACAACAGCAGAGCCTTCAACAACAGTTGCTGAAACAACAACTGCTGTGGAGACATCAACAGCTGAAGACACCACAACAGCTGAAGAAACAACCTCAGCTGCCCAAACAACTACAGCAGAGGAGACGACCACATTTGCAACAACTACTGTCGTCGAGACTACCACTGTTGCGGATACAACTACTGCAGATGTGACTACATCAGTTGAACCGACCTCTGTAGAAGCCACCGCAACAGCAGAGCCTTCAACAACAGTTGCTGAAACGACAACTGCTGTGGAGACATCAACAGCTGAAGACACCACAACAGCTGAATTAACAACGTCCGCTGCTCAAACAACTACAGCAGAGGAGACGACCACATTTGCAACAACTACTGTCGTCGAGACTACCACTGTTGCGGATACAACTACTGCATATGTGACTACATCAGTTGAACCGACCACTGTAGAAGCCACCACAACAGCAGAGCCTTCAACAACAGTTGCTGAAACGACAACTTCTGTGGAGACATCTACAGCTGACGACACCACAACAGCTGAAGAAACGACGTCCGCTGCTCAAACAACTACAGCAGAGGAGACGACCACATTTGCAACAACTACTGTCGTTGAGACTACCACTGTTGCGGATACAACTACTGCAGATGTGACTACATCAGTTGAACTAACCACTGTACAGGCCACCACAACAGCAGAGCCTTCAACAACAGTTGCTGAAACGACAACTGCTGTGGAGACATCAACAGCTGAAGACACCACAACAGCTGAAGAAACGACGTCCGCTGCTCAAACAACTACAGCAGAGGAGACGACCACATTTGCAACAACTACTGTCGTTGAGACTACCACTGTTGCGGATACAACTACTGCAGATGTGACTACATCAGTTGAACCGACCTCTGTAGAAGCCACCACAACAGCAGAGCCTTCAACAACAGTTGCTGAAACGACAACTGCTGTGGAGACATCAACAGCTGAAGAAACGACCTCAGCTGCCCAAACAACTACAGCAGAGGAGACGACCACATTTGCAACAACTACTGTCGTCGAGACTACCACTGTTGCGGATACAACTACTGCATATGTGACTACATCAGTTGAACCGACCACTGTAGAAACCACCACAACAGCAGAGCCTTCAACAACAGTTGCTGAAACGACAACTTCTGTGGAGACATCAACTGCAGACGAAACGACGTCCGCTGCTCAAACAACTACAGCAGAGGAGACGACCACATTTGCAACAACTACTGTCGTCGAAACTACCACTGTTGCGGATACAACTACTGCAGATGTGACTACATCAGTTGAACTGACCACTGTAGAAGCCACCACAACAGCAGAGCCTTCAACAACAGTTGCTGAAACAACAACTGCTGTGGAGACATCAACAGCTGAAGACACCACAACAGCTGAAGAAACAACCTCAGCTGCCCAAACAACTACAGCAGAGGAGACGACCACATTTGCAACAACTACTGTCGTCGAGACTACCACTGTTGCGGATACAACTACTGCAGATGTGACTACATCAGTTGAACCGACCTCTGTAGAAGCCACCACAACAGCAGAGCCTTCAACAACAGTTGCTGAAACGACAACTGCTGTGGAGACATCAACAGCTGAAGACACCACAACAGCTGAAGAAACGACGTCCGCTGCTCAAACAACTACAGCAGAGGAGACGACCACATTTGCAACAACTACTGTCGTCGAGACTACCACTGTTGCAGATACAACTACTGCAGATGTGACTACATCAGTTGAACCGACCACTGTAGAAGCCACCACAACAGCAGAGCCTTCAACAACAGTTGCTGAAACGACAACTGCTGTGGAGACATCAACAGCTGAAGACACCACAACAGCTGAAGAAACGACCTCAGCTGCTCAAACAACTACAGCAGAGGAGACGACCACATTTGCAACAACTACTGTCGTCGAGACTACCACTGTTGCGGATACAACTACTGCATATGTGACTACATCAGTTGAACCGACCACTGTAGAAGCCACCACAACAGCAGAGCCTTCAACAACAGTTGCTGAAACGACAACTTCTGTGGAGACATCTACAGCTGACGACAGCACAACAGCTGAAGAAACGACGTCCGCTGCTCAAACAACTACAGCAGAGGAGACGACCACATTTGCAACAACTACTGTCGTCGAGACTACCACTGTTGCGGATACAACTACATCAGTTGAACCGACCACTGTAGAAGCCACCACAACAGCAGAGCCTTCAACAACAGTTGCTGAAACAACAACTGCTGTGGAGACATCAACAGCTGAAGACACCACAACAGCTGAAGAAACAACCTCAGCTGCCCAAACAACTACAGCAGAGGAGACGACCACATTTGCAACAACTACTGTCGTCGAGACTACCACTGTTGCGGATACAACTACTGCAGATGTGACTACATCAGTTGAACCAACCACTGTACAGGCCACCACAACAGCAGAGCCTTCAACAACAGTTGCTGAAACGACAACTGCTGTGGACACCACAACAGCTGAAGACACCACAACAGCTGAAGAAACGACCTCAGCTGCCCAAACAACTACAGCAGAGGAGACGACCACATTTGCAACAACTACTGTCGTCGAGACTACCACTGTTGCGGATACAACTACTGCAGATGTGACAACATCAGTTGAACCGACCACTGTAGAAGCCACCACAACAGCAGAGCCTTCAACAACAGTTGCTGAAACAACAACTGCTGTGGAGACATCAACAGCTGAAGACACCACAACAGCTGAAGAAACGACCTCAGCTGCCCAAACAACTACAGCAGAGGAGACGACCACATTTGCAACAACTACTGTCGTCGAGACTACCACTGTTGCGGATACAACTACTGCAGATGTGACTACATCAGTTGAACCGACCTCTGTAGAAGCCACCGCAACAGCAGAGCCTTCAACAACAGTTGCTGAAACGACAACTGCTGTGGAGACATCAACAGCTGAAGACACCACAACAGCTGAAGAAACGACGTCCGCTGCTCAAACAACTACAGCAGAGGAGACGACCACATTTGCAACAACTACTGTCGTCGAGACTACCACTGTTGCGGATACAACTACTGCAGACGTGACTACATCAGTTGAACCGACCACTGTAGAAGCCACCACAACAGCAGAGCCTTCAACAACAGTTGCTGAAACGACAACTGCTGTGGAGACATCAACAGCTGAAGACACCACAACAGCTGAATTAACAACGTCCGCTGCTCAAACAACTACAGCAGAGGAGACGACCACATTTGCAACAACTACTGTCGTCGAGACTACCACTGTTGCGGATACAACTACTGCATATGTGACTACATCAGTTGAACCGACCACTGTAGAAGCCACCACAACAGCAGAGCCTTCAACAACAGTTGCTGAAACGACAACTTCTGTGGAGACATCTACAGCTGACGACACCACAACAGCTGAAGAAACGACGTCCGCTTCTCAAACAACTACAGCAGAGGAGACGACCACATTTGCAACAACTACTGTCGTTGAGACTACCACTGTTGCGGATACAACTACTGCAGATGTGACTACATCAGTTGAACTAACCACTGTACAGGCCACCACAACAGCAGAGCCTTCAACAACAGTTGCTGAAACGACAACTGCTGTGGAGACATCAACAGCTGAAGACACCACAACAGCTGAAGAAACGACGTCCGCTGCTCAAACAACTACAGCAGAGGAGACGACCACATTTGCAACAACTACTGTCGTTGAGACTACCACTGTTGCGGATACAACTACTGCAGATGTGACTACATCAGTTGAACCGACCTCTGTAGAAGCCACCACAACAGCAGAGCCTTCAACAACAGTTGCTGAAACGACAACTGCTGTGGAGACATCAACAGCTGAAGACACCACAACAGCTGAAGAAACGACCTCAGCTGCCCAAACAACTACAGCAGAGGAGACGACCACATTTGCAACAACTACTGTCGTCGAGACTACCACTGTTGCGGATACAACTACTGCAGATGTGACTACATCAGTTGAACCGACCTCTGTAGAAGCCACCGCAACAGCAGAGCCTTCAACAACAGTTGCTGAAACGACAACTGCTGTGGAGACATCAACAGCTGAAGACACCACAACAGCTGAAGAAACGACGTCCGCTGCTCAAACAACTACAGCAGAGGAGACGACCACATTTGCAACAACTACTGTCGTCGAGACTACCACTGTTGCGGATACAACTACTGCAGACGTGACTACATCAGTTGAACCGACCACTGTAGAAGCCACCACAACAGCAGAGCCTTCAACAACAGTTGCTGAAACGACAACTGCTGTGGAGACATCAACAGCTGAAGACACCACAACAGCTGAATTAACAACGTCCGCTGCTCAAACAACTACAGCAGAGGAGACGACCACATTTGCAACAACTACTGTCGTCGAGACTACCACTGTTGCGGATACAACTACTGCATATGTGACTACATCAGTTGAACCGACCACTGTAGAAGCCACCACAACAGCAGAGCCTTCAACAACAGTTGCTGAAACGACAACTTCTGTGGAGACATCTACAGCTGACGACACCACAACAGCTGAAGAAACGACGTCCGCTTCTCAAACAACTACAGCAGAGGAGACGACCACATTTGCAACAACTACTGTCGTTGAGACTACCACTGTTGCGGATACAACTACTGCAGATGTGACTACATCAGTTGAACTAACCACTGTACAGGCCACCACAACAGCAGAGCCTTCAACAACAGTTGCTGAAACGACAACTGCTGTGGAGACATCAACAGCTGAAGACACCACAACAGCTGAAGAAACGACGTCCGCTGCTCAAACAACTACAGCAGAGGAGACGACCACATTTGCAACAACTACTGTCGTTGAGACTACCACTGTTGCGGATACAACTACTGCAGATGTGACTACATCAGTTGAACCGACCTCTGTAGAAGCCACCACAACAGCAGAGCCTTCAACAACAGTTGCTGAAACGACAACTGCTGTGGAGACATCAACAGCTGAAGAAACGACCTCAGCTGCCCAAACAACTACAGCAGAGGATACGACCACATTTGCAACAACTACTGTCGTCGAGACTACCACTGTTGCGGATACAACTACTGCATATGTGACTACATCAGTTGAACCGACCACTGTAGAAGCCACCACAACAGCAGAGCCTTCAACAACAGTTGCTGAAACGACAACTTCTGTGGAGACATCAACTGCAGACGAAACGACGTCCGCTGCTCAAACAACTACAGCAGAGGATACGACCACATTTGCAACAACTACTGTCGTCGAGACTACCACTGTTGCGGATACAACTACTGCATATGTGACTACATCAGTTGAACCGACCACTGTAGAAGCCACCACAACAGCAGAGCCTTCAACAACAGTTGCTGAAACGACAACTTCTGTGGAGACATCTACAGCTGACGACACCACAACAGCTGAAGAAACGACGTCCGCTGCTCAAACAACTACAGCAGAGGAGACGACCACATTTGCAACAACTACTGTCGTTGAGACTACCACTGTTGCGGATACAACTACTGCAGATGTGACTACATCAGTTGAACTAACCACTGTACAGGCCACCACAACAGCAGAGCCTTCAACAACAGTTGCTGAAACGACAACTGCTGTGGAGACATCAACAGCTGAAGACACCACAACAGCTGAAGAAACGACGTCCGCTGCTCAAACAACTACAGCAGAGGAGACGACCACATTTGCAACAACTACTGTCGTTGAGACTACCACTGTTGCGGATACAACTACTGCAGATGTGACTACATCAGTTGAACCGACCTCTGTAGAAGCCACCACAACAGCAGAGCCTTCAACAACAGTTGCTGAAACGACAACTGCTGTGGAGACATCAACAGCTGAAGAAACGACCTCAGCTGCCCAAACAACTACAGCAGAGGAGACGACCACATTTGCAACAACTACTGTCGTCGAGACTACCACTGTTGCGGATACAACTACTGCATATGTGACTACATCAGTTGAACCGACCACTGTAGAAACCACCACAACAGCAGAGCCTTCAACAACAGTTGCTGAAACGACAACTTCTGTGGAGACATCAACTGCAGACGAAACGACGTCCGCTGCTCAAACAACTACAGCAGAGGAGACGACCACATTTGCAACAACTACTGTCGTCGAAACTGCCACTGTTGCGGATACAACTACTGCAGATGTGACTACATCAGTTGAACTGACCACTGTAGAAGCCACCACAACAGCAGAGCCTTCAACAACAGTTGCTGAAACAACAACTGCTGTGGAGACATCAACAGCTGAAGACACCACAACAGCTGAAGAAACAACCTCAGCTGCCCAAACAACTACAGCAGAGGAGACGACCACATTTGCAACAACTACTGTCGTCGAGACTACCACTGTTGCGGATACAACTACTGCAGATGTGACTACATCAGTTGAACCGACCTCTGTAGAAGCCACCACAACAGCAGAGCCTTCAACAACAGTTGCTGAAACGACAACTGCTGTGGAGACATCAACAGCTGAAGACACCACAACAGCTGAAGAAACGACGTCCGCTGCTCAAACAACTACAGCAGAGGAGACGACCACATTTGCAACAACTACTGTCGTCGAGACTACCACTGTTGCAGATACAACTACTGCAGATGTGACTACATCAGTTGAACCGACCACTGTAGAAGCCACCACAACAGCAGAGCCTTCAACAACAGTTGCTGAAACGACAACTGCTGTGGAGACATCAACAGCTGAAGACACCACAACAGCTGAAGAAACGACCTCAGCTGCTCAAACAACTACAGCAGAGGAGACGACCACATTTGCAACAACTACTGTCGTCGAGACTACCACTGTTGCGGATACAACTACTGCATATGTGACTACATCAGTTGAACCGACCACTGTAGAAGCCACCACAACAGCAGAGCCTTCAACAACAGTTGCTGAAACGACAACTTCTGTGGAGACATCTACAGCTGACGACAGCACAACAGCTGAAGAAACGACGTCCGCTGCTCAAACAACTACAGCAGAGGAGACGACCACATTTGCAACAACTACTGTCGTCGAGACTACCACTGTTGCGGATACAACTACGTCAGTTGAACCGACCACTGTAGAAGCCACCACAACAGCAGAGCCTTCAACAACAGTTGCTGAAACAACAACTGCTGTGGAGACATCAACAGCTGAAGACACCACAACAGCTGAAGAAACAACCTCAGCTGCCCAAACAACTACAGCAGAGGAGACGACCACATTTGCAACAACTACTGTCGTCGAGACTACCACTGTTGCGGATACAACTACTGCAGATGTGACTACATCAGTTGAACCAACCACTGTACAGGCCACCACAACAGCAGAGCCTTCAACAACAGTTGCTGAAACGACAACTGCTGTGGACACCACAACAGCTGAAGACACCACAACAGCTGAAGAAACGACCTCAGCTGCCCAAACAACTACAGCAGAGGAGACGACCACATTTGCAACAACTACTGTCGTCGAGACTACCACTGTTGCGGATACAACTACTGCAGATGTGACTACATCAGTTGAACCGACCACTGTAGAAGCCACCACAACAGCAGAGCCTTCAACAACAGTTGCTGAAACAACAACTGCTGTGGAGACATCAACAGCTGAAGACACCACAACAGCTGAAGAAACGACCTCAGCTGCCCAAACAACTACAGCAGAGGAGACGACCACATTTGCAACAACTACTGTCGTCGAGACTACCTCTGTTGCGGATACAACTACTGCAGATGTGACTACATCAGTTGAACCGACCACTGTACATGCCACCACAACAGCAGAGCCTTCAACAACAGTTGCTGAAACGACAACTTCTGTGGAGACATCAACAGCTGAAGACACCACAACAGCTGAAGAAACGACCTCAGCTGCCCAAACAACTACAGCAGAGGAGACGACCACATTTGCAACAACAACTACTGTCGTCGAGACTACCACTGTTGCGGATACAACTACTGCAGATGTGACTACATCAGTTGAACCGACCACTGTACATGCCACCACAACAGCAGAGCCTTCAACAACAGTTGCTGAAACAACAACAACTGCTGTGGAGACATCAACAGCTGAAGACACCACAACAGCTGAACAAACGACCTCAGCTGCCCAAACAACTACAGCAGAGGAGACGACCACATTTGCAACAACTACTGTCGTCGAGACTACCACTGTTGCGGATACAACTACTGCAGATGTGACTACATCAGTTGAACCGACCACTGTAGAAGCCACCACAACAGCAGAGCCTTCAACAACAGTTGCTGAAACGACAACTTCTGTGGAGACATCAACAGCTGAAGACACCACAACAGCTGAAGAAACAACCTCAGCTGCCCAAACAACTACAGCAGAGGAGACGACCACATTTGCAACAACTACTGTCGTCGAGACTACCACTGTTGCGGATACAACTACTGCAGATGTGACTACATCAGTTGAACCAACCACTGTACAGGCCACCACAACAGCAGAGCCTTCAACAACAGTTGCTGAAACGACAACTGCTGTGGAGACATCAACAGCTGAAGACACCACAACAGCTGAAGAAACGACGTCCGCTGCTCAAACAACTACAGCAGAGGAGACGACCACATTTGCAACAACTACTGTCGTCGAGACTACCACTGTTGCGGATACAACTACTGCAGACGTGACTACATCAGTTGAACCGACCACTGTAGAAGCCACCACAACAGCAGAGCCTTCAACAACAGTTGCTGAAACGACAACTGCTGTGGAGACATCAACAGCTGAAGACACCACAACAGCTGAATTAACAACGTCCGCTGCTCAAACAACTACAGCAGAGGAGACGACCACATTTGCAACAACTACTGTCGTCGAGACTACCACTGTTGCGGATACAACTACTGCATATGTGACTACATCAGTTGAACCGACCACTGTAGAAGCCACCACAACAGCAGAGCCTTCAACAACAGTTGCTGAAACGACAACTTCTGTGGAGACATCTACAGCTGACGACACCACAACAGCTGAAGAAACGACGTCCGCTGCTCAAACAACTACAGCAGAGGAGACGACCACATTTGCAACAACTACTGTCGTTGAGACTACCACTGTTGCGGATACAACTACTGCAGATGTGACTACATCAGTTGAACTAACCACTGTACAGGCCACCACAACAGCAGAGCCTTCAACAACAGTTGCTGAAACGACAACTGCTGTGGAGACATCAACAGCTGAAGACACCACAACAGCTGAAGAAACGACGTCCGCTGCTCAAACAACTACAGCAGAGGAGACGACCACATTTGCAACAACTACTGTCGTCGAGACTACCACTGTTGCGGATACAACTACTGCAGATGTGACTACATCAGTTGAACCGACCACTGTAGAAGCCACCACAACAGCAGAGCCTTCAACAACAGTTGCTGAAACAACAACTGCTGTGGAGACATCAACAGCTGAAGACACCACAACAGCTGAAGAAACAACCTCAGCTGCCCAAACAACTACAGCAGAGGAGACGACCACATTTGCAACAACTACTGTCGTCGAGACTACCACTGTTGCGGATACAACTACTGCAGATGTGACTACATCAGTTGAACCGACCTCTGTAGAAGCCACCGCAACAGCAGAGCCTTCAACAACAGTTGCTGAAACGACAACTGCTGTGGAGACATCAACAGCTGAAGACACCACAACAGCTGAAGAAACGACGTCCGCTGCTCAAACAACTACAGCAGAGGAGACGACCACATTTGCAACAACTACTGTCGTCGAGACTACCATTGTTGCGGATACAACTACTGCAGATGTGACTACATCAGTTGAACCGACCACTGTAGAAGCCACCACAACAGCAGAGCCTTCAACAACAGTTGCTGAAACGACAACTGCTGTGGAGACATCAACAGCTGAAGAAACGACCTCAGCTGCCCAAACAACTACAGCAGAGGAGACGACCACATTTGCAACAACTACTGTCGTCGAGACTACCACTGTTGCGGATACAACTACTGCATATGTGACTACATCAGTTGAACCGACCACTGTAGAAGCCACCACAACAGCAGAGCCTTCAACAACAGTTGCTGAAACGACAACTTCTGTGGAGACATCAACTGCAGACGAAACGACGTCCGCTGCTCAAACAACTACAGCAGAGGAGACGACCACATTTGCAACAACTATCGTCGAAACTACCACTGTTGCGGATACAACTACTGCAGATGTGACTACATCAGTTGAACTGACCACTGTAGAAGCCACCACAACAGCAGAGCCTTCAACAACAGTTGCTGAAACAACAACTGCTGTGGAGACATCAACAGCTGAAGACACCACAACAGCTGAAGAAACAACCTCAGCTGCCCAAACAACTACAGCAGAGGAGACGACCACATTTGCAACAACTACTGTCGTCGAGACTACCACTGTTGCGGATACAACTACTGCAGATGTGACTACATCAGTTGAACCGACCACTGTACAGGCCACCACAACAGCAGAGCCTTCAACAACAGTTGCTGAAACGACAACTGCTGTGGAGACATCAACAGCTGAAGACACCACAACAGCTGAAGAAACGACGTCCGCTGCTCAAACAACTACAGCAGAGGAGACGACCACATTTGCAACAACTACTGTCGTCGAGACTACCACTGTTGCGGATACAACTACTGCAGATGTGACTACATCAGTTGAACCGACCACTGTAGAAGCCACCACAACAGCAGAGCCTTCAACAACAGTTGCTGAAACGACAACTGCTGTGGAGACATCAACAGCTGAAGACACCACAACAGCTGAAGAAACGACCTCAGCTGCTCAAACAACTACAGCAGAGGAGACGACCACATTTGCAACAACTACTGTCGTCGAGACTACCACTGTTGCGGATACAACTACTGCATATGTGACTACATCAGTTGAACCGACCACTGTAGAAGCCACCACAACAGCAGAGCCTTCAACAACAGTTGCTGAAACGACAACTTCTGTGGAGACATCTACAGCTGACGACAGCACAACAGCTGAAGAAACGACGTCCGCTGCTCAAACAACTACAGCAGAGGAGACGACCACATTTGCAACAACTACTGTCGTCGAGACTACCACTGTTGCGGATACAACTACATCAGTTGAACCGACCACTGTAGAAGCCACCACAACAGCAGAGCCTTCAACAACAGTTGCTGAAACAACAACTGCTGTGGAGACATCAACAGCTGAAGACACCACAACAGCTGAAGAAACAACCTCAGCTGCCCAAACAACTACAGCAGAGGAGACGACCACATTTGCAACAACTACTGTCGTCGAGACTACCACTGTTGCGGATACAACTACTGCAGATGTGACTACATCAGTTGAACCAACCACTGTACAGGCCACCACAACAGCAGAGCCTTCAACAACAGTTGCTGAAACGACAACTGCTGTGGAGACATCAACAGCTGAAGACACCACAACAGCTGAAGAAACGACGTCCGCTGCTCAAACAACTACAGCAGAGGAGACGACCACATTTGCAACAACTACTGTCGTCGAGACTACCACTGTTGCGGATACAACTACTGCAGATGTGACTACATCAGTTGAACCGACCACTGTAGAAGCCACCACAACAGCAGAGCCTTCAACAACAGTTGCTGAAACAACAACTGCTGTGGAGACATCAACAGCTGAAGAAACGACGTCTGCTGCTCAAACAACTACAGCAGAGGAGACGACCACATTTGCAACAACTACTGTCGTCGAAACTACCACTGTTGCGGATACAACTACTGCAGATGTGACTACATCAGTTGAACCGACCACTGTAGAAGCCACCACAACAGCAGAGCCTTCAACAACAGTTGCTGAAACGACAACTTCTGTGGAGACATCTACAGCTGACGACACCACAACAGCTGAAGAAACGACGTCCGCTGCTCAAACAACAACAGAAGAGACGACCACATTTGCAACAACTACTGTCGTCGAGACTACCACTGTTGCGGATACAACTACTGTAGATGTGACCCCATCATTCACTGTAGAGACCACCACAATAACTACACTCGAGACGACAACTTCAACAGCTCTCCAGACAACAGATGGAGAGAGTTCAGTTGTATTTTCAACAACTTCAGGTTTGTTGCTTTGTATTTTTGTTTCTTGAATTGTGAAGCCATTTTTCGTCTATTTTTTATTCTTCAAATTTTTAGTTTTTTTAAATTTTGTCTGTGAAATTATTTTCCTTTCGAAATATTTTAAACAAATTCAGTTAAACAAATTCACTGAAATTTCAAGGGAATAAGCAGATGTTTGGGTTAAACAAGGTAAATTCTATTGTACTTGCCAGCGTATTTTTAAACAAAGTTTGACAAATTGAAATTTTAGTTGATGTATTTCTAAAACTATCCTTTTTGTTTTGTTTTTTGTCTCTCTTTTATGACGCAGAAATTGAGGCCATTGCCGTTGGTGACCCCCATTACACATCATTCGACGGACGTCACTTCACATTCCAGGGACAGTGCGAGTATATGTTTGCATCCGATTGCATCAGAGATGATCCCCAATTTGAGGTGGTAGTCGTTAACCAGCGCAGTGCCAGCAGTTTTCAAACAGCATCTACTCAGTCTTTACGCATTACACTGGGCAGCACTGTAAGTTTCTAACGTCTTTAGTTCAGGTGTGATTTTTTTTAAACATCTTTATCAGCTGCCAATAAGTTGTCCTTTTGACCAAACAGAAAAGTCAGCAAAAGGGTTTTTTGGGGACAAGCTGTGTCTTTAATAGCTCTGCCTGTTTGTATCAAAGTTTCCTGCTATTTTTTTTTTTAGACTTGTGAACGTAGCTAGCTTTAATGACATTAAGACAATCTGCATCAAATGGCACTCATAAAAGTCAACATTTTGGTGGAGTAGAACTTTTGCGATGTGATCCCCGACAAGTGGGAGTCGATCAAAGCCAACTTGTTTTGTGCTTTCATTGTTGTAATCGCCTTAAAGAAAACTCATTTACATTTTTTCTCTTGTGCCTTGTCATACCCCAGGTGATATTGCTAGAACGAGGCCGACAGCAGATAGTCAACAACATTGCAGTCAATACACCAGCATTACTACCAAATAGCATTTCCATTCGACGTACTGGTCAACAAACGGTATGTAGATTTTGTACATAAGTCCTTAATTGTTCTTTTTACAGCTTATGCATTAGTTCTCTGTTTAAGATTATTAATAAATATATGATGTATTGATTTTGGGTATGCTGACAATACTCAGTTGTTAAAATGTTTCTCTCCCAGAAATAATGTTCAAAATTAATAGTTGAAAAAGTTTGAAGGTTGTATTGATTCGGTTCAAGCATGGATGTTGAAACATAAATTGAAGTTATTCTATTTGGTACACAACAGCAACTGGCTAAGGTTAATATTTATATGTTAATACTATAATTAATCGCATAAAGGTCGTCGACTCTGTTTGTAGTTTGGGTGTCTGGTTGGACTCTATAGGTTAGCAATGAATAATAATCACGTAGCACATGTCTGCAAGAAAGTTGATTATAGTTTACATAATTTACATTGAATACGACAATTTTTAAATCAGTGTGCCATTGAAAGTTTAGTCCATTCTCTTATCACTTCTCATTTAGATTATGTTAAAGGTAGTAGACATGATTAGTATCTCAGAGAATCAGAAATGTTCACAGATTTACACATAACTTACACGATATAAACATGGTGACGGCAGAAAACTACCCCTGAAATGGTTTTGTCTGAAGTGCATAGTCTTTGAGAAATTAGCAAAACAATTATTTTTCGTCTCGCAAGACGTAAATTAAATTCGCCCCCAAACCATTTCGTCCCTAAACCACTTCGCCCAAATGTCATTTCATCCCAAAACTGCTTCGTGCACAGGCTGTGGTTCAGGGCGAAGTGGTTTTGGGGCGAAATGACTGCAAACCCCTTTTTTACTGTTTTCTCAAAAGTTAGACGAAGTACGTACATTAGCTGGTTTTTGCTCAGGTTGGTTTTCATCATGCATATATCTTCAATCACACAGGGGAATAAAACAGTTTACCAATCATGTACATGTATACTATCTTTAATTCTTCGATGTTTGGAATGTCAAATTTGTTATTTAATAAGTTACAGCGTTTGCAGAATAATGCTGCTTGGGTGGTTTTGCAATCACTTTGGGACTTGTATTGGCTCCAGGTCCGATCACGAGTGGAATTTAACATTTTACTGTTGGTGTTCAAAGCTCTGCAAGGCAGGGCACCAACTTTCTTGTCCGACTTGATTGTGAGATCCCATTGTACTTACGGATTAGGTAGCCAGGATTATTTAAACCTTCTTGTTCCCCGATCTCGTAATAAATTAAATGATAGGGCATTCGCTGTTGCAGGGCCCAAGTTGTGGAACGCTTTGCCAAATTGCATAGAAGGCATCACTAAAGAGGGCGAATTCAAGTGTGCAATCAAAACTCATCTTTTTAATCGATCTTATAGTGAATGATTCTGTTTATGTTGTTTAATTTTTACTAGTGTGTAATTTGTAATTTTGGCTTTGTCATAATAGCGCTTCTGAATATTTTTAATAGAATTGGCGCTATAGAAATTTAATAATAATAATAATAATAGTAATAATAATAATATCACTTAATGCAGCAAAGAGGCGACCCGTCGGTAAGACTTTGCCAGACGACCACCGAAATTTCGGCTAAAAGACATCTATTGGACACAAAATTTCTGTAACCCGGAGCTTCCAAAATTGGTTCTAGACCTAATAAAAATGGTTCTCGATTTTTAAAAGATGATTTTTTACCTTAAAAAATGGTTTTAGACTACCAAAATATTGGGGCTGCGCCAAATTGTCGCCCTAACCAACTGCGTCATCCTTATAGGGCTCTCTACACAGAAAGTGTCCCCCATTGGATAAAATAGAGAAATAATATCACTTAATGCCGTAAATGGGGCGACCCACCGGTAAGACTTTGCCAGACGACCACCAAAATTTCGGCTAAATGACATCGATTGGACACCAAATTTCTGTAACCCAAAGGTTCCAAAAATGGTTCCACACCTAATAAAAATGCTTCTAGACCTAATAAAAATGGTTCTCGATTTTAAAAAGATGGTTTTTGACCTAAACAAAATATGGTTTTTGACTTCCAAAATATTGGGGCTACGCCAAATTGTCGCCCTAACCAACCGCGTCGCCCTTATAGGACTCTCTATACAAAGTGTCGCCCCATTGGATAAAATAGAGAAATAATGTCCTTAGTTTTTTGGCACTTTTATATTTAAAAATGGATTGATTTTCCATTTAAAACATAGAAGCATATTTTATACATCTTTCATACATATTTTGTGCTCAAATTGAAAAAAAATGGACTTTACTCAAAATTTACCGACATTGACAGGGGTCGAAATTAACAGTAGTCCCGTAGTCAGAGGCTAGTGGTTTTAGCCAGAGGACTAGTACTTGCCACATGTTGGTAGTCCGACCGGCTAGTGAGACTGCTGCACTACATACATGTTTTTATGCAATATAAAGAAGAAAACAATTCCTGTTAACCATGTTAACATTTCAACGTTGGAAAAATAATAAGCAGTCAAAACGATGTGGCACTAAAAGGTTTATGTTCTCAATTTGCAGCCGATTTCACAAAAAAGGTGCGTATAGCTCGTGAAACTTTAAAAAATGGCATAAGAACCATAGCTTGCGTTTAATTATTGCATGAATGTAGCGCAACTTGCCAATATAAAGTTACGCAAGTGGGCTTAAGCAGTGCGTACGTGAAATCAGCTGCAGGATTTTTGTTTGTTTTTATATTTTGTATTTTATCAATACTACACACAAAAAGCAAAAATAATTTGTGTACGTTTCTGCAGGACTACTAATAAATGATGGCGGACTAGTGAAATGTTGATGTGACTATAGTGGGATACCATACAATTCAAGTTAATTTCGACCCCTGGTTGACAATATTAAAGTTAATTTTGCAACATTCTTCATGGTGGTTTTTCATACTAGCATAATTTGCAAATCGAATGATAAACCTCATTCGTTTTTTACTAATCAAGAATGTGTAAACTCTTTTCCTTGCAGTCAATTCTGACCAACATCGGACTGCGTATCAAATGGGATGGTTCTAGTGGTGTGAAGGTGCTACTAAATGGAACCACCTTCGACTCTTTGCTGTGTGGCTTGGGAGGAGACAAGGATGGGGACACAAACAATGATTTCACATCCAGCTCTGGCTCACCTGTGAGATGAATATTGGCTTGTTTTTATTTGTGTTTGTGTTTTGTGGATGGGAGTGAGATAACAAAAGATGGACAAGATGCCCATGATTCCCTCAGGTCCAAGATTTCCGATCCTCCATGAAGCCTGAGAAAATTGTCGCAAAAAGGTGCTAAAAGATGCCTTGTGATCCTCCTATTGACGAGATTTGTTTTGCATATGTAGCTGGCACCTTTCCATTCGACAGTTTGCATTCTAGAGAACTGATTCCGGGACACAATTGAACCATCTTTCTGCGTGAAAAGTATCTATGATTCTATAGACTCCTGCTTTTTGGGTTACTTTCTCTCGTGCTAAAAAATATTCTGATCACTGGATTTCGATGGATAATGGTTTTTGAAAGGTTGAATTTTCCTACATTGATATTATTTCTGATTTGTATCTTTCAGGCTTCGTTATTGGCTTTTGCCAATAGCTACATCGTGAACCCAGCTGATTGTCCGGAAACTGAAACGACTGTACCAAATCCTTGCGATAGTAACCCTGCAGTTGTAGCAATTGCAGAAAATCTATGCAGTGCACTTATTAGGACCGATGGTAAGGAGTAGTTTATTCGCTACCACAATTTGAAACTTATACTGGATTTACAATTTCCCAAAATTGTTATCATCCACTTGACCAGGGGGCAGCGTAAGAAACAATTCTTGATATCAGGTATGGGTGCGTGTTGTGCCATTTTAGACTTATTTCAAGTCTGATATTATGTATAAGGTATACTTCTCATAAATTTGAAGTATGCACGGTCTTAGACTTGAAATAAGTCTAAAATGGTACAATCTGCGCCCTGTACATGAAATAAATAATTTGTTATTACGCTGCCCCCTGACTTGACTGGTGAAAACCTTACTTGAATGGAAGATAGAGGTGGTTCCAACTGTCCAATGCAATTATTTCACCCGTCTATATCTTTTCATGAGAAATTGATAATTAAAGATGAATTTTATTATGTATTGACTTGAGCAGAGACTAATGTAGTGCTAACACTCTTGTGTTTCTTATTTCGAGTTGACAACATGGTGGCCATCCTAGGCCCAAGTTTGAACATTTAAAATGTGTCTGAGCGTCAATTATTATTGCAACAAGCTACCCTAGGACACAACAAATTTATATAATTTTTTTTTTTAGTACTTATACAAACTTAAGAATTACATAATTATTTTCTTTTTCTAGGACCATTTGCAACATGCAACACTGCTTTACCGACCGAAGCAAGTAACTTTTACAGCGATTGCCAGTATGACGTATGTGCGTTGTATCCCGATACATCCGGAGCTTGTGATATATTCGCTGCTTTCACGGATACGTGTAATGCAAGGGGGTATCCGCCGTCTGTTTGGCGAACATCAACATTTTGTTGTAAGTTATCTTTCTTTATGCTCGGCCCAGTTTCATTAAACAAGAGTATACTAAAAAGCCGATTTATTTTTTTAGGACTAACTATACACCAAACCGGTAATAAGGTCTTCTTCCCTGTACATCCGCCATAGCTGGGGGGCTTCCACTGAATGAACTATGTTTTTGTTGCTGAAGCTGCATTTATTTACTTTGAACAAGTTGAGCGTCTTTGTAGGGTTGTGTGCACGCGAAGGCGGGCGCATCGCGTGTACGCAAAGGCGGGCGTGTCGCGTATACGCGAAGGAGGCTTGTTCGTGCATGTAATGGATGAGCGCTTTTCGTTCTAACAGCAACACAAAACGCACAGCCCATGCACTGGATGCCCCCAGCTATGGTGGATATGCAGGGAGGAGATCTTAGTTACCGGATTAGTGTATAGAATACAGGGCCCCCGCGACGGCACCTTTTCAAAGTTGAATGGAGACGATGTGATCGAAGAGACGGCAGAGGGAGATAAGTGCCCTCTGGTGTTCGAAAGTACCACTTTGCCGTGACTTCGTTATTAAAAAAAATCTCCGAAGTATTTACCTTTTGTTAAACATCCCTCTCGTGCCGCGATTATTCCGGGCAAGAGGGTCTCTGGAGACGCGGAGACGGGAGACAGCTGTGAATGTTTTGATTTTTGTTTGGGGGGTGGGGTGTAGTTCGTCGGGAATTAAACTAAAAGCATCCTCTGGACACCGAACTTTGAAACGAAGAACGCCTTGTTTTCGGTCTTTATTTACCTTTTTTTAAACATCCCTCTCGTGCCGTGATTATTCCGGGCAAGAGGGTCTCTGGAGACGAGAGACGGCCGTAAATGTTTTGATATTGTGGGGGGGTTTGGGGTCGGGGTAGTTCGTCTAAAATTATGAATGTGCAAGTGCGCGACTCCGTCTCCGGCCGGCGATGGGATAGTTCCCGATAGACTGGTTCCCATTCCACATACAACGACTGAATATGAGGACCGGCTACTGTCGTGTTTAAAATAGCACTTTAAGCATTACGTCATGCATTTATTTTTAGGAGCACATAACCGTTAATTTTCAAAGCGCGCTGCGTGCTATATGGCATGAGTGTACAACAATTTGAAAGGGGTTATTCCTTATTTGACCAATACAAATTTAATATATTAACCTTAACATATTAAATATGGCCATTTTAATATACATGTAGGCTAGCATCAAAAAGATGCACCTACGGTTACCGTAACTATAGCCACTGCGTAGTTTTAAATCCGTGGCATCACCATAACTACACACGCAGCGGCACGCGTACGTGCACGCGACGTCAATTTAAATTCTCGAAACAATGACGAATTGTACCCGACGATTAACGGTAACGTCCGAACGACCGGACGTACATTCGGGTAACTTCGGGAATTGGCGGCTGCCGGACCTTAAATTCAATCTAGTCAAAGAATTTTTGGTCCGGGTACCAGACTAAGTTTACTGAGCGCCCCGCTTGAACAGTTCATTTCAAAGAGGGCGCAATATAGGCTTGAACAGTTCATTCTGAAGGTCTAGAGGGCGCAATATATGATGTCCCGGAGACGGGAGACGGCCATGAAAGTTTTAATTTTATTCTAGGCGCAATATATGAATGTGCCAGTGCGTGACGGTGACTCCGTCTCCGGAGACGTTGAGATTGAAGTACAGTGGGCCCTGTATTCTATAGTTGTACCTGGCTAAACTATATAATGCAGGGCCCACTAGCTATACTTCAGTCTCCACATCTCCGGAGACGGAGTCACGGACTTGCACATTCATATATTGCGCCCTCTTTAAAATGAACTGTGAATATATTGCGCCCTCTTTATTGCGCCCTCTTTACAATTAACTGTAAAAAAGCAAACGCACGGAAATGCCCACTATACTTCAATCTCCACGTCTCTTACCCGGAATAATCGCGCCACGAGAGGGATGTTTCAAAAAAGCTAAATAAAATCTGGAAACGGAGGGCGTTCTACGTTTCAACTTAGTTCGGTGTCCAGAGGGTGCTTTTAATTAACGAATTCACAGCAAAGTTGTGCTTTCGACCACAAGAGGGCGCTCCTCTTCCGTCTCCCGTCTCTGCGTCTTCGAAGTTCTCTCCTCAGTCACTTTGTACTTCGGAGATTTTTTTTATGACGAAGTCACGGCAAAGTGATACTTTCGCACATCAAAGGGCGCCGTCTGTTCGATCACATCGTCTCCGTTGGTCTTTGAAAAGGTGGTGTCGCATGGGCCCTGTATTCTATAGTTACTCCGCGCGGGTCGTCTTGTATAAAAATGCACAGAAAAGTTTATATTAAAGGGCCAAATGCCCCACCCTGGGGCATGAAAAACGTGATCAAACCCCACCTAGGGGTGGGGCAGGGGGAGGTGTGCTTTCCGTTGAAAGTCCCATTGCTTTGTGCATTGTGTGTCGCCATTTTGACGATAGCGTGTGAGCCATAGCAACAATATCACGCGACAGCAGCTTTTATCTGTACGCATGTGCGAAAACCCATGTAGAAGTGCCCAAAATCATGCAAAATTAGGTGGCCCAAACCATGCAAATGGTGCACCCCAAACTATGCAAATAGTTATGCAAATGGTGCCCAAAAGTATGCAAGTGAGGTGGCTATAAATATGGTAATAAAAAACGGAGGCCGTACGCGCATAACCGCGCCTTCTCATCTAGATTTTAATGGATATCTGTGATAATATCTTGACTAAGGCAATCGGGGCCAACTCCGCAGGGCATGAGGCCATTATAATTGGTGGCTTTGATTATATAAGTATTGTGATCAATACCCTATTAAATATTTATAATTTCATATTGAAAATGTTAACGTCTATTTTTCTTCAGCATTGACATGTCCGGCCAACTCCGTGTACAGCACTTGCAGCAGCGACTGCGAGTTGACGTGCATGGATTATCGCAAAGGTGGGTCGCTGGAGTCGGCTTGCAGCGGTCTGCCGTGCGTTGAAGGCTGCATGTGTGCATTTGGATTCTACCAGGATGGCAACAATTGCGTAACTGCTGATGAATGTGGATGTGAATATAACGGATATTACTACAATGTAAGAATGATGAAAACATAATTGCAACAATTTTTTTTAAAACAAAGATCAATTTTTAACATTGTTTACTTTAATTGTTGTTTTTTTTACCGCGTCAACATGTTCATTTCTTTTTAACAAATTGGGATGGATACATGTAACTTACAAGTTAGACGTGAACGCCATCTTAATGTAATGGTTTAATACAAATGCTATATAAAGTGGTATGGTTCCGACATACAATAAACCTCTGATAGTCGGATCCAACGGGACTGAGTGATTTTATCTGGCTTAAGCGAAAATCCGACTTACGCGAAGATGAAAAACGCAGAGGGATTTACTAATCTACAACTACCCAACAGTCGACAGTCAAAAAAAGCATGAATTCCAACACCAAAAATGTTTTTTTACACTTACATTTTCATATGTACTATAATAAGGCAAAAAATCGTAAGCATCATTTGCCAGGCGCGATTGATACATTTGTGCCTCGAGCGTCGCCATCGCCTGATGTATATGTACACACGTGTACTGCTCAGCCCACCCACCTTGGCCAATGAAAAATGCAGCCTGTGGTCACGTGCGTACAATGTACAAAGAAACTGCTGCTGATAATGCACATGTGTGCAAGTGTACATGTACATGTACGGTACATGCACACACACACATCGTATGTACAGTGCACAATCCAATTCATATAGTCGTGTTCCCACCGCGGACGGTCCCATTGTTCCTCTTTTGTTTGGACTTAGCTTTTTGGCGACTGCTCTCATTTGTTTTGCACACGATTCTAAATCGTGGACGTCCTTGGCAATAGCGGACCCTATTATTCCTATTGACGCCCTTAATGAACACGTGCAAATACCCCCATTTTGGGAGTCAAATAATGCTGAGTCATTAGGCATGTTCAGACGGGCACTACCTTCGAAAGTAAAGTTAACAACGACAGTCCCACTAACAACGACGCGTGTCCACACGGTGATTTAACAACGACACGCAGGCATGCACACTGCCCATATACCAAAGGTGTGCGCTCGTAAGTAGCGTGCTACTCATAAGATTTTTCGTTGTTAAATCGTCGTTGTTAACTTGTACATGTAAGTAAGTGCGTCCACACGGTCACTACTTATGAGCTTACTCACGAGTGCCCACTACCAACGACTTAACTTTAAGTTAACAACCATTGTCTGAACGCACCTATTGTGGAAGCGATGTGCGTGCGCGTTGTGTGTCTCTGGTGGGCGCAACGCGGTTTAATTCACAAATGGGAGCCTTTGCATTGCGCGTTACGCACGCTATGGACACACACAATGCGCACGCACCCATACATGTATTTGCCGGCAATCGTGGACCTAACTCGATTTTACCTTGTACTGTAGGAAAGAATTTCTTTAATGACACCTACATTAAAGAAATTCGTAACTAAATTTTACCTTACTGTAAAAAATAATTTGTTTAGGGACACCCATCTTAATTTTACCTAAAGCTTGAGAACCAATAATTATAGTTGGTTCTCAAACCTATATGTTTGAGAACCAATAATTATAGTTGGTTCTCAAACCATAGTTGGTTCTCAAACCTATATGTTTGAGAACCAATAATTATAGTTGGTTCTCAAACCTATATGTTTGAGAACCAATAATTATAGTTGGTTCTCAAACCTATATAGGTTTGAGAACCACAGTTTTACAACAACCGTGGTTTACAACAACTCGACAACCGTGGACAGTCCACGCTTTGAATGGGTTATTCCAATGAAGGTCCAAGATTGCAGGCAAATACACACGCACATTGCTTCCACAACGACGCGGCATTATTTGACTCCCAAAATGACGTCATTGGCACGAGCTCAATTGTTAAACGTCCCCCATTTGAATACAGAAACCCGCACATGCAGGCGGCATTATGAGAAGCCGCATGGGGATGTGGCGGCTGTAAAACCGGGAAATTCCTCAAGTCCCCGCGTCAACTTTCATCAATCCAATCTAAAAGATGTAAAACACAAAGAAGTTTAACAAATGTTCTAGGTTGATGTGTCCGAGATAAGCAAAAATCTGACTTGCGCGATCTGACTTAAGTGATGATTTTTATTAGGAATAACATACAAAATCAAAGTTCCAAGCGATTTTGTCCGAGATAAGTGAAAATCCGCCATAAACGTATCCGACTTATGCAAGGTTTACTGTACCTTAGCAGCTTGTTTTCCTAATGACCAACACTCTTAAGCAGGCCTCTCACTGTGATTTTTTTTCCCACGAATTTCCTACGATTAGGTACGATTTGGTGAGATTACAATGGACTGCTAGACTCAATGCACAATCGTACCTAATCGTTGGAAATTTGTGGCAAAAATCGCACAGTGGGAAGCCGTTTTATTGAACTAGGCATTGTGTAGAAGGTAATCTTTGCCTCCCATGCCCAAGGACAGAACTTGGTAAGAGAACTTTTCAATGTTGGGGTGTGCAATCATGGAACAAACTGCCATTGTTGTTGAAGCATCCTCTCCCAACAAGTTTGAACATTTTTAAGAAGCACCGCTCCCAAAGTCTAACTGTTTTGTGATTATATTTTGAATTAAATCTCTTGCTGTTTTAGAGTTAATTTTTTTTACTTATTTTAACCATTTTGAATTGTTAACTGGGACCTATATGGGAGAACAGTTTTTATAAACTGAATGTGGTTCCCCAGTATAAATAAAAAATAAATAAATAAAATAAAATAAATATATTGGGAGTTCTTGGGAAAAGCATATACTGCATCATGTATATATGCAAAGCAAATTCCATTCAACACGGGCAATGTTTATTATGCGAGTTCTAGAGTGTAATCGTTGCTTAAATTCAACAATCTGATTAATTGTTTTCTTTCTTTATGTCTTTATAGTTAAATGAAACATTCATTACCGAGGATTGTGTAAACATCTGTACGTGTGGTCCCCGAGGCATCACTAGTTGCCAGCTAATTAATTGCAGTACCAACTCGGCTTGTCAAATCGTCAACAATGCGTATGCCTGCGTCTGCTCAGGAGGTTACGAAGGCGATGGAATTACGTGCCAAAGTCAGTATAGTTACTTAGGCTGTTTACGAATTATGACTACGTTTTGAAATTACAAGGTCTATAGAAAGTGATTAAGCCATCGACATAGCGTTTACTATGGACTTTTGTACATTCCAAGATGTACCCATATAATTTGGGCCCAAACAGTCTTACATTAATCATTTCTTTTCCCAGGACATGCCCAAGCAGTTAACTGAAACTGGTTTCCATTTGGCCCCTGCAAACACTCATAAATTAAAGGCACAGGCTCGTCAGCAATGCGCGCGTGCACTAAATTCGTGCCACGAAATACGCAGTTCCATGCCTTTGCTACACGGAGCTGTGTATTTCGTGGCATGAATTTGGCGCGCGCATTGCTGACGAGCCTGTTCCTTCATTTTACAATGTATTCAGACAGTATTTCAAACAAAAGTGATTTTCTGTGATTCTAAAATAAAAATTAATTTTGACCGAAGTGAAAAATCATTAGTTCTGTGTTTAAAACGCCCACATAATAAATTTCCTTTTTTAATCCCATCTACAGGGGTATGCCCAGCCAGTCAATTCAGTTGTCCTGAGGGAACCTGTGTTCCCGGTGAGTGGGTCTGTGATGGCTTTCCTGGCGATTGCAACAATTTGTACGACGAAGATGAAATGCTCTGCTGTGGTACGTGAAAAGATTCTAATTTTTTGTAGTTAAATTTACTCAACATAACAACGTCATGCTTTGATTACATGTGTGCAGTTATTGCATGAGTCTCAAGGAACCAAACAGTAGGGACATCAGAAAGTGCGTGTGAACAAACTTCCAAATCAATGTCTCATCAGGTCTATCAATTGCTTTTCTGTGACGTCACGCCTTCCATCTGCCATTTTAGTCGTCATTTTTCATAACCAACGTGGCCCGAGTAAAAACCGGCAAAAAGAGCAAGAAAAGCCCATTGGTTGCACTTACATCTGTTGCTTGACCTTGCTTTATGTTGTTGCGCCATGGCTGTTGTATCGATTAAGATAAAATCGTTTTTCTTCATGCTAAAAATCGCGATTAAGTAGAAGCACTTTTGTTTTTACAAGCCGAGTGCATGCTCAATAATTTGAACATATCCCAGCGCGCGTGTCATCTTCGAATGAGAATACGCTGGTGAGTATTTATTTTACGCGTGTTCATATGTGCGTCTATTGGCGCGTTGTTGATCACCAAACATTCCCGGATGTTCTACGTCATGGAAAGCAATCAATTGCAGCCCTACATTCTAAAGCCAACTTCAGTTATTCAGTTGACAGTAGTAGACTGTTTGAGGGTTTGTTTCCCCACCCAATGTAACTTGATTAGCACTTTATAGTGTCCCTAAGACACTACAAGGAAAAAATTCATACCGTGCTCGGGTGGGACTCGAACCCACAACATCATGCGTACTAAGCAGACATTGGGTAGGGCAGAACAAACCCGCATTAAAATTCATTTTCCCCGACGCAAGCCAAATTGCATTCTCTCATTAGTAATAGACTACTAAAGTGTGACGTCAGTAACTAGAGTAACTGGGTCTAAACTTTCACTGGTAATTTGAAACATCCATTGCTACAGTTCACTGGTTTTAGTATAGACCCAGTAACATTGTCAATACCCAAAGAGTGGTGTTTTCAATTAAGTACTCTTTTCACTTTTGTATTCTTTATATTTAAAGAAATCCAAAAGTGAATTGTGTTCGGTTTTTTTTTGCCTCATTTCAGACATCAGGAACGTTTCAAGTCACTGCCCCAAGCTCGACCATTATCGTTGCTCCGATGGCATCTACATACCAAATAGCTTCCTGTGTGATGGAGTTCCTTATGACTGTGGTGACAATGCAGACGAAATGGACGAAATCTGCACAGGTTTGTATACATTGGCCAGTGCAGAAAATGCTTCTATACCGTTGTATGCTTGCTATAGCAGATGTGTTGTGTTTGACTTAAGCGCTATTTTATATTTGCGGCATGTTTGAGAGGGCGCATGCTTGAAAATGGCTATTGTTGCATCACTATATTATGTTGGGCAGGCTTCTTTGAAAAAGGTTTATGGGTTCCTTTTTATCATAAGATTTCTTCACATGGTATATAAAGCTAACTCGTATTATTATTATTTTATTTTTACAATTAGGTGCATGCCAGTATCCAGGAGACATGACAAATGGAAGAGTAGCACCACAGAAGTCTCTTTATCGTAGTGGAGAGAGCGTATTCTTTGAGTGTTTCAGTGGATATTCACTATTTGAAGCAGCAGAGAGCATGTGCAACAATTCCGTATGGTCGGAGAACTTGCCTGTTTGCTATGGTATGTTTTCAATGTTCACTTTACTTTGTTCAAGTTTTGATAATGTCTTTGTTGTGGACCATTTTCTGGACTTTAAAAAAACTGTTATTGGTTGTTTTTGAACATTCTCCATTTAAATAAAGTGCTGATAATTTCCCACAGGGGATGTTGGTTGGATTTGGCCTGTTAAAGGAATCAAATGCACAGAAACTTGACAAATTAGTATATTATATATTTATGTAGACGTTACACTTCTATTTTTCAGAAAACTGCATTATTCCCATTGCTCCAACCAATGGTTTTGTTAACGGCACGTCCTTTATCCACGGCGATTCAGTTGGGTTTTCATGTCAACCTGGTTATGAGTTGCAACCTGCTAATGCTGTGTTAGTCTGCATGTATGGGCAGATCAACAGAGATGCTCCAGTGTGTCTTGGTGAGTAAAATATTTCTAATCAATTTCATGGGATACACACAAAGCAGTATTATGGGTATATTTGAGCACTTTATTCGATTCAACCAAAGTTTAGTCTCCGTTCAACCCAGGATTAAGGTATCGTCCCAAGATTTGACTGAAAAAATTACTCAAATAAAAGATGTAAAGTTGTTTCAACTGTACAATGCAATGAATTTTTTAGAGAGGACAATATTTGAAGATGAATATTTGAAGATGTGTGTTCTCCACCTAAATGTGCCCAAACCTTAATTCCCCACAATATTAAAGGGACACACCAGCTTTGTTGGGCTATTTTGGGCTCGAAATAGACCCATACATGATTCTTAAAGTCTTCCCGAAAGAGAACCTGAAAAGAAACCACAAAATTGTGCTGTTTTTTAGCATTTTTCAAAAAAATCAAGGTCGTGTGATTTATTGGCACAAGATTCTGGTTCCGATAAATCACGTGGTCTAATTCTTGGAGTTAGTTTTATTTCCAGCCGTAGAAATCAGCGCGAAGTGCGATTTGCATTTGTCATTCGCAGTTGGTTTCTCTTCTTGTTGGAAAAAAATGTCCTACGAGCAATATGTACATACCGTATTTTCCAATTTGTACCCAAATTTGCCAACAGATTTCATAAGAAGGGTTTCTGGGTGTTGATACAGACGAGAGAATCTCTCAGATTTTCACGTCTTCGCTTCACGACCATCGCTACATTATGTAAACAGTATTAAAGCTGGTGTGTCTCTTTAAACTCATTTCATGAAATTCCTTAGATGACATTTTAACAATCTACAACAAGCAAACACCCAATGTCCCCAACTAAAACGTAACTTGTACGTATCATGTTTCTTTTTAATTTCAGACATCAACGAATGCACTTCTATGCCATGTTTGAATATTGGAACGTGTTTGAACCAGGAGAACATGTACCAATGTGTCTGCACTGCTGCGTGGATGGGAGTCAACTGTCATATCGGTAAATTTTATCCAAAAATTTGAAAATTGGAAGTTTGCCATCAATTCAGGAAATATTATATGTATCATATTTTGAACTTTTTCTGTTGAATGTTGTCCCAAATATTAGGGCTAAATTAGAGAGATTGTTAATGATTTTTAATTTGAATGTTGTTTTAAAAGTTCTTCTGGCACTTTATTTTGTTATTAAATCTTCACTTCTAGTACACTTGGGCATAGGCCCTTTACACCAGCAGCCATGTTTGTAGGCAGGTTTTATTGGTGAGCTGCGAAGCAAATGCGAGCCTATGTAATACTGATGTTGGTCCATCCGTCCAGTTGGCTGGCCAGGCACATGATAATGTTAAAATATGTTGCAGCAAGGCAGGGTGGCTTTTTCATTCTAGTCTAACTAAAAATTATCCTCACCCTTTCATTATTCACTAAGTAAACACTTTGGGGATTAACACATTTTGAAACAAATAATTTAGTGATTTTTTGTTTCTTTAGATGTTAATGAGTGCATGACTGGTCAACACACGTGCCATGAAAATGCAATGTGCAACAACATCCCAGGAAGTTTCACTTGTGTTTGCAGCGAGGGATACAGAGGAGATGGGTTTGACTGTAAAGGTATGTAATGTGTTCATCAGGGACTGCTTTATTTGCCTCACACTATGCTTGTCACCACCTTTAAAATGTTGCCACCAGGTTTAGATGCACAATATCATGGATCAAAACATTGGCAGTAACTTTAGCTTTTTAAAATTGTTAAGGAGCTGTCCAAAGTTGTCAACATTTTCAGTTTTACAGAGCGTAGTATTTTTCAAGACCCCCTCCCCCCCCCCCTCCCCCCCACACCACACCCCCCACCCTGTCTCACCACCCCCCCCCTCCCCACCCCCCCCCACCCACAAAATACTACTTATCAACATTTCTGTCACTACAGTGGAATCATCCTGTGTGGCCCCCGACTCCCTTCCTACAATTTGTAGTTCCATGAAAATGTTGACAACTTTAGACAGCCCCTTAAAAGAATTTGTTTTCTGTCATCAGAAATAATATTCTTCCCATTCGGCCTGGACAACGGAGACCAATCCTTGCGCCTTGTGAATGACGTTGCTGCAGTGGACCCTACCCGTTCCCTCTTCAATCAAGAAGTTGTATCGGAAACACTAAAACCGGAAGCGGGATTTCCATTCGGCAGGAAATTCTACCATGGGCTCTATGTAAGAAGTTGTTTCATTGTATATCGAAATTAACTAGATTGTAGCATGAAGAGTCAAAAATATCAAAGAATTTTTTTACAATTGTTATCAAAGATTGTTAACTAATAATAATTAACAATTGTTCTCAAAGTACATTTAGGGGAATCAGGTTGATGTAGTGGTCTTTTGCTCGCCTTCCACCTCTGTGGACCTGGTTCGAATCCTATCTGGTCAGTATGTGAACTGGGTTCTCGGTCCCTGCTTGATTCTGTGGGTTTCCCCTATACACAAAGGTTTTCTTCCCACCTCTAAAACTGAGCATTTCTTCCTGTTCTGTCGCACTTCGTGACCGTGCTGAATAACCTCCCAGGTGGCTACAGGACAACACCTTAATCTCAGCAACCCGTTTTCTTCAGGGGATCATAGAAAAGAACATTATTTAAATGTAAAAAGAAAAATAATTTTAATCAGTTATCACAGCTGAGTTTCTAATATAAGTAATCAATTCGCTGTGTTTTTCCCTTTTACAGTTCATGGACAACGGCCTCATAATTCTACTCGACCCCAATGATCTAAAGCTGGGGTTCCCACATCCCTTCACTGCGGGATTCACGGCTGCAAACACTGTACCCATGGTGGCGCCCTTCTGGGCCGACGCAGACTTAACGACCAACCAGGGAGATGTATTCTACCAGGTACGTCTTTTTGTATAGCTACATACTAAAAGTTATAGCTACAGATGATTTGCCATGGCCCCAACTGCAACCTCACGGTCTGCTCTTAAAATGTTTTCTCGTTCTGTTTTAACAAAACACACCCAAATATGATTTAAAATGATATAAGGCACATCCAAGGAGTTAATGTTATCACAATTACTTTTTAAAAAAAAATGCAAAACAATTCCACTGTCAAAAAAACGGGAAAACTTTAGGAAAATTTCAATTGAGTCATATTTTTGGTGAGCAGTATTTTATTAATCTTTTCATTGGGGGCTGGTGGCTGGTTTTCTATTTTAAAAAGATGCAACCAATTTAATCCAAAAAGATCCTGTCATTTTGATTCTTTATCACCATTTCTCCATGAATTTCCTGTATTCAGGTGTATCAGCCGTCAGCGACAAGGACCGAAACCAGAGACACAGTTTTGGCTGATGCTAACTCCAGAATTCGCACCCAATACCCAGCTTCGTTTGACACCTTCACTGCAACATGGATGCTGGTTGTAACATGGTATCGATTGCCGTCTTTCATTCAGCAAAATGTAAGTTTGTAGGTATTTTTTGGTTTTGTTATGATGGCGATTCTTGGACTATTCATTGGTAATTTTTGTTCATTAACAAACTTCAGTGTGTGTGTTCTGGGGTGGTCTAGTGGGTGTGAAGCTGGACTCACAATTGGAAGGTTGTGGGTTCGAGTCCCACTGTGGCCAACAAGTTTGTGTCCCTGAGTAAGAAACATCATCTCAATTGCCTCGTTAACCCTAACACTCCTCAATCCTCCAAACTCAATATGATTTTACATACACTCTAGGGAGTTAGGGTTAACCCAAGCTAAAGAGCTGTTAGGGGGAATGTCATAATATAAGTGCTGTGCCGTAGTCTTCAAGTTGGCACATAACTGGAAGAAGATGTTGTGTGCTATGGCCAAGCAGCTGCTTATATGAAGCGAGCTGATTCTGATGATTCCTTGACGGCAGTGGTCAAAATGGCAACAGCACTTTGATACTTTGGTGATGAAGCGCTATACAATTATTAACATTGTTTTTTTGTTTTGACAGGAAACCAACACCTTTCAAACGGCCCTTGTTACTGATGGCATCTATAGTTTTGCCATCTTCAACTACCGTGAAGGAGAGATGCTTTGGGATTTCGATTCTCTGGCTGATACTGACTTAATCATAGGCTACAATACTGGGTCTGGCTCTTACACCAATGCTCAACTGGATAACCCTCCATTTACAAGCCGTTCTAAAGCCTTTCGCCCAGACCAGGCCATCGGAAACACCGGCCTCAAAGGTCGCTGGATCTACAGACTTGAAAGCAACGATGACAATACGATCAACCCCAAGAGGTTTTGTCTTAACTGGTACTCAGCGCAACCGGATCCCAGAACATGGGATCGTTTCCTCGGGACTTGCCCCTGTTCGTTTAATCAAGGAAGGAATGATCGGGCATATGGCCGGAGGGCCTCGTCGCGAGGGCGGGTGTCTAGGGCTGCAGGAAGGAATTCCCGGAGATTTAACCAGGAGCTGCTTGACCAAGTTGAAGCTTTGGAAGGTGGGCTTTTCAAAATTGTGTAAACCTTGCCACTGTGATAATCATTCCTGAGTCGGTTGCAAATCGCGTACATCGAAAGTCAGAAATCTTGCAGAATTTGTTTTATAATTTTAAAGAAAGGTGTTTTTCACTAAATATTGAAATAGTCTGATACTTAAACTGAGACTAAACTTGTGAATAGATCTTATTCATGCGGAAGGACAGGGGCCAATTTCATAAAGCTGTTTAGCAAAAACATTTGCTTTATCCAAAATTTGTTTGCTTTATAAAAATAATTTAATAGTCAAAATTGTATGTCAACTTGTGTTTTTAGCAAGAATAGAACAACACCAATCAACTGTAATACACATCACACAAGATTTTGACTGCTAACCCACTTTAAAAGCAAAACAAAAATTGGATGAAGCAAAATATTTTTGCTAAACAGCTTTATGAAATGTTCAGTTGTGCCCCCTGAATCAGTGCTATAGAGTGCAAATTACTGATTGGAAAAGGTGCCAGTCTATTTATGAATTATATTCCTCATCTTGACGAGATTTGAAACGCATACCTAGTTTGCATTCTATAGAACCAGAGATGCCAACATCTACAATTTAGGCGTAGTTTGTACAATGTGCCTTTACGGTTCCCCCACAATTTACTGCGTGCGGTACATGGCGCAGTGCATGATGGGATACAAATCTAGTACACTTTGCCTCGGCGTTCAATCTTCTCGTGTAGAATCGAATGAGAATTGGCAGGTGAGTGGAGCAATCGGCTGCTTCAAACTCGTAAAACGTGGCAAATTTATGTTTTGGCACAAATGTTCGCTGGTAATATTGAAGCTCAGATACAGATTCAACCCACTGTATCGGGTGGATAAAAAAAAAGGAAACCGAGATATTATCGCTAATTGTGACTCAAGTAGGGCACATCGGAATCAAAGAAAGATACCGGTATCATCTGTAAGGCCTAGGGTTGAATCTCCTCTTTAAAATGACACCCTGGTCATGTCATTATGTTTCCGGTTGACTGAGCAGTGATCAATGTTATACAAGGGTCTAGTTTGGGATTTGCGCCACTTTCTTTAATGGCGTCTAATAGCCTGAACCATGGCATAGCCTGTTTGGACTATCAAGTATCCATTGGCAAAACCTAAGACGCCTCTAAAAATCGCCAGAAAGCAGTTGATGTCTTATGAGCCACAATTCTGTAAGGGTACCACCGAACAATTTTGTTGAACATGGTTAGGGCCAGTCCTAAACCATTTTGTCTATGACTGCTGCATTCTCCCTGCTGCAGGGTCTGATGAACTGCATTAATGTGCTCCGATGACCGACCAGTTCCCCTTCGCCCAGACCTTGGTCTCAACAAAAAATCGCTGCATTCTCATGTAGGACTGAATGTGTTCTGTTTAAGAAAATGCAGGTCCCCCGCCCCCCCCCCACCATTTTTATCGGCATGTTAATTTCTGAGGCATCCTAAGTTACCAATAGATACACTGTACTTCGTCGTCCAAACAGGCTATTCCATGCATTAAAGAAAGTGGCGCAAATCCATAACTAGACCCTCGCATAACATTGGTCACTGCTCAGTCAACCGGAAACATAATGACATGATCAGGGTGTCATTTTAAAGAGGAGATTCCACCCTAACAGTTGATATCTCCTTTTGATTCAGATATGCCCTACTTTAGTCACAATTAGTGATAATATCTCGGTTTCATTTTGTTTTATCCACCCTGTATATCGTATATCTGTTTTGGGATTATATCGGCGTCTAGGGGTGGAGTAATCAAGATGACTGTCGAAAACCCGTTGTCACGGTAATCCGTGAAGCTGAGCGAGTGCGTGTCGCGAGTGCCGTGGGGCACGGTACCCAGCCGATAGCTCCACTCACCTGCCAATTCTCATCCGATTCTACACGAGAAAATTGACACCGAGGCGCAAAAAGTTTGTATTCCATCATGCACTGCGCCATGTACCGAGCGCAGTGAATTGTGGGGGAACCGTAAACTAAAGGCATGTATCGTTTCAGCCAATTACAATCAGTATAGAGTACTAAAGTGAATACATCACCCTTTGTGTGTTGCCGTGGTTATTGGGTGCTACACTAAAACCAGTGAACCTTTTTCCTGCGCTTTAGCAATGGACGTTTCAGATTACCAGCGAACGTTTAGACCCAATTACCATGGCAACTGACGTCACACTTTAGTAGTCTATTGTTACATAATTCAAGAATGCATATCTTCAAATGTGGAGTTTAAAATGCTTGGGTCTTGAGTTATAAAATTTTGTGTCCAAAGTGGGTGTCCCGTGGCAAATTCCTTTTTTTTTTTTTCAATTGCAATGTTGGCCACTCTGTAGAACTGAATAAGGGGAAACGATTGAAATGTACTTTTGAATAAAAAGGGTCAATGGTGCATTTAGTGGTCATGTGATAGTTGTCAGTTTTTATTCAAAGTTTGCTTTCAATTTTGTTCAATTCTGTTTTATCTTTGTCATAGGCCAACCGTTCTGTCTAGTAACCGAGTTGTCTCCTCAGGGAAACGGCGCTGGAATGCGCTGTTGCTATCGCGGTGATCGATCCTTGATACTTGGCTACGAAACCAATAATCTCATCAGCGTTGAGGAGAGATATCTCTTCAATTTCCAAGGAGATACGCTGGTATTTGAGCCCCTCGTCATCAACTGGCTGTGTACGTAAACAAAATTCCATTCAATTTTTTTGTTAATTTTCTTTTCAAGCAGACAATATTTTTAATGCTAGAGTTATCAAAGCAAATATCACTACAACAGACTTTACCTGTTATGACTTCATAGTTATACCTAATGAAGGTAAGGAATGCAATATTTGGTATGGTTCCTAAGCACCATTAAAATGAAACAGTAATATTTTTTATTTTCTTCTTAAGCAAGTTAGACTTTTAAGCCTCAAATATACCAAAGCAAATATCTTTTCCAGTTATAAACTTTGGTTTATTGTATTAAATCACTTTATTAGTTTTACCAAATATAGGTAGCAATTTGAACCCAAGATCTCTGCCACACCGGCTCTACCAGCTGAGATAGAGTAGAATCTCTCCAAAATGTGTCAATTTTGACCTAAAACACACAAAAAATTGTAACAGTGCCAATTTGTAAACTTGGCACATATCTGTAAGTGATAATGTTTTGTGCACTGTAAATCGCACAAATACAACATACAGAATGCTTATTTCTTGCTGATTTTACTTTATCCCTGTAGTGGAGGATTACTTGCCAAGATACTATTGCTGTAATGCAGCCAATGATGAGAGGTTTTGTGACATGTACTTTGAGAAACGACCGGCAGGAACATGCAATGGGTATCTGCCTCCCAACGTTGGTAAGAAAAATACCTCCCATGGAATTGTTGACTTGTTCTAACTGGTTTGAACTGGTTGCAGCTCAAACCAGTTAGAGCCAGTTACTTAAAAAATCCCAGTGCTGTACACCAGTCTGTTCACAATACAAATCAGCAGTGTTGTTGTCTAGCCACTAGCCTCGAGTCCGAGTGTCGAGTCACTAGCCTCGGGTCACTAGCCTCGAGTCTTAGTGTCGGGTCACTAGCCTCGAGTCTTAGTGTCGGGTCACTAGCCTCGAGTCTTAGTGTCGGGTCACTAGCCTCGAGTCTGATTCCGAATCACAAGTCACTTGTTTGCCAAATTAATGAAACTTGCCAAATTAATAAAACTATACAAAGCGCATTGAAAGAGTTTGTGTAATGCGCTTTATAAGAATCTACTATAATTTTGTTCACACAATGTGAAATGATGACGTTTTTGTGAGCTCCTTGCTGGCCTGGTGGGGCAGTGTACATATATTCACTCATCGGACTGTTTTTCTCCCAAGAATCTTGCATTAAGCGGGCAAATAAATATCTTTTTTCTTTTTTGAAATATGTGACTTGTGAGTCATGAGTCACCATGTTCGAGTCATCATGGTCGAGTCCGAGTCCAAGTAATTTTCCAATGTGACTCGAGTCCGAGTCCCTACATCACTGCAAATCAGACACATTTTTACATCTTTTGAGCGTGTTTTCTACCGAGCATGAATACCATTTTAGGAACACTTTGTTACTGTTATCCATCCAGAAGAAACGACCTTAAAGGTTTTTACCAATGCACCCAACAGTATTTTGAAGAGAAACGGCCAAATTTTGTTTTTAAGTTGGGGAAGGGGAAGAGGAGCGTCATTTTAACTGTCACGCATACCACGCCAAATACTGCTATTTTGTCTGCCGTAAAAACAGCCAAGGTAATGGTTAAATAGGTTGCCCAAAACGGCAAAAAAAGCGTTTTATGCCAATGCCCACATTAGAAACACCCTCCTAAATTTTGCAGTGATTTATTTTCACAATCGTAAATTAGAATTTTAATCTTTATCTCTGTACTTCAGGCTGGACAATCGGAGATCCCCACATTGAGACTCTCGACGGCAACACGTACACATTTAATGGTCTCGGAGAGTACGTCCATATCATGTTCCCGGATGGTAATGGCGGAGCGCTCTTTGAACTCCAAGGTCGCACAGCAAGAGCTCTGAATGCAGAAACGCAGAAACTAACTCAAGCTACTATCTTTGTAGCGTTTGTTGCCAAAGTGCAGGATGCTGCAAAAGTACGTAGTTACGTTATTTCTAAATGTTAAAAAACTAACCATCCCGAAATCAAATTTTTTTGTCCATCACATTTTACTGTGATATTTTACAAATGATTACTGGTGCAAGGTTGGTAAAGTCGTTTCTCGAGCCTACTGGCTTATTCATGCAGCCAGTACTCATTCCTGGTTTCAATGGCATGGAGTAACTTGCAGCAAGCTTAGACCTTTCTCCTAAAGTTCAGAGACATTCTCTACAATACCACCACGCCTCCAGTTTAGGCATACATGTATGTTAAGATCTTTGCCGTTTGCAATTTTTGTTTGAAAGACTTTCCGAGATCAACTCAGATTTTCTAATTGTGCGATTTCTTGGTCTCATTACTTCAGGTCCAGATGACATTGCGTGCTGATGGTACTGAAATCGACATATATGTTAATGATGTTCTGTTTGATAAAAGCTTGTTTGTTGATGGTAAGAAAAATTAAGGGTTATTTCAACTAAATGGTAAGATATTCCAGGCATTTTGGAATAGAAATCCAAGTAGTCAATATAAAAACGTGTTTAACTTTGGCCTAAATCACAGTGCTTTCCTTGACATTTTAAACATTGCATTTATAAGAGGAAAATATGGGCCTCACACGGGCCTCATCAGGATTCGAACCCGAAACCTCTACAGAGCAGAGTGGTACACTCCTTTAGCTATTCCCTAGAAACACAATATTGCATTTCCTGGACCTTAAGCCAGGCGCAAACGGGAGGCAAAAAAAAACGAACCACGAAACAAAAACATTTTTTTCATGAATTTTAAATTTGTCTCATTTTCCTAAAATAGAAAACACTGTTTTGCGAAATAAACAGGGCTTGTTCCGCGAAACATGTTTTCATCAAAACGGACATTTCGGTCTACCGTCTGCTGTACTTGTTTTGATACTGGAGAAACGAAGACTTATAGCGATGACTAATCATCGATCGTATTTCGGATCACATGGTATCAAGATATCATGTGACTGTACTGCTTTTTTTGTCACCGCTGGCGGCGCTGTATCGGTTTCGGTGGCATTTTTGTTTCGTTATGTGTCATTTCCGTTTTCCGTTTGCAGGATGGATACACTGAAATGCGAAACAGGGGGGTTTATACAAATTTGTTTCGTGTTTCATGTTTTGTTGCCTCCCATTTGTGCTGGGCTTTATAATCATCATACATGTATTTTGTTTTTAATTTTCAAATGTCTAAATTACACACTATTTTTGCTTAATAATAAACATTTTCTTCACCCTGACTTTTTGTTACTTTTTACATTTTACAGGGAAATACAATGTGAATGGCAGCCTTCAACTGTCAATGGATGAAACTAACAACATCACACGATATATTGCCTACTGGTTGAACGGCATGGCCATCAGCGTTGGCAGTCAGAGTGGAATCTTAGACATGGTGTTCTCAGCTCCAGAACAGTTCCGGGATGGAACTAGCCGCGGTCTACTCGGTCAGTTTATATTTAAAAAATATTCACCAAAAAATGTATTCACTATTTTAAACAAATGTAAAATGGTTTAAAGACATATTACATGCTTACATAACTAAAGAATAATATTAATAAACTGCCTTGTAGAAATTTCAACTACGTAGGTGCTGTAATAATTCAGAAAACCTAAAAAAAATCCATGGACTTTTTTTGTGTTAAATGAATAGTAATAAATTGTTTGCAGACAATTAAAAAAAAAAAAAAAAACACCTTCAGTTGGCAATTCTCCCAGAAAGGTACAATTTTCCTACAGTGCTTTGCGTCAAGTTGTTTTTGTTAGATCGTGTCTACTCGGCATGCACACGGCCGAGTAAACTACACTGCATAAAATTTGCTTTTGTGTACGTGTGGTTTTTGTGTGCATGCGCATGTTCCATACGCGCTGAAACTGACTAGGGCGCGGCCGCGAGCCAGGCTCAAAAGTGTTTAAGACTAGCTGGGCCTCTACTGCCCAATAGCGATGCGTAAACCGTCTTTATGAATGAGGCAACTAAAGCATCCTTGCTATATTGCAATCTTTTCATGTGGACTTTCCTTTATTCAGGTGTGTGGAACAACAACCCATCTGATGATTTCTTGAAACAAGATGGCATGTTACTGGCAGGGTCAGGGGTTAATGGAAACTACACTGACGCCGATTACTTCATGTTTGGAGAATCATGTAAGTAAAATAATTTTGTGTTCATTTCCAAAGTGAGAACAATCATTCCTGCTTAAAAAAAATTTTGTATAGTCTAGCTAGTTTTGTCTTAGAAGTAAAAATATAAATGGAAATCCTCATGAGGATTTTTCTTTTCTCAAATGTTTGAATAAAACCCTTCTCAAATTTGTCAAATTGCAAAAATATTGGCATATACAATGTAAAGACTGCTTTATGGGGACGTCACGCCTTCCACCATTTTGGGTGTCATTTGACAGTCATGACCCACGTGGCCCAAGTGCTAACCAGAAAAAAAGAGCAAGAAAAGCACATTTGTAGCACTTACATGTACCTCTCTTGCTTAACCTTGATTTATATTGTTGCGCCACGGCTGTTGTGTGGAGAAAGATGTCTTTCTTCAGGCTAAACCGTGATCAAGTAAAAACGCTTTAGTTTTTTACAGGCTGGGTACATGCTCAATAATTTGACTGATCGCAAAGTGCGCATGCAGCATTTTCGAATGAAAATACGCTGGTGGGTATTTTTTACGTATGTTTATGTCGTCAATTGGCGTGTGCGTTTACGCGCGTGGCCGGTGACACCCAAACATTCCCGGATGTTGCCAAGGTCGAAAGCAATCTATTGATAGATCAGTGCAGTTGTGTGAAATAACAAAAGGTATCCTATTAGATTTTTGTTTGGCAAGCATTAGAAGATAGAGGTTTATTTGTTTATTTTTTCACCAGGGAGAACTACAGCTGGCTCTTCCCTTTTTTACTATGCGGCTGATGAATCCTGGGATACATTCAACGACACGACCTTTGTCCCCAAGTTTCTGGACGAGTTAATCATGGAGACAGACTCCACGTTCCTAGCCCAGTCTCAGACTGCATGTGGGGGCGACATGAGCTGTCTGTATGATGCTCTAGCAACCAGGAGCTTGGAAGTCGGCATGGAAACGAGAGCACAGAATCAAGAATTGGCGATAGAAGCAAGTGATCTATGTAAGTGGAAAAATAATGAGCTAGGTTTCAATAACTTAAAGCTACACACTATAGCTACACAATAACTAGATATTAATTAATCTTAGAACAGTCTTAAGCCTGGTTTATACTTCACAAGAAGTGGACGTGAATGCAAATCTGACATAAATGTAACGTCAAACATTTTGTGGCGAACATTTGCACAAGTTAAAACTGTTTTCACAGCGTAAAGCCTTTGCTGTTACGTCAAATTCACGTAAATTATAAACCGGGCTTTATTTAGGATAGTTAGGTCAATGGAATAAAATACTTGTACAATAAAAATTTGACTTGAGAAAAACTGTTTCAAAATAAGTTTGTATATTTTAACAGCAAACTTTCCACCCAACATCTCTGGCCCAAGCCTTCTTGAAGTCATGGTCGGGGAGCAAGTGATGTTAACGACATCCACCTTTGACCCTGAGGGTCAGTCTGTCAGCTTTTCATTGGTCGAGGATGTTCCCAATGCTTCGCTTAACCAGAGTAAGTGGTTTTTTGTCATAATTATCGCATTAAACCCTCATTTGTTTCATCTTTGAAATTTTAGAAATTGGAATATTTGTATGAGAAAATGCATTGCAATGAAATAATGTTGTTTTCTTGGCAAATGAGTGATCACATAATTTAGGTGAAAATAATTCTATTACATGTATTGTTAAGGCACAATATGAGCCTGCCATTTTGTAGTTGGCTGCTTGTCAAAATAATTCAAATTGTCCCATTGCATTATTTGGTATAACTTGATTCATATCAAATTATGTCCTTAAACAAGGTATTTTGTCATAAAAGTATGCCTATATTAAAATGGATGCCTGTACAAGCAGAAATATCTTGTTTTGTTAATTTTGAAATGTTGATGTTGAAGTTAAAGTATTTGTGTACTGCCATGTAAAAATATATACATGTCATATTCTTTTGTAGATGGTGTTTTTACGTGGATTCCCACCAATGTTAACAAAGTTCGTGTCGGAATCCGTGCCTCCGATGGTCGGACTAACGCAGTACTGGAACCGACTGTCAAAGTGTGTGATTGTCAAAATGGCGGGACCTGCATGTATGACCAGTACACACAGGATTCAAATATTATCGTCGATAAATTTGCTGTAAGTTTTTGGGGGCCGTTTGTGAAGTTGTGTATGGATTTGAGGGCAAGTTTATGCTTCACGTGAAGGTGAACGCAAACACAAATCTTACATAAATCTATTTTGTGAAATTAGTTGAACCTTCTGCACATTTTTAATGCAAAAAATATCTTTGTGATGTTAAATTCACTTTCGTTGTTGCATTAAGTACAAACTGGCCTTTGCTTTTCTTTTCCTCCTTTTTCCCCCAGTTCCTTTTTGTGCAAACATATAGGAGGTTTCCTTTTCCTTTATGTGGCTGGATTTTCATTTTCCTTGTTTCATTGTTTACTGTTGATCGACGCCCCTGAAATGTTCATATGCAGCACGATATGTGCTAGAGAGACTCCCCCCCCCCCCCCCCCCCCCCACCCCCCCCACCCCACCCCCCCCCCCCCCTACCATTGTCTCAAACATCCAAAGAATTCCCATTTCAGTTTTTAGGGGGGGGTTGGTGCGTTTAATAACAAAAGGAAGAGTGTGTTAGGGGCGTTAGGGGGAGTCCCTTTGCCACATCGTGCTGGGTATAGAAATTTTAACCAAAGTATTTGCCAAAGAAATAATATTTGATCAGATTGTTCTTATAAGCACTATAAACCATTTTTCTGGGTGGCTTTTACATGTACAACAGGTGGTTGTGTGTTCGTGCACTGCGGCTTATTCCGGTGATTTCTGCCAACTGGATCAAGATGGTTGTGAAGACGATCCCTGCTTCCCTGGTATTACATGTCTGGATAACATTGCACCCTTGGAGGGTAACACATGTGGCCCATGTCCCCATGGGATGGACGGAGATGGTTTCAAGTGTTTCGGTGAGAAAAAAATGCTGTTTGTGTGTGTATTGACCTATTCAATACATGCATATTTCATATGTAGGTTTTGATCAAACCATAATTTTCTTTAGGTGAATTTAAAATTTATTCAAAATTGTACTTTCTTATAAAAAAAACCTCTTGCATATTTTTGTCCAAACGAAACCAGTATGCCTGGCGTCCATTTCTCCCCACTTAAGAACAAATTAGGTCTTTGGGGAAACCTGAGGGAGTATACCACTGTGCCTCATAGCTCAGCTGGTACAGCAATGCATAATTCCGACCTGTCAATCAACCGAACCCGCCGACCAATCACAACAGAGCTAGTAGATGTCACCCACATAGGTCAAAGTGCACTGTAAGCTCACAACAACATGATCACGCGATGTTCTGCCGGCCCCATACAATTTGTACAGTGTTGTATGCGGCGATCCGGGTGAATTTTTGGTTTGAAGGCCGGTCGTTTAGTTGTTCAAAGGTACGAAAGCTAAATTTCGTGATGATATGACATCCCTGTATTACTGGCCCTTTACTCAGTGTGTTCTAAGATAACTGTTGACCCTGAAACATGAATACCTTTGAGTTTTCTTCAATGAATCTGTGCTTTCCGTTGAAAGTCCCATTGCTTTGTGCATTGTGTGTCGCCATTTTTGACGATAGCGTGTGAGCCATAGCAACAATGTCCAAGGGGGCGGGGTTAACTGGGCAAAATCAGAACTATGCATTGCCCGCTGTTTCAGAGGTCCTGGGTTCAAATCCCACATAATTTTTCTCTATAATGGGTAACTTGCATTTAAAAATCCAAACCCCTGAAAAGTATATTTCATATGAAATCACTCGCTACATTTTCTTCCCAGATGTTGATGAGTGTATTGCCCCAAGTGGGTCGCCATGCCAACAGCTTTGTGACAACATCTTAAACAGTTTCCGCTGTTCATGTCGCACCGGCTATCAACTTCATCCCGATGCCCGTACCTGCATTGATATCGACGAGTGCGACCTACAGACAGACAACTGCCACGAGTTTGCTGCATGCTCAAACACTCAGGGCGGTTTTACTTGCACGTGCAACTCTGGGTTTGCCGACACGAATGGAGATGGGACACTTTGCGAAGGTTTGTTTATTTTTTGTTTTATTTATTTAATTTTATTTTTGTAACTAGACCTTCTTGCAACAGATATTAGGAACTTCCAGGTTTTCATGTCGACTTTGTGGACCGAGACGTGATGACTTCAGGTTTCAGAGAGAATGTCAAACCATAATAATAATGATAATTTTGGCATTTATATAACGTTCTTACACATGGTATCACAACGCATTACAAGTTAGATATTAATTGAAGACTATAATTTACGTGGAAAGGAGAGTTAAACAGATAAGTTTTCAGTGATGATTCGAACTGTAAGAGAGAGGGGGAATGACGAATTGCACGGGGATGATTGTTCCAGAGATGTGGTGCACTTGTGTAGAAACCTTGTACTTTATGTATTCTCAATTTCCACATTTCACAAGAGGAGAGATGATGCATGCACAGAGCCTCAAAATGACATCATGTGCAAAGACTGAAAATGACGTCATCATCTACATGTCCCTAATGTCAGAGAGAGCATTACCTTCGTCTCATAATTCAAACACAACAAATTTCTATATCTTAATTATGACATTGTGTGTGTTTTCTTTTAAGATATCATCGAGTGTTTCAACGAAGTACCCGTTTGTAACGTGAACGCTCGGTGCATGAACACAATAGGAACTTACATCTGTAACTGCAATGCTGGGTTCGAGAAAATCGGCAATGTATGCCAAGGTCAGTTTATTAATAACTGGAGAGAAATAAAATTCAAATCTTGGGGCTGATTTCACAAAGTGCTAAGACACGTCTTAGGAATGGTCACTGTTCTTATCATAGGATGTTGGTATGGGAATTGGGACGCATTATACTCGGACTCAATTAAACAACACATTTCACACCTTTTTTGACGTTTGTCACAGCTTGAAAATTTATTTCAACAAATAATTATGCCAGATATCAAATTGTTCGGGCAAGCTGGCAACAAGACATTTTTTGTGAGACAATACCCCAAAACCCAACCCATCAAAATATGGACTCCCAGGTCCAATCAAAACGGACTCCCAGGTCCGTATTTATGTACAAATTTGCCAGACTATGGAAGATACAGCTGGTTATTAACCCCCAGAGGTACATCAGGGGAGTGGCTACATGTATACCCCCTTAATAATTTGATTCGCCACATAACATATGTCAAGCTACAGCACAGCCACCCCTTAGTGGTACGTCAGAGGGAGTGGCTGACCCCTTACAAAAATAATGAAACTTCTTAACATTCAATAAACAGCAGTAGAAATAACGCCAACAATAATTATGGGGTTCGGCATTCTTCAAAACCTGTTAAAAGCGCCAAGACATGAACAATTGAGAGGAAAGTGTGAAAAAGAACTTGCCCTACAGAGGTGATAGTTGGGGTGGAGGGGTGGGGAAAATTGTTTTCCTGCCAGTTCCAAAAACCATGACAAAATCCATACATTTGACCCAGCTAGCCTTTATATAGCAGAACTGCCAACACTTTTAATTGGCTAAAACACTGGGCACTCATTGGTTCAAAGTTTAGATCATTATGTATGTATCCCAATTCAATTGGCTGAAACATCTCTCTCTCTCGTGATTGGTCAAAGTTATGCATAATTAGCACCAGGATGCCTTTTATGATGCCTTCTTGGATGCCAAGTTAAAACACACTCAACAAATTGTGCACAAAAGAGAGGGAAAAAAACAACTCCACAAGTTAAACAAAGCAATTAAAACTAGACCTGTGTTCGTTCTTGACAACGAACACATGGCTGTTCCCCTCCTTTTTATAAACATATATGGTGTTCGGGATGACCTTTGTTAGTGATCGTATATGAAGAAATCACGATCGTAGGTCAAACGGTTGAGTTTTTATCGTTTTTTAAATATTGAATATGATTACATGCCCCTTTAATCTGACATGTAGGGAATGTCAAAGGTGTTGCTATATGTTTGGATACCCCACCCTAGTCGAAGTGTAACACAGTTGACCCAATCGTGATATATTGTACCCCTTTCAAATGGAAAGGCAAAATCTGTTTGACCAATAGGAAACGAGGTCAAAGGTCAAGCCATGTGCGCATCTTAAAGACATTTGTTAGTGATCGTATATGCAGAAGGAATCAAATTCGTATGTCAAACGGTAGATTTTTTATTGATTTTTTAATATTGAATTACGTAATCATCTTGTCGCTAGAGGGCGCTATTTCGTACGATGACGTCATGACTAATATTTTTGGAAAGCTTAAGGGCCTCTGGTAATAACACCGTTGACCCTATCTCAATACCTCCTACCACTTTCAAACTAAGGGCCACTTCCGGTTTCGACCGGAAGTGAGCAAGGTCAAAGGTCACGACCATATTTTTTGGATACACCACCCTAGGTCGAAGTGTAATACAGTTGACCACATCCAGATATTTTGTACCACTTTCAAATGGCAAGGCAAAATCTGTTTGACCAATAGGAGACGAGGTCCAAGGTCAAGGGGTGTGCGCATCTCAAAGACCCTTGTTAACCATCGTATATGGCGAAGGAATCAAGATCGTAGGTCAAACGGTTGATTTTTTATTGATTTTCCAATATTTCATTACGTAATCATCTTGTCGCTAGAGGGCGCTATTTCGTACGATGACGTCATCACTTATATTTTTGGAAAGCTTAAGGGCCTCTGGTAATAACACCATTGATCCCATCTCAATACCTCCTACCACTTTCAAACTAAGGGCCACTTCCGGTTTCGACCGGAAGTGAGCAAGGTCAAAGGTCACGACCATATTTTTTGGATACCCCACCCTAGTCGAAGTGTAACACAAGTGACTTTGTCCAAATATCTTGCACCAGTTTCAAATGGCAAGGCAAAATCTGTTTGACCAATAGGAAACGAGGTCAAAGGTCAAGGCGTGTGCGCATCTGAAAGACTTTTGTTAGTCATCGTATATGGCTAAGGAATCAAGATCGTAGGTCAAACGGTTGAATTTTTATTGATTTTTGAATATTTAATTTATTAAACTTCATGCCCCTTTAATCAGACACGTGATGACGTCATGATTACGTCATTAGTACTGTGCACTAATTCACATAGTGACCAATGTCCATGTGAAGTTTGAAGTCAATCATGAATGTGCAAGTGCCCGAAAAAGCGTCTGAAAAAAGTGGAAGAAGAAAAAGTAAAAAAAAAATAAAAAAAAAAAAAATCGTAACGAAAACAAAGGCTGTTCCGACCCGAATCGGAACAGCCAATTATGCCCGATTTCAAGAGATCTAAATACACAACAATGAAACTAATTTTATCAAGTAATTTTTTGATAAAATCTATTAAACTCGTCAAGTAACTTTTGTGAAATTGACCGCCGTATCTCTCTTGGTTGCCCTATTTTCCTCAGATATAAACGAGTGTATTCGTGGACTTCACAACTGCCACAATGACGCAACTTGCATAAACACCGTCGGCTCCTTTGCATGTACGTGCAACAATGGTTTCCAAGGCGACGGGATGACGTGTGCGAATATCAACGAGTGCGCACTTGTGATCAAACCCTGCCACCCAAGGGCGCTGTGCGAGGACACCGAGGGAAGTTACATCTGTGCCTGCAACTCGGGACTGATCGGCGACGGAATTAGTTGCATAGGTATGTCCTTGTTTTTCCGTTTATTGAACATAACCCAGCTGTATGTTATGTAGTAAAATTTCAGCTATCCAAATTGATAATCTGTGGAATCCTACCATGTCTTATTGATACTAATATAGACTTGTATCGCGCACTTATCTGGGAAACCTGCTTCAAGGTGCTTTATTATTACCCCTGATCCTCGGGTTCCACTACATCACTCCCTGGGAAATATGCATCCCCGGCTGCCTATGGCAATCCACACATTAACAGGATTTCCGATTAAAATTTTGACTTAACAAAATTTCACTTTATTCTGTTGAATTCTTAACATATATGATTTTCAAGTCGCTGATATCTGTAGACAATGATTGATATTTAGTTTATTTCTTTCATTATTGACAATATTATAGAAGATGATATACTTGATTTTAATTCTGTTGTATTAAAGCTGTAGTACATTTATTTACAAAACGAATTTTAAAAATATAACAATTGAACCTTTTGTTTCTATTGAAGATACGGATGAATGCGTGGCAAACTTGGACAACTGTGCTGCTGGTTCAGCCATGTGTATCAACACGCAAGGATCGTACGAGTGCCGTTGCTATGAGGGGTATACAGGCAACGGTTTCACATGCTTAGGTAAGTGGTGTATGCTGTGGGAGCGATTAAGCGCCAGTGAAGTATACAATTCTAAAAGCTTGCAATGTGGCATAGGCGTGGGGGGCTGATGCTCCGCCCCACTTTTTTGCCTCCGTAATAGGATCTAGATTAATATTCTGTCGGTAAAAATGTAAAAGTTAATGAAACTAATATAACACTGCTGATAAAATGCTACGACAATGGCAATAGTATTACATTTTATATAACGCCCAAGTAGATCCTTGTCATCTGATTGGACGATAGCAGGTCATGTGGTGTTTTATTTTGTTCTATATGGTTTTTTTCCATTGCACGAAAGATGGAATGTGTTCCATTCAACTCGGCTTCGCCTCGTTGAATGGAACATTCCATCTTTCACCTCATGAAAATATTCCTCCCATTGCATGAATTAAAACATTCATTATTTGTATAATATTACATGTATGTCTGTAAAAACTGTTGCATGAGTGCGCTTACCCTAGCACCCCCCCCCCCCCCCCCCCCCCCTCCCCCGCCCCCAACGTGCGATTGTTCAAGCATATTGTTTGCTGTAATACGTTTTGTTTTAGAGTTGTTTTCAATGAAGTTTGTTTTTCTTGACAAAGCCACGGGTATGTCTTGGGTGACTGTTAGTTACCATGCAAATGACACAACTGTTCTAATAATTAAAAATAGACCCCTTGCACGGGCGGCCATGACAAGGGGCAGTCACATTGTCACCATGCGTCATGCACGAGTAGGCACTTTGTGGATCTATTGTCACATTTAAATATGAAAACCTGCCCCATGTCTTCCGGTGCAGAAGGTCTATTGGTATATTTTTTAGGTGTAATTCTTTCCCCTGCAGATATTGACGAGTGTCAAACCAATACATTCATTTGTTCTGCTGATGCAAATTGCGATAACACGCCTGGTTCTTACACTTGTACCTGCAAGAATGGTTTCTTTGGAGACGGCTCCAATTGCCTTGGTAAGTAAAATAAGACCAAAGTAGTTTCATCGGTTAAAAAAATAACTGGTGAATTGCAAGAATAAAAAACATTGTATTTACATGTAAAATATATGCCAGTGGTTGATTTATATGTCTTGCCTTGAGGTATAGCCTATTTGGATTGTTTCTTGCCATTTCATCTGTAATTCTCATTTAATAATTTTTTTATTGTAAAATAAGAACTAAATTCGGCCACTTGGCTGCGATGTTTTTTATTATTTGGAATAAAAATACCCACTAAACCAATTATTTTGCAGACGTGAACGAGTGCACACAGAATTTGGACACATGTGACGATGCCCTCGGACTGTGTAACAATAATGCTGGGTCGTATGCCTGCAGATGCATCGTGGGATATAGTGGAGACGGCAGGAACTGTACCGGTAAGTTTACAAAATGTTTGCTCTAAATTCGTAAGCAGTCTGTGAGTACTTATAAACACCTGAACAGCTAAACTATGGGGTGAGTGAAAAGTAAATTGCTGAAATGTAATGGATGTTGATGATTTTTGACTGTTTTTGTAGATATTGATGAGTGCACTGCAAATACAGACGACTGCCAACAAACGTGCACCAACTCAGTGGGGAGTTTTGTCTGCTCTTGTCGCCAAGGTTACACCATCGATATAACAGAGACGAATTTGTGCTTGGGTAAGATATGATCTCAATAGTTCTGATTTCTGTTTTTTGGTTGCATGAATTCCACTTCTCGAATTGACTGTTGCTGAAATGCTTTTTGGGGTCTGTATGATAGCTTTGTGATGTTGATTGTAACTTTGCTTATTGAGAATCGCATTACGGCATTACAATAGTATTTTAAGGAGTTACACTTCTACCAAGGATGCTTAAAAAACGTGTGATTAAAATCAAACAACTTGCTTACATGAAGCTACAGTCACATTCAAGGTACATTAGAGCACAGTACAGCACACTTGAAGATCGGCGTCTACCGTGCTCTACTGCAGAGGTAACCGTATCGGTACCATGGGCTACCGTGCTGTACCGTAGGCTACGAATTTCTAATTTTTAAAATGTTTAAAAATTAAGAATTCATTGAACGGACACCGCACTGTACCGGCTGCGTCGCCTCTACCGAGCACTACCGTGTTGGAACCGTGCTGGCGCCAGCTCTACCGTGTTGGCGCCGGGGCTACCGTGTAGTCACCACGTTCTACCGGGAAGTACGTTTGAACACTGTAGCAACACGGTAGACCACGGTCTGTCGCGGTAGCAACACGGTAGAACACGTCTGATCGTGTTTGGAACACGGCAGACACTCGGTAGAGCACGGTACAGCCGGTGCCAACACGATATCAGCACGGTAGAGATACGGTAGAACACGGTACCGATACGGTAGTGCCGGTAGCGATGCGGCAGATCACGGTAGATCACGGTAGATCCCGGTAGAGCAAGGCAAGAAAAGAAAATTGTATAAATTGGACCCCAAAAAATAGCACCCTTTTTTATAGCAATCACATATTACACCGCGCTGTATCGCTCTGTGCCGTGTTCCTACCGCACTGTACCGTGAGGCTACCGCGTTCTACCGCATTTGCATCATGTTGGCGCCGTGTTCTACCGCGTTCTGCTGTGTTGTACCATGTGGGAACCGTGCCCTACCGGGGGGACGGTGACCGTCAACCCTCGAGAAGACCGTCGACGCGATTTTAAGGCCGGCAGAGCACGGTATAATACCACGTTCTACCGTGCGCCACCGTGTACGTACCGTGTTCTTTGTGACTTGAGCTTGAAGCATAACAAGCTTTCAGTCTTTCAAATGTATGTTAGAATTTCTGAAATTGCCCTGAATTGGTTCTGTTGGTTTCCCCTTTATATCTGGTATACCTGAAGGTATTTTGACATTGGCTGTCTTTTTATCCCTGTTTTCTGTCTGTTCTTTGTCCCAGATATTGATGAATGTGCCCTTGGCATTGATAACTGCACGCAGGGCTGTCGGAATACAGAAGGCAGCTTTACATGCTATTGCTATGATGGCTTCACAATGATCTCCCAAGGCAACTGTGTTGGTAAGAACTCGGCAATTCCTTGCTATGTTAACTCTTTTACTATGGTTCACTGTTTGATTCCAGCTGGAAAACTGCTGCCAGCGGCTCGCTGTCAACATTAAAGAATCCGGCTTTTGACAAATAATTTTGTCAAAAAATTATGTGGTGAAAGAGTTAATGGAATTTCTACTAATAAAGATACTCTAAAACAATGCTTCTAAAATTCTCTAATTTTTCAATTTTAATTTGTTAATAAATATATTTTGTTGAATTTGTTCTTATGTCCTGTCCGCATTGGACTTTTTTGGAGAAAACTTACCGATACGATGGGTACTTTCTCATTTTTAATCTAATGCGGACAGCCTTGGAAGATTTCTTCTCGGTAATGTTTTCTCAGTCCAGCGGTTACTTTTCCTGGCCAACTGCTGCCTAGGAAAATTTACCATGTAACTTTTCCCGAGACGATAAGTCCAATGCGGACACATTGAGTCGGTAAAAACGCTCTGGAAGCGTATATGTCCGAGCCGTAAAGGTCAAACTGCGAAGGGACAATGCACATGCTCTCCCACTGTCTTGGTAAAGTTTTCCCATGTCAAAAAACAAGTCCAATGCGGACACGGCTTTTCATGATGCCCAATGGAGAGAGAAAACAAGTGTACTACTGCAAATACAAAATACAGGGAATTAGAATGTTACAATAGAAATGTTTGTATTCTATCTTTACAAATGTTCTGTTAATTAATTATATATTTTTTTAAAATTTCAGCCGACATGCAGTGCATCAGTAAGAACTGTACCAATGGAGACTGTTACGTATTGAATGGGACTGAACTTTGTGCTTGTTACGAGGGTTATAAACTCAACTCTACAAATGATTCAATGTGTATCGGTGAGTGTTATCCAAAATCCTGCTTAGTACAACCAAATTATACACCATTAACTCTTCTGCTGCGAAAGCTGCTCATAGCGACTTAAGAAACATCTACATCTGGCTGGAAAACTGCTAGGGGGTTTTACTGGTAACATGAACATACATGGCCTTCGATTTTTTACGTCAAGGACGCGATATAGTCAAGGGTAGCGGTTGAACCCAACAACCAAATCAAACTCTTTGTAAGTACTGTAATTTAAAAAAAATCCTTTCTTTGTCCAACAGGCATCGACGAGTGCACAGACCCTAACCATCAACATGGCTGTGAACAGGTCTGCATTGACTCTACCCCTGGCTACAGCTGTGACTGCAACACTGGCTACAGGTTGTCCATGGAAGGAAGGCTATGTATAGGTGAGATATACAGTCACCGAGATGCCAACATCTACAATTTAGGCATAGTTTATACACTATTGTTTCAGCCAATGACGATCAGTATTGTGACATAATTCTAGAATGCATAGCTTTAAATGTGGTGTTTTAAATCTAAGGGCTTGGGTGTAAGTTATGAAATTGTGTATAAAGCGGGGTGCCATGTGACAACTTACTCTTTTTCAAATTGCAATGATGGCATCTCTGCAGTATTTAAACAACTGCCAATTGCTCAAAGGACATCTTCAGTCAAGTGAGTTAGTTTGCAGATACCACCGTAAGACCTACTTCTTTATCTGTACAAAACTGTTTCATTATCTGCACTTGGTTTTTAAAAGAAATGAGCATTTTTTTTAACTTACCGTGTAAGCCGCCTCTTTCCGGTCGGAGATGACGTCACACTGTGCAACTTGGTTTGTGCCACAGGCTCGACTGCACGCACGTGAGTTGTGAAAAATGTGTGCGCATAGAAGAGTGTGGCAAAGCACAAGCCATATCGCGCGCCACACGTGCGGCAAGCATGAAGAACCCGCAGCATCGCACCGTGTGGCATCGCAAGTCAATGAATGGAATCACAGTGCGTGTGGCTGACTTAGCCATGAGAAATTTTCCTGGAATTTAGCTGTAGTTTGACTTTAGATTCCCTGGCTGTTTCATAACTTTTGGCGCTTATAATTGCTAAACGTCCTGTTCTCAACCCAAGTTTTATCCTGTTCCCGTAATTGAGCATGCCCGGAATTATTTTCACATATGAAAGTCGCAAATGTCGGCATTTTTTTGCTGGTGATTCAGGCAGTTACGCAACGTGACTACTAACGCGCGATGTGATTGGTTGATCGAAATAGGACAGTGGAAGATGGCGGCGCCCATAAGATGCTTTTAAGCGCACTATTTTTCGTTTTTACAGAAGATCGGCGCAATTACATTTTCTGATTTGAGTGGGGATAGGTAGGCAAATATGATTTTTATAGGAAATCTGCCAACTAACCCATTTGACTGAAAATCTATGTCCTTTTTAAAAAAAGGAAAATTGAAAAGTTATGTGCCGTCTTGTGCTGGCTATCTATTAGCACATAGGTCTTTTTTCTCAAGTCCAGAGATCCTTTTAGTGATACAAATTTAGATATCAATAAAAGTGAATATGAGCATTCAGTACACGGACAAGACAGCCGGTTGCTTCGCCAGAATCACATTTCAATTAAATCTTTACCCCTTTGAATGCATTCCAGCCCACCCAGTATTTATTGTATTAAATGTAAAAATTTTCTGTTACTATTCTTCTGTAAGATATCAATGAATGTTCGGAAGGCACAAGCACCTGCGACTCGATCTCAGAGAATTGCTTCAACAACAACGGAGGCTTTGTGTGTACTTGTATGACTGGGTTTGTCAACAATGGAACCACTTGCTTTGGTAGGAATCTTTAGAATTTCAATGTTCAAAATTGCTTTTTATGTAAATGTTTGCAGGAAAAACCTGTGTTTGTTAAATTATGAAACGACAATCAAGACACCAAAAATGAAGATAATGTTTGAGTTTAGTACTGTCACGTCACTAATTGATAAAATACAAGAATAGAATAAATGAAATTTAAAAACATTTTAATATGCATACATTCATTTTTTAAATACACGATAGATATGCATGGTATTGGGAGCAGTGTCCATAAGTTAATGCTTTAGAATTGTACCTCTCTTAAAAAAAAGATAATTTAATATAAGTTATCCAACAAGCGCTCGTGGAATACGGCATTATGTAGTGCGTCTGCTTCCCATATCCCACGAGGCTGAAATTTATCTTCAAGCAAACTTGACGCACCTTAATCTGCACAAGATCAAAGTACACGCGCAGGCTGCAATACACATGCAAGATGCAGTGCGTAGGGATGCAGTTATCTTGAAATACCATGGCGCATTACGCAGAGTGCAGTATTAGAATCGGAAGATCCACCAATCAGAACCACGGATTCAAGTTTGTTTGAAAATAGTAGGTTTTAAAGTATAGCAAACTCACATACGATGATTGGTTTGAACCTCTTTTTCAGATGTGAATGAATGCGATGGAATAAACTTCTGCAGTGCCAATGCCGCGTGTACCAACATCCCTGGAAGTTTTTCATGCACGTGCAACAGCGGATATGCTGGGGACGGAAAAACCTGTTTTGGTGAGTAAAAGCTTTGAGAAACCTGTATTAGTTTCATCAGAATCAAGCAACTTGCATTACAAGTTGCATATCACAAACCACATCTAAAGTCTCTTTCTAGTCCTATCTCGGGCCCTGACTTCGTGCCCCATCCCAAGCCCCACCCTAACTCTGCCAAGAGACATACCAAGTCTCTAAGACTTGTCACGTCCCAGGCCTTGTCCTCAAACTAGGCTAGGGTGAATTCTCCCTGGAAACAATTAGAATCAATTCCAAGTTGGACATCGTGATTCCATCTTTTGTAGGAATTGATTCACATTATCTTGGTGATTCCAGGAAGTATCCGGCGATATATTTTACTGGATGTAACAAATTACTCAAATTCCAGGAGTTTGACAGTGTTTAAATTTGTGTCGGCTTTGGGAGATATTTTCTAATTTGGACTGTTTGACTGTTCGATTGTCTTATGTTTCATTGCTTGTTTTGGGTTTTTTTGTTTTGTTTTTTAATTAGGAAAAGAAAAAGAAATCTACCAGCATATAATAGTGTTGGCATTGTTTAATCTCTGAAATGTCTTTCTTACAGAAATCAATGAGTGTGCGTCGCCCTCTCTGAATGACTGCAGTGATAATGCAGTCTGCAGTAATTTGCCTGGTTCATATCAATGCGATTGTTTGACTGGCTATGAAGGCAATGGGACATTGTGCACAGGTGAGTTGACTGCTGACATTTAAAGAATTGGGGTAAACTGTTACAATATGGATGTGTATGATAAAAACCAGCCAGTGTTTCGGGCCCATTTCAAATGTCGTGCTTATGTCACAGGGGCGGATCCAGGAATTTTTCCAGGAGGTGGTTTTGCCACCAGGGAGGGGTTTTGCCCATCAGATTTTTATGTCTGCTTGTTTCAGACAGGCGCACACGCAAAAAATGCATTACATTATATTTTTTTGTGTCGGAGCAGGGGGGGTTTTGACCCCCAAAACCCCCCCCTCTGGATCCGCGCCTGTGTCATGTCGAATAAAATTTAATTTAGCGCCACAGTAGCATGGTGTAAGCACGGCAGTGGTTTCAAACGTTGAACTTAATTGCAAATTCCAAGTCAAATTTAAATACATCCAACATGGCAGATGAGTTATTGCATGCACGTCATGGACACTGTGCACGTGCGTTTTCCATTCTGTCCATATTGTAAGTTGCTATATTTATTATTTTGATGCACTTGTTTGTTGGTTATTTCTTTGCTCGCATACGAGCTGCGAGCATGCGCATTCCTAATTGTGAAAAAAATTGAGGACCAACCTCGAACTGGAATTAAATTTTAACACGGCAGAAGCATGACGTTTGAAACCGCGCCGTGCTACTGCCGCACTAAATTATTATTACAATCTGTGTTTTAACTCCACTGTCAACAGATATCAATGAATGCGAGAGCGGCCACAACTGTTCCAGTTTCGCTGTGTGTGCGAACACGCCGGGATCGTATCGGTGTACTTGTCGCAACGGCTACGAAGGAGATGGTGCAGTATGCATTGGTGAGCATATCGGTGCTTGATATTATTACCCCTGGCCATTGGGGTCTTGAAAGCATTCCTTAATTTAATCCTCTCTACTCCCTAGGTTTTACACAGCCCTGGCTGCCTGTTAGGTCCTCATGAGCTATAAATCAAACACATTTTCACTACCCTCACAGGTACCTGTTTACTCCTATAGCAAAGTGCCTTGCCCAAGGACACATGTACACACTACTTTAACAATCATTTTATCTAATCTGTTTAGATGTAAACGAATGTGCATTGCCAGCCGCAGATTCCAGAGCCAGTGATTGCCACGCGGATGCCACTTGCACCAATATGCAGGGCGGTTACCGATGTGAATGTAGTACTGGTTACTCTGGAAGTGGAACGTCATGTACAGGTATGGGCAAAGCTTGGTTATCAGCAATCATTGACAAATTTACACTGAGCCTTTCACAAAGCGTTGTGGAGGGAATTTTTAGTGAAACGATGCACTGAAAATCACTTAATTATGAAAACACTTTCCGTCCAATATGTCCAAGCTAATTCTGTGGTTTTCGGTGCATTGTTTCACGCCAAATTCCTTTCACATCGTTTCATTCAAACTTCATCCACATCACTTTTTTCGACGTGCATGGCAATCACGCGCAAAGGAGGCTCAGTGTAAATTTGTGTGTGCAAAGAGCGTGTTGCGCGTGTCATGGATGCACAGTGTTCGATTTAACAACATAAAACGCATAGTCTATATATGCACTGGAAAAAGAGCGTCCCAGTAATGGCAGACGTGTACGGGGAAGGAGACCTGGGAATGGTCTATAGGAGTTTTACAGAAGGTTGTTTTACTATGTTTTCTCAGTTGCACATCCATGCAACACCAAGTGAAAAGTTTAATTCTTTAGGAAAACTTGAGGGAGTATACCACTGTGTCTCACAGCTCACCTGGTAGAGCAATCTGCCTGGCGTGTCTGGGAGGGAGGGGGGAGGGAACCTGAAGGAGTATACCACTGTGCCTTATAGCTCAGCTGGTAGAGCATCTGCCCAGTGAGTCGGAGGTCTTGGGGAAAACCTGAAGGAGTATACCACTGTGCCTCACAGCTCAGCTGGTAGAGCATCTGCCCAGTGAGTCGGAGGTCTTGGGGAAAACCTGAAGGAGTATACTACTGTGACTCACAGCTCAGCTGGTAGAGCATCTGCCTGGTGTGTCGGAGGTCTTAAGGGAAACCCGAGGGAGTAATACCATTGTGCCTTATAGCTCAGCTTGTAGAGCATCTGCCCAGTGTGTCAGAGGTCTTGGGGGAAAACCTGAAGGAGTATACCACTCTGCCTCACAGCTCAGCTGGTAGAGCATCTGCCTGGTGTGTCGGAGGTCTTGAGGAAAACCCGAGGGAGTAATACCATTGTGCCTTATAGCTCAGCTGGTAGAGCATCTGCCCAGTGTGTCGGAGGTCTTGAGGGAAACCTGAAGGAGTATACCACTCTGCCTCACAGCTCAGCTGGTAGAGCATCTGCCTGGTGTGTCGGAGGTCTTGAGGGAAACCCGAGGGAGTAATACCATTGTGCCTTAAAGCTCAGCTTGTAGAGCATCTGCCCAGTGTGTCAGAGGTCTTGGGGAAAACCTGAAGGAGTATACCACTCTGCCTCACAGCTCAGCTGGTAGAGCATCTGCCTGGTGTGTCGGAGGTCTTGAGGGAAACCCGAGGGAGTAATACCATTGTGCCTTATAGCTCAGCTGGTAGAGCATCTGCCCAGTGTGTCGGAGGTCTTGAGGGAAACCTGAGGGAGTATACCACTGTGCCTCATGGCTCGGCTGGTAGAGCATCTGCCTGGTGTGTCGGAGGTCTTGAAGGAAACCCGAGGGAGTAATACCATTGTGCCTTATAGCTCAGCTGGTAGAGCATCTGCCCAGTGTATCAGAGGTCTTGGGGAAAACCTGAGGGAGTATATCGGTGTTCTTGTCCGGGCTCGCTGATCAGGGCGCTGCTGATCGATCATGAAGGCCAGTCACGTGCCGTAGGCACGTCCTCTCCGGGGGGCCTCCCTGGGGGAAATTTGGAATCTAGATGCACTGAGACACCATTTTAGGCTCATGTTGGACCCACAAAAGAGGACAAAAAGCCGTATTTCCCACGTGCAAATGATGTCTGCCGATCGGATTTTCGCGTCTAGTGTCTTCGGTGTTCGAACACGAAGGACAATGAGTAAAAAACACCGCCGTGCCGGGCCTTGAAACACAAAAAGGAGAGCAAAAAGTCGATCAGATTTTTTGCACTAGCGTCTTCGGTTTTCAAAAATGAACAACACTAGTCAAAAACGTCGCCGTGCGTAGACCCGTAAACTGGGTTATGGTAGACCTACGCCATGCCATTGTATGGATCAAAAACCTGTGGCAATCTCCCGAAATTCAAATTTGTCCCTTGGATGTTATATTTGTCCAGTAGAACTTACCCAAACATTCCGAAGAGTACTCATCAATCTGATTCCTAATTTGAGTGAAATCTTGGGACAATAATTCTCACTACCGAGCACAAATTTTGGCAAATACTCCCGAAGCAAATGTGAAGCGTGAAAGTTGCTTGCGAGTCACCCAATAGCGCATCGCCAAAAACAAAACAGCTAGTGGAGAACACTGGTATAGAGCCTTTGCACGGCGGCCATGACAGGGGGTAGTTACATTGCATGTCACCGTGTGTCATGCATGAGTACGTGCTTTGTGGTTCTATTGTTGCACATTTAAATAGAAAACCTGCCCCCTGTCATGGCCACCGGTGCAGAAGCTCTATACCACTGTGCCTCATAGCTCAGCTGGTAGAGCATCTGTTCAGCGTGCTAGAGGTCTTGGGGGAAACCTGAGGAGAATACCACTGTGCCTCATAGCTCAGCTGGTAGAGCATCTGCCTGACATGTTAGAAGTCTTGGGGAAACCTGAGGGAGTATACCACTGTGTCTCATAGCTCAGCTGGTAGAGCATCTGCCCTGTGTGTCAGGGGTCTTGGGTTCGAATCCTGATGAGGATCTATATTTTTTTCTATCATCCCACATTTTTATTTTTTTTTGTAGATATTAATGAGTGTTACAACCAAACCAGCTGTGCAGCTAGCAGCACCTGTCGCAACATACCGGGAGACTACATCTGCACGTGTTTGACCGGCTACAGCGACGACGCTCGCGTGCAGTGCACAGACATTGAAGAGTGTGCGGATTTACCGTGTGATACAAATGCTGCGTGCAGTAATAACCCTGGCAGTTTCCAATGCATGTGCAATAGTGGATATGCCGGAAATGGTTTCAACTGCTTAGGTGAGTATTGATTAGTTAGAGCATGTGTGGTCTAGTGGGTACACAGCTGTGTCCATGATCGAAAGCTTGGGGCTTCGAGTCTTATACCCCTTTCTCACTACAAAATCTGCGGGTTAACTCTGGGGTAATGGCAATGCTTAACCCCGGGGCAGCGTGAGCGTTCCCACTACTCTTTTGCCGGCCCGGGTTAAGACGAAACAATCGGCCATTAGCCCGGGGCTCGTTAATAATAATAATAATAATAAGAACATTTATATAGCGCAGTTACTATACAAATATACTCAACTGCGCTTCACAAAATCCATAACTTGCTAACATTTCTTAGTATTCAGTGATGGGAAACGCTTCCACAAAAAGATGTGTTTTTAAGAGCGTTTTAAATGTATCAACAGAATTTGCATTACGTACTTGAAATGGTAAGTTATTCCAAAGCTTTGGAGCAGCACACACAAATGCACAATCACCAAGAGTAATCTTAGTTCTACGATAAGGATAGTTAAGAAGCAACCTATCGTGTGAACTGCGAAGATTATACATACTTTGTCGAGACTTAAATTCTAACAATTCAGAAATGTAACCAGGAGCAAAACCATGCAAAGCCTTGTATGTTATCAGAAGTAATTTTAATACAATTCTTTGTCGGATGGGCAGCCAGTGTAGTTTAACTAACGGGGGGAAATGTGGCAATATTTAGCTGAATTACACACGAGCCTAGCACCAGCGTTCTGTACCCTTTGTAGTTTCAATACCTGGGAGTCAGGCAACCCATACAACAAACTATTGCAATAGTCAATTTTGCTTATAATGAATGCACGAACCAAGGTTTCAGTACAAGTCTGACTAAGGTACTTTCGAATGTGGCGAAGGTTGTACAGATGGTAATATGCAACTTTACAAATATTTATATATGTCGGTCCATTTTAAGGTTGGAATCGAACAACACACCTAGGTTTCTTACAACAACGGATGACTGAACTTTAGAAGTACCAACTGTTATACTATTGATGCTTATCTTAGAAAGCTGCTTGGGTGTTCCGATGAGTAAAAACTCTGTTTTATTATCATTAAGCATAAGTTTGTTACTGAGCATCCATGAACGAATGTGGCCAACACACTGCTGTAGTGTCGATAAACTTAATACCTCTTGATCTGTGGTTGGGTCAAATGAAATGTATAGTTGTGTGTCATCAGCATAACAGTGACATGAAACACGTGGGTAATGCATATTAATCACGTGTATCATGTTACTTGTATAAAGCGTAAAAAGGAGGGGGCCCAGACAAGATCCCTGTGGAACACCAGATGATATACAAAAATTCCTTGATATTACGTCATCAATGACAATGTGTTGCTCCCGACCACTAAGATAAGATTCAATCCAGGATAGAACAGAGCCACCGATACCAAACTGTGTATGCAGTGTACCTAATAATATTCGGTGGTCAATAGTGTCGAAAGCGGCACTTAGATCCAAAAGAACCAAGAGTGTCACCTTCTGGCGGTCCATGTTCATGAGAAGATCACTCTTGATTCTCAGCAATGCAGTTTCTGTGCTATGAAAACGTCTATAGGCAGACTGTGTGGCAGGTAGTAACAAATTGTCATTGAGGTATTGATGAATTTGTTTTGAAGCAGCACTCTCCACGAGTTTGGAGATGTACTGCAGATTGCTAACTGGCCTGAAGTTTCCAAAGCTCGGCTCAAGACCTGGTTTCTTGAGCAGAGGCCTAACTACAGCTACTTTCCAGTTAGAAGGAAACTGACCATTATTTAAAGACAAATTTATCATTTTCGTGAAAACTGGTAACAGAATATTAATGCATTCCAAAGTGAGTTTTGTTGGTACAGGGTCAAGGAGGCATGATTTCTTGCTTGATTGTTGTATGAGCTTTTCCACTTCAATTTCTGAAAGGAGTCTGAACTTTGTGAAATTTTGACGACCCTCAGCATGAAAATGCACCTGGGTGTCTATGGGCAATATATCCTGATTGGCTAATGTCGAACAAATAGTTGCATGGATGTTAAAGATTTTGTTTTGAAAAAACTGACCAAGATCATCCACAAAGTTACGTATGACCACGTTTGGAGACAAATCAACATATTGTTTTGACATATTCAGCAGTAGTTTAGTGACATTAAACAGTTTCTTTTGATCATTAACACTTTCCAGTATTGTGTTGGAATAGTATGTACGGCGAGCATTATTCATCATGAAAAGTGTCTTGTTGCGGGCCAGTTTGTACCTCTCGTTATCACGAGGCAGCTTTGTTCTGACCCATTGTTTTTCTGCTTTTCTCCGTTCCCTTTTCACGTTCCTAATTTCGTCGTTAACCCATGGCACTTTTGGACGTAGATTAATGCATTTCCTGATTAATGGTGCGTACTTATCCAATACTGAACGAAGTGTAGTACTATACAAGGCGGCCAGTTCACTTAAGTCACCCGATGGATTATGACAAAGATCACTCTCAGCAATAACTTTCGCAAACGATTCAATGTCCATGTTAGCAAGTTTACGGAAAGATATGTTTCTGCTTGACAATGGTGGTTTGCTACAATTAAGCAGGCACATAACTGAGTAATGGTCTGATACAAGAAAATCTGACCAAGGTTTATCAAAGATAATATCATCGGACTGACTAGATATGATCAGGTCAAGGATGTTTGGACGAAATGTTATTTGTACGAGTGGTGTGTGGCTGAATTGGTTTGGGGGCGAAGTGACTGTAAAGGGCAGTACGGCTCAACGAACGCATGTGTCGAATGGTGGGATCATATTTACAACACCGATGTCTCGTGGCGTGAAAAAGGGCCTGTTGCTTGGCGACAAGCCAGTGCAAAACAATTGCGGGACCAGCTCGCGCACACTGTCATTTCCGGTCAAGCTTTCTCCGTAAAGAGTGTCCGCGTGTAGTGGGAAACCGCACCGCGTTAACCCGGGGTGAAAAACCAACAGAATCAATCCAGGACTAAAAACCCAATCCACATACTGACCCGGACAGGATTCGAACCTGGGCCATTAAGGTAGAATCGAGGAAAGCACCACTATGGCAATCTGATTGTCTTTTTTTACCGACATTTTTAACAGACATTGACGAGTGTCTCCTGGACAGCACCAATGATTGTCATCCTATTTCGTCTTGCATCAATGTCGAGGGAAGTTTCACTTGCCAATGTCGAGATGGCTACATCAACTCCAATGGGTTTGCTCCAGGCAGGCAGTGTGAAGGTAAGATTGTGTTCTCAAAACAAAGTCTTAAGAAAAATGCTTGGATTTACAAGGAAGTTGGGTTTCCAATTTCTTTGACAAAATCTTTGACAAAATTATCTAGTTTCAGCAGCCTATCAAATTTTGTTAACGTAACAGTTACATTTCGTCAATTTTTTAATTTTGCCAGATGTGAACGAGTGCCAGTTTGGAACAGACACCTGTGATTCGGTCAAAGAGATTTGCGTCAATATCTTTGGGAGTTTCACCTGTATATGTGGTGATGGCTACGAAGGAACAGCTGGGGCTTGCACTGGTAGGTCAAATGTCCACTGTGTACACAATTTTCTTGTTAACTTTCCATAAATAACTCCTCTATGAGGCTTTTTACAGTAAAAGTTGAATTTTTGTTTTATCACACCACAATAGTTGTGTAATTGTTGTTTCGTAGATAATTTTCGTTCAAGGCACTTACTTTCAGCATTGTAGTTCATGACATGTCTTTGAAGTTTTCACAAATCCATAAGTTCTAGTCTTGCACTGTTTGTTTAATAAGCGGCTTTATCTCCAGTTCAAGCTTGGTGCATCTCATCAAATATTAACATGACTAGAGGAACATCTTACTACAACACAAACTTGAATGTTTATCCCCTGTTTAAGAATAAAAGATGAACTCAAGCAAGTAAACTATGCACAGGGAAGACAGAAAATTACGAAGATCGAGCCTGAAGCCGAATCCACGTGATTTAAAAAAACACCCTTACTCAAGCAAAAATATATTCTGATGAACTACGAGAATTGCACTCTTGTGCTAGTTTTGTCATTTACTGAAAATGGAAGATTTGTTTTCTCATTAATAGTATCCCTAAAGTAAGGTTCATCTGTGAAAAAATTTTAAAGAAGCTGATTTCAACTGATTTTGGTAGGTGTGGGTGTCAATATTTACCAAAAAAAAGTGAGCTGGGATAGGGGGTGGGGAAATTGCGTTTTCGGGGGTCAAAGGTCATTGACCCCAAATTTTGCTCAAAGTATATCGTGTTTGGTCTCAAATGAAAGGAAATTTAATTTTAAACACTGAAAGTGATATTCATTTCATCATTTAATACGTCTGTAAAAAGTTAAGCGTGATTGAAGATGTGGCGCTGGTTAACAGGGTATTTCCCGCTATTCACAATTTAGGAAACCTTTGAACTCTATCATGACACATGAATATGTATCTTTGAAGATATACCACATTATTCTGAGGCTGCTGTCGAACAGTTCAGTGCACGTAAAGTACAAATATGCACTAAGAAATACAGATTACAGTCTGAAGCCATCCCGGCCCAGTCTGAATAAGCCATCCCGGCCCAACCTGAAGCCATCTTAGCCAAGCCCAATGCCCTCCCAGCTCAGCCAAAAACCACAAAACCCCAGCCCGAAGCCATCCCGGCCCAGTCTAAAGCCATCCCGGCCCAACCTGAAGCCATTCCAGCCAAGCCCGAAGCCATCTCAGCCAAGTCTAATGCCCTCCCAGCTCAGCCCAAACCCCAAAACCCCAGCCATATGCCATCCCAGCCCAGCCCGAAGCCATCCCGGCCCAGCCCAAATCAATCCCAGCCCAAACCGAAGATACCCCGAGCCCAGCCCGAAGCCATTCCGGCCCAGCCTAAAGCCACCCCAGGCCCAGCCCGAAGCCACTGCACCCTGACCCAACGTAAAGACTTCCCAGTGCAGCCCGGAACCCTCTCAACCTTGTCCAAAGCCTTAATTCTCAGCTCTGCCCGAAGCCATCCCAGTTAAGTTCAGCCCAAAGCCATCCTGGCCCAGCCCGAAGTCATCCCACAGCTTCAGGCTGGACTAGGGTGGCCTTCAGACTTGGCCTGAGGGCTTTGGGCTGAGCCGGGGTAGCTTTGGGCTGGGCCGGGGTTGCTTCGTGCTGGGCTGGGGTGGCTTCAGGCTGGGCTTTTGGGCTTTAGGCTGGGCTTTTGGACTTCAGGTTTTTGCTGGGAGGGCATTGGGCTGGGGCTGGCCGGATGACTTCGGGGTGGGCCGGGATGGCTTCGGGCTGGGGTTTTGGGGTTTGGGCATTGAGCTTGGCTTAGATGGCTTCGGGCTGAACCGAGATGGCCAAGTTTGTTAGGTTTTTTATCCTGATTAAACATGCATGGGCCTGACCAGACTTTTTGAACCCCATGTCTCAAAAACAGCCCTAGAAGTGCAGGTTGTCAGGGAGGCAATTCTGGCAGAGTGGCCCACCCTGCCTTAGCGGCTCATATGGTGACTGGTGCAGCCAGTCTTGCCACAGTTATACACATTAATGAATAATAAAATTAGCTATATCTGACATCAGCAGTTATATTAGAGAAGTCATTCCCTTCAATTCCATGCCTGTAAGGGTTTTTTTTATGTTGGAGTATTTGGTGCTATATTGACCCACATATTTCCCACGTTGTGGCAGAAAGCCTTTCTACTAATATAATCAAATTAACCTGTATTTATATGGCGAATAAAATACGTTGAGACAGAATAATATCATGTTATAGTAAAACTTTATTAATTTACACGTACAGTTTTGTTTGATGGCGAGGATCATCAAATTTAGCGAAACTCCCTTTAAAATTGACCTTTTGACCTCTGTTGACCTACTTACTAAATTAAAAGACATAACTCATGTACCACTGTGTAGAACTCTTTGGTACAACAATTTGGTGAAGAAATAATTTGGTAAGGATTTAGTTCCCAGATTTCGGCAATATTCCCTGACTACCAGTGCTTCTCAAATAGAGCCGAAGTCCACACTAGGCCCACATCTTCAATCACGCTTAACATTTTACAGAAGTATTAAATGGTAAAATTAATATCACTTCCAGTGTTTGAAATTAAATTTCCTTTAATTTGAGACCAAACACGATATACTTTGAGCAAAATTTGGGGTCAATGACCTTTGACCCCCGAAAACGCAATTTCCCCACCCCCAATCCCAGCTCACTTTTTTTTGGTAAATGTTCACACCCACACCTACCAAAATCAGTTGAAATCAGCTTCTTTAAAATTTTTTCACAGATTGGCTAAAAATATGTTTAATTTGGGGTTACTATAACATTTGTTTAATCATTAATTATGATGACTTTAATTACAAGACTGCTCGATTTGATAACGCCGTTTCCTTCTTTTGACTGGGAGTACTTAAAATGGTCAAAATTTCATGTTGTTCAAAACCTAACTGTTAACATGTTACCATCGGTTGTTTTTTTTTTGTTTAACACCCAGATGTCAATGAGTGTCTATCCAGTCCGTGTAGTTCACAGATCAACTCACGATGTCGAAATACTGTCGGGAGCTTTCGTTGTGTCTGCCAAACGGGTTTCTACTTGTTCCAAGGCGTGTGCACAGGTAATTTCAAACTTTCAATTTTCACTATTAGTGCAAGAGTTGTGTGACTATTTTGTGTTTATCTCAGCAGATAAGCCAGCAGCCTAATACTGTTGCTGTTTTTGTTTTTTCCAGCCGGTGTGTCAAAGACAGCATACGCACTTTTTACTGACATCATTGGCTTTATAGCTGGTGATCTTCACTTTAATCTTAACAACACTTCAACATACGAGATTCCACTGGCAAGAGATGTAAGTTTTTGTGTTTAGAGTAATTTGTAATTATGCCAAACTTGGGATGAGAGAAAAATAGAAAGGGCCTTATTGGGATTCAAACCCGAGACCTCTAAATCACCTGGAAGATGCTTCACCACCTGAGCTATAAGGCACAGTGGTATACTCCCTTGCAGGTTTTCCCTATGAACCCAATCTTTCTCTAGGTGTTGCATGGGTGTGCAACTGGGCAAAGTAACGAATGCAATATCCGGTATAGTGCCTGTTCACCAACTAAACTTGCGAGGAGAGAAAAATCGTAATTAAGGCCCTTATGACAAATCTGTTTTTAATCCCTGAGCGGCGGCTACCCATATTTCTATTTATTCCCCAAGAACGGCAGACTTTATATCAAGTCCTGGCTTTGTATTGTCTCTTGGACGGGAGACTTGATGACTAGTGTTCATTTCAAGTTGTAAATCAATTTCATTTCTCAAGTCAAGTCACAAGTGAATTTCTCCAGAGTCTCTCAAGTCAAACCAAAAACACTGACTTGAGCCCCAGTCGGCAAGTTGAGAGACCAGCTCTGCCGTGGTAGTACTGACACAGCTAAATCTGTATAACCACCCCCCAGCCATGTGAGTGTCTTGGGGGTGGTTATACAGAATTAGCCCAAGGGCAGAGCTGGTCTCTCATCTTGTTGGCTTCGGGTCAAGTCAGCTTTTGGTTTTTGACCCGTGACTTGACTCTGGAGAAAATGACTTGTGACTGGACTTGGGAAATAAGATTGATTTACGACTTGAAATAAAAACTAGTCATCAAGTCTCCAGCCCCAGAGACTTACATGTATACTGCATAACCAAAACTGCAGTCACCTGCTCCAGGGGAATAAATTGGGAAATGCCTACCTGCCACAAAGTGGTTAAAATCCCATTCTTGATGTGGAACTAATTGAGATTTTGACTGGTTTTTTTATTTTTTTTTAATTTAACAACAGCTTGATGCTCTTTTCAATGCAAGTATGCTGCGAGACTACGAATCCGTTTTCGTAAACTCCATCACGATGTCCAATCAGCTAGCACGCGTCATTATGACGCTGACTTTCATGCCAAACTCCTCTGTAACCGATGAAGAAATCATAAATGCGTTTTTGAGTGGACTGGTTGGGAGAGACCAAAATGTGGTCCCACCGAACAGCAAAGTTTACAACAGAACTATTGGTGTCGGCAATCCAGGTACAAAAAGATTCTTACAAATATAGTCCCATATTGCTATCACAAATTATTACTGATGATGCATTCACATTAATGATTTTGAGGAATGCTACCAAAGCAAAAAGAAAAGAAAAATAATCTCCATTGTATATATTGTACCTCATAGCCCCGATTCCCCTTCACGATATACACTTTCTGAGGCCAACTTGGCCAGCATGTCCTATCCGGCCCCTTAAAGGTAGAACACATTTGCAGTGACCCCCAATTTTTGTTCACGAGTTGACAAGAAAAACCTTACTAAAAGTGTTAATAACAATGGTACCAGACACCACATTATTTATTTCAGTCCAAAATGGTATTTCAGTCCAAAAAGTCTTTTGCAAAAGACTTTTTTAACCATTCAACTCAACACAAAAACCATGCATGGATTTTTCCAGTTTTCAGAAGTATTACTGCACCTATATGGCTGAAATTTCTACAGGGCAGTTTTATCAACATGGACTTCTAATCACGAGTGGAGATGACGCCCAATCGTGTGTTCTTCCTTTAAATTTCATAAGGCTTCTATGTACATTTGTACACTAATACTCATTTGGAATAAAGTTAACCGTAGTGCCTTTCCAGTTGGCATCGGCAGGGGTCGAAATCAACCTGATTTTTCATGCTGGTCAGAAGGTCCAGTACATTAGAGAACTCTGCTAGTCCTACTCAAAATTGGGTGGTCCACCGGTGCTTTTCAAAATGGCACCGAGATACTGCAAGACTTTCTGGTTTAAGGTCATTAGTGCAGGATTAATGGGATTGCTTTTTCATCCAACACTGGGGCATGTCTGGAGAGATCAGAGAAAGAAATGTAGTTATCTGAAAATGTCTAAAGCGATCAGGAATTGTTTGTGGTAACCAGGAATTCTTCGCATTGAGTAAGAAATGTTTACTGTGGATTAGGCATCCGAGAATGTTTCCATGAGTCAGTAAATGTTTTCTTTACTGGTCCATCGGACCAGTGTCTTTGGCGGATCTAGTGGTCCTTCTGATTTTTTTACTGGTCTCGGACCACAGGACCAGTGTTAATTTCGACCCCTGCATCAGTGCCCTTTGAAATTCAGACAAAATCAAGGCTGCCTCTTATTTTCATAATGTCAAATCAAGGCTGATGTAGCTAAGCCTGCCCCTAATTTTCATAACGTAAATGCCTGCATTCCTGTCCATTCTACAGTGATTAACCCATGTGAGGAAGGCACATTCGAGTGTGGAGAGAACGCAGCCTGTGTTTTCATGGGCATCAGTAACAAGCACGGATGCGAGTGCACACAAGGATGGTCTGGTGATGGTTTTGGAACTTGCACAGGTTGGTCATTAGAAGAAAGTTACAGTAAAAAATGTTTTTCCCCCCAGAATTTTTCACTTTTCCCATGTTTGATCTCATCAAAGGCATAACAGAGCTGATTTTGCCGACTCTAAAATCTGCTTTACTCACGACTGAGGCTAAAGGTTTGACAAATCGAAATTTGATTGTACTTTGGATTTTAATGCTAATTATACAAACTTGTTTCTACTAAGAACTTTCTAAGTTCATTGGTGCCCAAGCCTTACAACACATTCTGTAAACATAAACAAAATTAAACACAATGTGGTTGGTTTTTTTTGAAAATGTTGCAGAATTTTTGACCAAATCCATCTTATGTGTCATGAGACGTGGTGAAGCATGTGTGAAGCATTCACCACATGTGAAGCAATCACCACACACAAAAGATGGATTCATAAATTAATAAAAAGTGACAATTTTACCAAACAGTATGAATATTGGGTTTGTAATTAATGTTTTTGTAAAAATGTACACAAAATCCATATATAGATTTTCAAGGTTTTCTGAAGCATTGATGCATCTATGTAGCTAAAATTTCTTCAGGCTTGTTTGCCAACATTTTTCGTTAGAAATTTTACACTCTTTTTCCACGAATCTTCAAAAAGTTGTATCTTGCGAATGATACATAGGGCCTTTAAGAAGTTGAGGATAAAATATTATTAAGGTTTTGTATTTAATAGAGTTGCATACATTTATTTTTTTCCTATCTTTGTTTTGTTAGATGTGAATGAGTGTCTGAACGACCCTTGCACTGGGCTTGGAGAGGTTTGCATTAATGCTCCTGGTAGTTACAGTTGTGCTTGCAATAGTGCCAACGGTTTTATAAGACAAGGAAAGAACTGCGTCGGTAAGTAAAACATTGTACCAATACAAATGCGAAATTAACGGCCTTTATACTTGGGCTTTATATAATTTGCAAAGACCCAAAATTTGACTTTATGAGTTGACAAGAAAAACAACTTAATCAAAATGTTGATAGCAATGGTAACAAACACCACATGAATTTATTTCTGTCCAAGATGATACTATGTCAGAAATTAACAACTGAAGGTGGATTTTAAATAAATGTGTTTAACATTTTCAAGCTTGTGGTATGCCGACAAACATTCATCCGGTTTTTTTTCCCCCACAAGTGTCCATCATGTATCAAGGACACTTCACTATCTACGAAGTCAACAGAATTGCGGAGGATGCACGGTTTGTTCCTGCTCTCAAGGACCCAACATCCAAGGAATTCTTGAACCTTGGTCTTACAGCTTCCGGAGTGGTAAGTTCTGCTTTGCATTTTCTGCTGTTGGTCGTTGAGTCTGAATCTCCCACCCCTCACCCCTACTGAGCGACTTTGTCGGCACTCGCACTGGAAAAACCCCTCCCTGGAAAAATTCCTGGAATTGTGAAGAAAAAAACATTAATATGAAAGAAATGGTTCAAAAAATCTCAAGAAGATTTATTCACAGGGTAATAAAAATGGGAAGCACAAAGCATTCATTATAATTAGGGAATACATGTATATCGCTAATTTCACTTGGTAAATGTACTGTGCACTACTCATAATATGTTAGTGATATTGTGAGATATACACATATATTTTATTGAGGGTATGCATTCTGCTTGAATTGTTTTGTATATGATTAACAATTGGATCTAGAGAAATCGCTTCGTTCGACGATGACTCAACGATGATTCGACGAAGAGATTTCCTGATATGACCGCACGCCTCTAATTTATTCGACGATAATTAGAATCGCTTCATCCGACGAAGAGATCGCTTCATTCGATGAAGCAAATTTGTAATGTGAACGGCTCCCTTCGTTCGACGAAGTGATTTGACAGGCCTGTGGCACAAGTGCGTTTTGCGTCGAGTGCCTAGCAAGAGTTTTTTTTGACGCGCCGCTGGAAAACCACACAGCGCGTCTTGACGCTTCGAAGCTCAGCGCTTGATGTGCGACGCACATGTATGACCTCCCACGGCTTCATTCGATCTTCGAAAGCGGTCACTCTTCGTTTGATTTTCATTAGGTGATATATGAACGCATGCTTCATTAACTAACGATGATTAACTAATCTTCTCCGAACAAAGTGATTTCTCTAGTGAGAATGGGGTCAAAAGTCCTCTTGTCAAAGGAATAGGTGAAAACGGTCATTTGGAAAACAAAATTCCAAAATCAACAACATACCAATATCCCCAACCTAGAGGGCCGTCCATAAAGTACGTACACATGAAATGCCCATTTTTTAGGCCGCACCCCCTCCCCCTTGTACGCATGTCGTACGCAGTGGCTCAAACCCCCTTCCGTCTGAAGCCATGGTCAACTTGTCCATCCTTTCCCGATTTACTAAAAGCATTGGCTTGGACTCCCCTCCCCCTGTACGCATGGTGTACGCAATGTCAACAACCCCCCTCCGTGCGTACGTACTTTATGGACGGCTCCTTATTGTGAGTATTGTACTTCGTTTTATGCAAAAAGAATGAATTTTCTTGATGCACTTTCCATTCTATTTCATTTTTCTTATTGCAGATTCGCCGTTCAATCCTCATGGATCGATATCTACAAGACTTCTTCCATGACAGTAGGGTCTTGGGTTTCTCAATGGCCGATGGAGGCACCACGGTTGATTTCATTATCGTGTTCCAGGATACCGTGGCAACCAGTAGCTCTGTGATTCAGCAGGCCTTTGAAAACCAGCTGGATGCTGATTCTGTTATCGTGTCCGGAACAGCGAACCTGGGCAATTTGACGCTTTCAAGACAGTCTATTAACATTACAGGTGAGTTTCTTACCTTCTACATTACTGAATTGTTCACCAACTACGTTATCAAGCATTTTTTGCTACATGTATTGTGATATAACCCTCGGGGTAATGGCATTGTTGAGCACTTAACCATTAAGAATTGCAACAGAATTTAAAAATGTCAAATTGTTATCGAAAACGAGGATCTGTGGTTTCTTTCGTGATAAAACGGCAAATGAAACAACCCATGACGTTTGCTCAGCATCTGAAACGATCAGCTGCCAGTGTCAATTTAAAATTTGTCAATTGCTATAAACCAAACACTCGAGTCCATTCAAACATTTTTGTTAACTTTCTGCTCGACCCAACACATGCTGCACTCTGGTTTTAAGCAATGGGGACTGTGTAAACTTTTCTATTCACAGACAACAGTGCTATATTTTAATATTTTTCACTCCATGGATGCATAACTTGCAAATAGCCAAGGAAATTATAACGAAGCAATATAATCAATTCACACTGTTTTTTGTAAAAGCTCAATAATTCATACTATTTTACAGAAATCAACACAGTCTGCTCAACCACATATTGTGTGAACGGTGGAACTTGTATTAACGTGGACTTCATGAGGACCTGCACGTAAGTATCCAATATTGAGGTGATTTTTGTAGAAAACCAACATTTTGGAAGTTTACTTTGGACAAGCTTCTTCTAACCTCGACTGCATCCGATTTCACGAAAAATTGCGTAGCTTGCGCAACTTTTAAAATGGCATAAGCCCTATAGGCTTGCGTGTAATTATCACAGGTACATGTATGTTGCACAGCTTACGCAATGAAAAGTTGCGCAAGCGCGCTTACGCAGTGCGTAAGGATTCGTGAATTCGGCTGCTAATCAGTAGTAATAATGTAGTAATTTGTGATAAGCTCACTTGACATGTGACAAATCACACGACACAATAACAATATAATAATTTTACTCCAATGTATGATGTGACTCGTGTTACATATAGACTGTATCGAATAGCCGCCATCTTGTAAGGCAGTTTCTTTGTTCCTTGAGGACATGCATGGTTGCACATTTTGTGCTTACATTGTTGAACAGTTCAAGTAACAAAAGATTACGTTCTATTGCCCAGTGCAACATGCATTTAAGATAAATTTTTCACCAATTTTTGCAGATGCCCAGAAGGGTACACAGGCAGCCAATGCGAAAACGTCATCTCTACTGAAGTTCCCATAACGAGTGTGATAACTACACAACCGAACAGCACACTATCAACTGTGATTGTGACAACTGCATCAGCACCAATGACCACGTCACCCACAGGTGGGTAGTGGATAGGGGCGTGGCTAGGAGGGGGTGGGTGGGGCATGGAGGGTGAACATCGGGGTTGTAGTCGGGTCCATCACAAGTCCAGAGCTGATAAAATCATAAGTCCATGACAAGTCCCTCACAAGTCCAGTAACAAGAAGCAAAGGATGAACACACACAAAAGAATGCCTTTGTTGGAGTTCATTTGAATAGCTTGTGACTTGAATTAAGACCCAGGGACTTGTGATGGACTCGACTACAACCCTGGTGAACATTGACCCTGTGTACTGTGTGAAAAAAAACCTCGCACTGTTCACCGAGAAAGTTATGTTGATTGCTCTAGTTGACTATTTTTGTCCTGCCAATGTATTTAAATATTCAGGTTTAAGATGTTTATGTAACCCTCCCCGGGGTTAAGGGGTGTGTTCCAAGTTGAAATACAAATTTTAAAAATGAAATGAAATGAGATGAAATTAATTATTAGAAATGAAAACAAATTGCCATTGTTATTAGCAGAATGTTGTATTAACAGTGCTGATATTGAGGTTCGACCGGATGTGCAACTTGAATGTTTGCTTATTAGAAAGTTTTGACTCCACACAAGCAGAATTATGCTAGATGATGTGCTGTTCTGCCCTCTGGAGTTGCAATGTCATGTACATGTGCCATACACTCAGGTGGTTGAAATAATAGCTTAATTGCTTGTTAAATTGCTACACTGAATAAAATTCGTTTTGTTTTTCTCTGAAGGTGGTTTGTCGGCTCTCCAAATTCTCGGAATCTCACTGGGAACAGCGGCATTTATTCTTCTAATCATATTGATGGGCCTGTGCATGTTGGTGGCACTTCGCCGCCGTCAAGTCGCGGCCCGTCAGCGTGACAACCACGAGTATTTGCGACCCCAGTCCTATCGCCCAAAGGTCTACCACAATCCGCCACTTGGAGCCACGCATGTCTCCGCGTATCGCGCCTATCGTCAGCAAGTTGAGGAATCGGCGAATGACGGCAGTAGTTACGTGGGCTCGTTTGATCGTCGTAGTGAAGAGAGCCGAATGCAACATCTTGCTAGTGTCATCACACAGTCTCCATATCTCAATGTAAGAATAATGGCCAGGACATATCTTTTCGCATAGAAAACCTGAGATATTCAATCCAATATCATTCACTGGTAACAAGTAATGTCTTTTTTTCTTTCTATTACTCCTCTTAGAGCTTTAGGTAGTGTTAAGTAATGTTCTTTGTCAGGGTCAACTATACAACTATACATGCCTATCAATTGAAGGTGTGTTTACAGAAACTTGAATTTCACTGAGTTGAACATAGAAGAAATTCAGGGCGGTTTTGGCACTTTAAGGAGAAAGTTACAGGGCGGTTTTAAGGCACTTTGAGAACTGTGCGTTAACCAAAAATAAAATGTACATTGAATTATGCACAAAATGACAGAAACGGCAATTTTGTTTTTCCCCCAGCAAACAACAAAGAACAACAATTTGCATGATTGTCCATTACTGCAATTGTTCAACCATTCCTTTTGAAATCTCTTATCTATAACCCCTTGTACCGCTAGCATCAGTTTATCTAAGTAAAGGTAAAAACCTCAATGAAATTTTTTTTCACAATGTTTAAATTAGCAACATTGGTTTTGTATCATTCAACATTTCTGCCTCTACAGGAACACATGAGGGCCAGAATCTCCAATATGGTGGACTATAGTGAACCGTTTAACGTACAATCAGAGTTTATCCGTCCTTATGTTGCGTCGGGACAGGAGGCTTATTACATCCAACGACAACATGACCTGGTGAGTTTGTCTTGTTAAGTAGGGTTCCCTTGGTCTTTAATACCCAATGTAACTTGATTAGCAGTGTATACTCAGTGTTTCACCAACTAATATACATGTACTTCATCAAGCATGCTCGGGTGGGACTCGAACCCACAACATCCTGCATACTAGGCAGCATACCTGCCAACTAGTCCGATTTTATAGTATTATTTCCGATTTTTAAGTGTTTAAAAGTGTTGAAAATTGGAACAATCGGAACAGTCGACTTGACCTGATTCCCCGTGCACGCCGCATCTACATGATAACGGGTGCAGTACTAGGTCAACATGACCGTTTGTACCAACTCGACCATTGCAAGTTTCATTGCAGTCCATTTTTTTTTTATTCGGCAATGTTAGCAGGTGTGAGACAGACGTCTTAAAGGCCCAGTGGATCATTTGCAATGACCCCAAAAAGTAATCAACGAGTTTACAGGGGAAAAGTTCTGAAAGTAAAGATTGTATTAATAGCAACTATCCAATGAAAGGTTTTCGCTCAAAATGATATTTTACCAGAAAATAATCTGTAAAGATGAAATTATTTAGATCGTTTGCAAACGATTTACTTATTTTTGGTTCGCATCTACGCGGTCCAAAATGCATGGGCGCTGTGTACTACGTGTGCGTGTTCCAACGCGATGCATTTTTATGGATCGCGCGCACACGCAGTACATGTGCGCCACAGAGTGCATGACGCAATTAAGCCACATATAGTACCTGATCAACTGAGAACGAATATTTGAAACACCCCGCCAAGACCACAAAAACGCAGATGGATTTTCATGGTTTTTTTAAACGTGGTACATTTGACAAAGCTGAAATTTCTTCGGATGAGTTTGTTTATGTCTTTCTTTTGATTTATAATGGTTTTATTCGCAGAATCGCTCAAAAACAGATCATCCACAGGGCCTTTAAAGGAAGGGAAACACTTGTTTAAAGTTATCAACGAATCAAAAATATTACCGATGCCCGGTGCATAAACCTTCATAAGAATCAGGAAACTTGTTTTCAATGTCGGCAACACAATTAACTTTGATGATAAGCTACGCACCTTGTCGGGAAGAATAAATGTTAATTAGTGGTTGTTTTGCCCTTACTCAACATTACATGATTATGTTTTAGTCTCAACATTACCCGAGTGCATCACAAGATCTTGGCCCGTAGACTAGCAGCAAAAGGGGGTAGTAAGTTGGACCAGGTGTGGGTGCAAATTTAGGCGGTACATAATCGGTGTAAAGAACTGTTTTATGATTGTTTATCTTTCTGCACAGGAGGAAGAGTTTGACAGGCTAAATCACGAAGACCGCAGATTGCCTCGCTCTTACTTCTTCAGGAATAATCGAAGATAACCCCGGACTTGTCATGTGTGCTTGCAAATTTTGCAGCTAACTTTTTATGTCAAATTTTTAGCCTATACGTACAGATTTTTGTGAAATACACCAAATGTGCAATTATTTTGTAAATGTCTGACATTTTAGTGACTTTTTTATTGGAAAGGATTGAAAAATTCCTCTCCAATGAGAAGCTGTTTATAATATGTGTAATGTCATGTCGTAATGTGTTGTCTTAAATCGGAGCAAAAGGGTCGGTGTTATTTTTTTAAACTTAAGTTAATATTGGGAATTCACAACTGTCACTCCAGATAGATTTCAATAGATTTCATTTTCGTGTTTAATGTCTTGCTGTTTGGAATATTAGGACCTAAAGATAGTTAGTGACATATCCCTGGTTGCAATTTTCTTTTTAGTCATGACAGTGACGTCACTGTGTTGGCATGACACTCGTTGTGAAATGACAGTGACACTAGTGTCATCAATGGGATATATAACAGTTGTTATTGTTTGATTGGAACTTGCTGTGAAATGAGTGGCAACAATTAGACAAAAATATTGGCGCGGACAGCGTCATCAATGTGACCATTGAGGTGGTCACTGTGTTGGCATTGAAACCGCTGTGAAATGACAACTGTCATCTCGGGACAATAAAATTATGGAATGACAGTGATGGGTTCATTTTTAAAAGTAAAAAATGTATTAAAGTAAAGTTTATAATTTAATTGCTGGATGTTTATTTTTTTAAAGAAACCATGTGGTAAATTTGTTTATATTTTGTATATTGGTGAAGAGAGGTTGTGAAAATTATGCAAATTTTTAATTTAACGCTAGGAATATCCAACAATTATTTTTTTCTGTCCAATTTGAGTCGAAGCCCAAAGATGCAATCGCTTTCACTGCCACAAATAATGTGAAGATTTGTATTCACCAACATTTAGATCACGTGGTAACTAATGGTATGATACGCATTATATTGCTTGGTTTGCTTGGTTTGCTTTACACAAAGTATGCTGTTCTAAGTTGAAAGATGTCTATTTTTAGCTGATATTTGTAAATTTGTTTTTCTTCTTAACCATCATCAATGGTACAAATATATGGCTAAAAGTTTAATTATTGGTACTAACTGTACTGTTTTTAATAACAAAAATAGTGGTGTGTATTTGTGCATCCATTCCAACAAGATGTTTGTAAAAATCCAATGTATAGAATTTTATATTTTTGTTACATTTTCCACCGCTTTGTAGATTTGGTAATAAAGTTTGTATACATTTTTTTAAAAATGAGCATCCTGTGTTCAGTCACTCGTTACACATTTAAGGTAAAATGGGTCTTTCCACGCTAATGGGCCGATTTCAAAAACAAGTCAATAATTCCTTTCAGATTTCTTCAGTTTATCTCCAACTTAAAGAAATAACCTTGTACTGTTCTTGGGGGGGATAACTTTTGCCCAAAAAGTTAGGAAAATGCTGCCACGACACGCATCTCTGAAAACCCCGTGCGCAATTTTCCCCTTCTACCTATGTAACGTGAACAGACAAATGTGTCAATTTTGTCTGTCCACGTTACATACATATACATGCAAGGGGAAATGTATGTTGTGGCAGCATTTTTGTACCTTTTTGGGCAAACATCTCCCGAGAACAGTACAAGGGAATTTCTTTAAGTTTGAGATAACTGAAGACATCTGAAATGTATTATTGACTTATTTTTCAAATAGGCCCATCAGCGTGGAAATTAAGACCCAAATACATGTTTCAAATATAAAGAGAATAACTTTTGGCAGTGTTTTTTTTAATTATTATGGCCTTTTCCAAATCTCGTCTCCGGCTCCACTCCGCCATCTTGAAGCCGCATACCAAACTTCGGCTCGACTTCATTTTGAGGCTTCGTTTTGGCCCAAATGAGGCTCCAAAACGAAGTCAACTAAAGAGGGGACTTCGGCCGGCATGAACTGGAAAATCACGTGACAGCAACAGAAACTTTGTGAGGTTTGCTAAACTTTGCCGCCGACAAAACTCGTCTGCCAGTGCTTTAAAAAAGCCGGTGAAAAAGAGTGGTAGGCATACTAGGCCCGACTAGTGTTCCAAATGGTTTTAAGCCGGAGGCGGTTGGAGCCGGAGCCGCATGAAGCTGGAGCCTGAAGTCGAGATTTGGAAAAGGGCCTATTTCTGGTCTAATGTGCCATATTCGCAGCCCAAGGGCTGAATTGAAGAGGCATAACAATAAAACATGTAACAAAATTTAAAGTTCATATTAAAAATCCTAAAAACAAATCCACACATACAGTATTTGGCAAGTAGAGTGAGACAACCAAAAACCTATAGAGGGCGCAATATCGACATGATTTGGACAGCGCATAATATAGTCCAGAATTTAACCTTAAAGGCAAGACTCGTCAGCAGTACGCGCACCGAATTCGTGCCACGAAATACGCAGCTCCGTGTAGCAAAGGCATGGAGCTGCGTATTTCGTGGCACGAATTTGGCGCGCGCGTTGCTGACGAGTCTGTGCCTTTAAGTTCCCTGAGAAATTTCAGGGAACTATATCTCCGCCTACCTAGTCTGATTGGACGCAGCGCTCGTCAATCATGTGTGCCAAGCGCGCCGAATACTCGACGGCCGGGAATCAATTCTCGAAAATTGTCCGCGCAATGTACGCATCGGCCTCCTATGCGCTGTGCATTATGGACTACCGGTAATAATGCATCGCGTAGGAACACGCACACAGAGTACACAGCGCCCATGCATTTTGGACCGCGTACCATAGATGCGAACCAAAAATAAGTAAATCGTTTGCAAACGATCTAAATAATTTCATCTTTACGGATTATTTTCTGGTAAAATTATATCATTTTGAGCGGAAACCTTTCATTGGGTAGTTGCTATTAATTCAATCTTTACTTTCAGAACTTTTCCTTTGGTCCTTTGGTCCTTTGGTAATTATCCTCCTGAATACTCCACGCGGAAGTCTAACAAGGAGGCCTTGGGGAAGTACGAAGACCCAGAGGGGACATTTAAGTATTATGCTTTTTTAATTTTTAATACGTACGTACGTGATAATAGTACGTACGTACGTGATAATAATAAGTACGTACGTATTATTATCACGTACGTACGTGATAACAATACGTACGTACGTGATAATACTACGTACGTACGTGATAATTTATCACGTACGTACGTATTATTATCACGTACGTACGTATTATTATCACGTACGTACGTGATAATACTACGTACGTACTTAATATTATCACGTACGTACGTATTAAATTATCACGTACGTACGTGATAAATTATCACGTACGTACGTACTAAATTATCTCGAACAAACGTACTAATACTACGTACGTACGTAGTATTATCACGTACGTACGTAGTATTATCACGTACGTACGTATTACAAAAATTAAAAAGGAAAATACTTAAATGTCCCCTCTGGGTCTTCGTAGGGAAGTGGAACTAAATTAAATCCTTAAAGGTGTTATGGTTTGGGACGTCTATGGTGTCTCGAGAGAGCTTGTTCCATTTCCGGATAGTTCTGGGTAGGAATGACTGCATATAGATGTCTGTCCTTGCTGCAATTTCTGTGAACTGTTGGTTGTGAGATCTACGAGCCCGTGCTGGTTTGGGGACTATGGATGATGGGTTAATGTGAACTATGTTATGTATTATTTTGTAGAAGTAGGTAAGTTGGTTAACTTTCCTTGTCTCTTCCAGTGAAGACCAGCCTAGGGTTGTCAGCATGTCGGTCACACTGCTCGGCCTGGAATAATCTCTCGTTACGAAGCGAGCAGCCCTCCGTTGCACTTTTTCCAGGGATGTTACGTTCTTAGCTATGTGAAGGTTCCAAGCAATGCTGCCATATTCTAGGTGTGGTCTGACTAGTGCTAACTTAAAAAGTACAGCTTTTCTTTGACTGATCTGGATGCAGAATGAAAATTTCTTTTGATGAAGTTCAGTATATATACGACTTGCTTTGGATGTGGCATGTTCCGTTTGACGATTCCAACTTAGGTTATTCTGGATGATTATTCCCAAATATGTGATGTTGGTTTTCTCAACGAGGTTGGATCCTAACATGATGTAGTTAGTTTTGCCAGGGGCCCGCTTCCTGGAGATTCGCATGATGTTACATTTGCTGGAATTAAATTTCATTCCCCAGGTTTGCGCCCAGTTAGCCAAGTTGTCCAGGTCTTTTTGGAACATCAATTCATCAGTTGATGAGCAGATCTTCCGGTATAACAGGCAGTCGTCGGCGAAAAGGCGAGTTGTGCCAGTCACTGATTTGCTTATGTCGTCGATGAAAAGTAAAAACAGTGGGGGCCGAGCACAGTGCCTTGTGGTACGCCACTGTCGACACTTTGCCATTTCGAAGATTTTCCATTTACCACAACTCTTTGTAACCTGTTGGTTAAGAATTCCTTGATCCATTTCTGTGTTTTTCCCCTTATCCCGTAAAAGTCTAATTTTTGAACCAGTTTTTGATGAGAAACTACGTCGAACGCTTTGGAGAAGTCGAGTACTGCCATGTCTGTGGTGATTTGATTATCGTAATTGTAGGAAATATCATCTAGAGTTGTTACGAGTTGGGATTCGCAGGACAGGCCTTTACGAAAAGCATGTTGGTTTTCGTTCAGGATGTCGTGTTCCTGGAGGTGTTTCATCAATTGGCTATCAATGATGTGCTCTAATAACTTGGAGCAAACAGAGGTCAACGACACAGGTCTGTAATTTACTGGGTCTGCACGAGAGCCTTTCTTAAAAATGGGTGTTACGTTGGCTTTCTTCCAGTCAGATGGTAGAGAACCCAGGTCAAGTGATTGTTGGAATATGAATGCAAGTACTGGGGCAACTTCATCGGCAGCTAGTTTCAAGATTTTGTTTGAGATGTTGCCGGGACCGACGGCCTTGGAGGTAATTAGCGACGTCAGTAACTTGAGAACTCCGCTAACAGACACGGTGATGTTTGTCAAGTCTGGGTAGGGACTCGGTGGTAGAACTGGTTGTACATCGGTGTTATCCCTGCTGAAAACACTACAGAATTGATCCTGTAGGGCTTCAGCTTTTTCTTGGTCAGATGTGATATTTTTCCCGTTGAGTTTTAGAACCTGAATCCCTGTGTTGTCTTTACGAGTGCTGTTTACATAGCGCCAAAACTTCTTGGGGTTATCTGTAGATGTAGTTTCTTGTAAATGTGTGCGTTTTGCCCTTCGGATTTCGCTATTCACTTGCTTTTGCAAAAGTTTGAAATTTTCCCAGTCGGAGTGTAGACCGCTTGTTACTGCCTTCACATAGCTGCGCTCTTTCTTCCTGCAGCGACGGATAAGGACAGTAGTGAGCCATGAGGGTCTAAGACGTCCCTGGACTGTTTTTTGTGGTACTAAGTCGTTAGTTATTTTTGTCAGCCTGTCCCTAAAAATACTCCAATTTGCTTCAACTGTTCTGGTTTCTGGAGATGACTGCATGAATTCAGTCTGAAGTTCGAGGACAGATTTTTTCAGCTTGGATTCATCCACGTCGTTCCACTTGAAGATGGTCCTACACTCTCAGAACGCTGGTTAAAATATCACTGGTTAAAAATCAGTTGGTTAAAAATCTCCCAATGTTGGTTAAATTCTCCGAGTTGGGTAAATGTTTCTTTAACCAGGGGTTGGTTAAGAAATATACTGCTTTCTGGTTGGGTAAACTGCGAGTTGTGTAAAATATAAGATCAGAGGGCTGTATTTTAACCAACTGTGGTTATAATTCATACCCCCCACAAAGCGAAAGTTGGTTAACAAATTCGCCCAACCATGTCACGTGGTGTCCAGTGAAAGCTACCATTGGTTAGTGACTAGATTGTCTGCAGAAAAGCAGCAGCGATAAAATGCCAACGCGCGTTCGTTTCGTGTGTGTGTGCCTTGTACGTGTAAAACTATACACAAACGAATACAGGACTGTGTCATGGCGGATGTGTTGACGGCAAATTTGCAAAATGTAGTCGTGTTTCCGAGCCGAAACAACTAATTTAAGGTAAGTTCTGCCTCGTTAATTGTCTGGTCTGATCGGTGAATGGTGGGGAGACATTTTAGTGGTTGCTAGCGGTCGGTTTTGGAAACCTTTCTCGAAAATTTAAGCCGAAAGTGTTATTTTCTACCCGTACGGGTTGTCACGAGTATAACGTTACTTACACGTTGTAGGCCGTGTGCACGTGCAGCGAGTGCGGGCCGCGCCACAAACTACATCGTACACCATACTCGCTACGCAAGGCCTATACGTGTAACTTTTCCCCACCACTCCCGCCGGGCTGCCCCACCCATGGAGGAAGGAAAGACTCCTTCCTCCATGCCCCACCTAAGAGGCAGGGTTGTCACTTTTCGAATGACAATTCTCCACCCGTGGGGAAAAATTTGGGTTACAAACTCCCCACCCATGGGGCAAAAGATGCACGTTTTGCTCCCTGTGCGCTGACAATTTGATTTCCATGCGTTTAAGTCCCACCCTGGGGCACGGAAATCGTCGGACCAAATCCCCACCTAAGGGGTGGGGCATCGCGGGGTGGGGTAGCGCGGGGGAGGGGTGGGGGCAGTGATAGGTGCAATATTAATAATAATGAATATTTGTAATGCGCTGGTACGGTATCCATCAGAAAGATTATCAGATGCTATTAGTTTAATAGTAGTACCGGTATGAATGGATGGGTCACATATACCGCCTTTGGATCTTACTAATAGTTAATAGTCCTTGTTTCATTTTGTTTATCCACAAAGGAGGGGATGATCGGATCGGATTTGGCATCTTGGCAGCAACTGTTACTCGACAACAACTATGACAGCAGAAGCCAAGGCGGCATAACCACTCATCGTGCACATCAGTTGATCTGACTAGGCTACTGCTAAGCAAGGCTTCGGCGTGAACCACGTCTTCTTGATCAAAGCTGCATTTTGGCCACTTTTTCGACACAACTACAGGTTGAGTAAAAAAAACTATACACTTTTAAAATTACTTGTTTTGTTTCAGTGTATAAATATTTATTTGGGATGTTTTGACAACCTGTATTTTGGATAAGTTCTGCTGTGTTATTTGGTAGCAGTTCAGTTAAATTATGTTTCATGCATGACTGCACATGAGGCAAATAAGGGTGTCGGGTGGAACACGACTCGCGCCAATTCAGTATGGCTAGGAAAAAGAAAAGGATTTGAACCAGTGCAGAGCTGCCATCCGTCCCGGATTTTGCAACAGGTTCTTTGGAAAATAATTAATTTGTGTTCCACCTGACACCCTTATTTGCCTCATGTGCGGTCATGCATGGAACATAATTTAAAGGACACAGGAGAACCTATCCAAAATACATGTCAGAACATCTCATATAAATATTGGTACACTAAAACACAAAAAGTAATTTTAAAAGTGTACATATACATGTAGTTTTTTTTACTCGCACTGTAGAACGAACTTGCCATTGTAATTGCAACTCGGAAATGTTGCAAGTGTTATTTCCTAATCTGAATTTAACCTTTCTTTGGCTGTGTAAACCACAAAAATAAAAGTACGCTCTTCTCTGACTTCATATAGTGCAGCTGAGCTAAACGTCACACAAGCATTCTCGAACTCATTGTTAACACAGTGTGATGTGAAACATTTAAAGATGAAAATTTTTGGAAGCCAAACACTTTCATTTAGAAAATACCAGTATATATTTGGCCTACACCTGCTGCTAAAGTATATGGATGTACATCAAATATCACAAAATAAATAAAATACAAAAATTGTAGAACTGTCAAGTCCATCGTGTGGTGTTTGCCTTTATTTAGTGTCCTTTATACCCAAATATATTTTTTAAAAACTTTTAACATAATAAATTAACCGACTGTTGGTAAAATATTGCCCAATTACTGTGAACAGCATTTCAGTAAAATGCCCAACCATTCGGGTATAACCAACTGAATGGTTAAAATTTGCCCAACTCGGCATTAACCAACAGATTGGTTACAATAAAATTAACCAATAATTGGTTAAAAAGTTTAACCAACCACGTATTAAAATTTAACCAACCTGGGTTGGTTAAGGTTTTAACCAACTGTTGGGATGTTCACCTGGTAATACATGGTTGGTTAAAATTTTAACCAAGTTGGTTAAAATTTTTAACCAACGTTCTGAGAGTGTAGGGGGCTTGACAGAGCGAGGTGCGGTGACGTTTATGTCGGCTAACACTATTGCATGATCGCTAATTCCGGAGTTGCTGTAAACATTACCAACCAAGGTTGGGCGTGTGGTGAAGAGCAAGTCTAAGATGTTATCTGTTCCTGTAACTGGGTCTCTCCTTGTAGTAAAATTTACCTTTTGTTCGAGATTGTAGTCATCTGCGATGTTGATAATTTTGGATTGAATACCGTTTGCCGAGAAAGTACCAGTCTCTGAGTTCCAGAGCATGCCCGGAATGTTGAAATCTCCTCCAAGGATGATAAATGGGGAGTTTACGTGAGCCTGCAATTTACTCAGACTTCTGTCTAGGTTTTCTAGAGATTCTGGCCTGTAGGAGTCTGGGGCTCTATAATATGCAGAGATGAAAATGTCCTCTCCTTTCGGCTTAAGCGACAATTGGCACCAGAGTATTTCACAGCCATCTCCAGAAAGATCAGGACGCTCAATGGCTGAGAAGCAGTCCTTGACCAAGATAAAGACACCTCCGCCACGTCTGTCGTTTCCTCTGTTCCGATAATAACGTCGGGTTGTTCTTGCCCAATGAAGACATGAAGCAATGCTGACTTCCCCTGTATACTGTTACAGTTCATAATTGCTACTTTCAAGAAATTTTGCGTATTTTTAATTTTGTGTCGGAAAGTCTGTTTGGCTTTTAAATCAGTCGGTGTTGACCTAGTTGTCGACCTGGGTGCCGGTTGGGATTGGGTGACTGTGTGGTCAATCTTGAATTTCGGTACATAGGTCTTGAGGCTGAATGCTGGCCTTGGGCTGGAGCAAACTTTTGGGTTGAAAGCTATGTTGCTTTGCGGACTACTGGGATCATTTGAAGCTAAACTATCAAACGAATTAAAAGTCTCAATGTGGTCATGAGAGAAAGATGAACTGGCAAAGTTTAAAGCTTCGCAAGTTGGACAAATCCAGTTAAAACTGTTGAGGTTGATATAGAGTTGATAACTTGCATCTGAAACACCTGAGCATCTGTTATGGATCCAGGTACTACACGCGTCACATTCCATTGCCCCGTCCGTATCTTTAACAGCATTGTGACATATTCCGCATGGGTATTTAGGCTTCCTTCCCCTTTTTGGAGGCCCCGGGTTTTGTTCTATATCCCCTGCTGCAGTCAATAGATTCATTTTGATGAGCCTGTGTTGTATCCCCTTGTCGCTTTTCCTACTAAGTATCTTGAAAATGTAGTACGTGCCGATATAAACATATGGCAATGTAGGCCTTGATAATATGGCAGAGCTAGGTGAGAGGGTTGACATGTTTGCTACAAACTGCAGCGTTCCAGATTTTCCAGTTATAGGCCCTATAAGTACAAAAAAAGGAAACCTCCTACCATACAATCTCCAACGTTCCAAGTCGGTGAGTGCGGCAGGTGATGTCTCTATGGATTGCAGGTACAGGCTCCCAAATAACAACAGCATAAGGAGCAACTTGGAAAAAGTTGACGGCATCGTATTGCTTTCCAACATGGCGTCCCTCCGTGTCCGATACATTCAATGACGATAAAAATTTCAAAGTCTAGATTTCACCACAAGAACGAAGACAAATCACACAAAACGAACAAATATGGAGACAAAATGTCGATAAAAACCTAAGGCTTAAAAAGTTAAATATGGATGGTCACAATAAAAAGTGATTTTAACGGATTTAAAAACTAAACGGTGCGAGTAAAAATGTAAGGTTGTTCCACTTCCCAAGGGCGCCCTCTTGTAAACTCCCCTGTAAACTCGTCGATTACTTTTTGGGGTCATTGCAAATGATACACTGGGCCTTTAAGCGGCATTTTATTGTGTAGCAGCACCCCTTACCCGCACCTACGGTGGCAAGGCACCTTTTAGCGGTGCATTATGGTGTGACAGCACCATTTAGCCACGTCCTATGGTGGGAAGATGGTGTGACAGCACCATTTAGCAGCACGCTATGGTGGGAAGGCGCCCTTTGACAGCGCTTTATAGTGTTACTGACACCCTTCAGTCGCACGCTATGTTGGTTATGGCACCCTTTAGCGGCATATTATGGTGTAACACAGCACCCTTTATACCCTATGGTGGGAAGGCACCCTTAAGCAGTGCCTTATGGTGTTACCAGCCCACTCTAGCTGCACCCTATGGTGGGAACACTGCAAAAACTCTGGTGTTAAATTTGTGACACCAGCCTGGTGTAGAACTTGACGTTATTCTTTTGGTGTTAAAGTAACACCAAATTATTCAAATCTTATTGAATATCTTGGTGTCAATTTTTCTGGTGTTAAAAATAATGCTTAAGTGGGCATGCGCGGAAATCAAGCTATTTGATTGGCTACAGGCATTTCTGATAATTTTTCCACGTTTGGCATACAAACCATAATCATCACGTTGTACTTATGGCTAGACTATCTGCACTGGTTTTTCTTATCAGATCATTATTACTGTACATTCCTTAGGGGGTTGTGACAGAAGAAACAATAAATAAAGGCGTTGCTCTGTCTTCCAAATCATAATGAGGACAATGGCAATTTGCCAATCATACTACTGTTCTACCACGAACGGAAAAGTGTGGGAAAAATTTAAGAAGAAAGACCAATTACTGTAAGTAAAAAGCGGTATATCAATGTGCTCATCATGAAGACGTTTCACAGCGAAACGTCTTAATTTTTAAGGGAAAGTGTCTTCAGTATTGACACCAGAAGAGGATCAAGAGACACAACGGAAGTGTTAAATTAACACTTATGAGTGTTAACTACTTGACACCAGTTAGTGTTTTTGTAACACCAGCTTTTTGTAACACCACATTAACACCAATGTGTGTAGTCCTCTGATAACACTTTTAAAGTGTTAAAAGTAACACCCGTGGTGTTACTTTTAACACCACGTTTTTTGCAGTGAAGGTGCCATTTAGCAGCGCCTTATGATGGGACAGCACCCTTATCAGCACGCTATGGTTGTGAAGGCACCCTTTGGCAGTGCCTTATGGCGTTACTGGCACGTTATGATGGAATGGCGCCCTTTAGTGGCATCTCATTATCTAACAGCACCCAAGCTTTAGCCGCGCCCTATGGTGGAAGTGCACACTAAAAATAGCGGCATCTTATCGTGTAATAGCACCCTTTAGCTGCGCCCCAATTTGGAAGGAAGCTCGCCCCGGGCCGAAACTCCGGGTTAACGAAACAAATGGGAACAGAACTCGGGGTTAACGAACCCTGGGGTAAGAAAAGCTTAACCCGGGGCGGCAAATCTCCGGGTTAAGCAGTTTGTAGTGGGAAAAGGGTAATACTGTATCTAAATTCTTTCCGTATTGGTGGCTAAATGTAGGGCAGAAGAATCCGAGTGTATTTCCTGTGGACCGAATTTATCAAATATAAAAATAATAACTTATATACGTGGCAAAACCAGGGGAGACAACATTACCTGGAGGAGACAGAATAACCAGGAGGGGGACACGAATTAACGGGCGATGGGGGGGGGGGGGGGACACTTTTACCTAGATAATTTCTGTCCCCCGGACAATTTTACCGGAGGACAGATTTAGCTTGCGACTTGAATTAAGACCCAGGGACTTGTGATGGACTTGACTACAACCTTGTACTGGACACATCACATGGTATTTATTTTTCTGTGTACACTGCAAACTACATGTAATTGATTTTCAGGAAACATCTGGTCATACAAATTAAAACAATAAATACTAATTTACACAACAAAACAAACCAAGTTTTATTTAAAAACGGTCACTTTTCACCCAATAAGATGAAAAGCAGTGGACACAAAGCCAAAACAAAATATCATTAGGCATCCAGAAAATGGCAGTGCCGTATTTACAGAAGCTCAGATACATCATGTATACCCAGCAACAAAAGAAACGCTTACATTTTCTACACTTTTTGATTGAAAAAAGCAGTCAAGCTGAGAGGGAGAACTTTCAGCACACAGATGTTTTATAAGCTGTTATGTGAATATTTTGATGTCAACTTAATCACAATAGACATTTAGGTGATTCCATAAATTAGGGTACCAACTTGTGACATGCACATTTTAGGCCCTAAATCCATAAATCATCACCATTCATCCTTTATTTTGTAAAACCATTTTTTAATTTGCATATTTACTCAGTTTCCTAAAAGTTATGGTATGTAAATTCTTTTCAGGGGTTAAGAATCATGTATACCCTCTAAATATCTCCATTCATCGAAAAATTATTGGTTTCTCGCATAAGGGTGGATACTAAAATGACTTTATCTCATTAGAATCAGTGTAACATTTGTTTCATACCATTTATGTGTTTATTTTTGAAGATGTAGTCAATTCCAAGCTAAAAACTCAATTGATTAGTCCGTCAGTGTTTTCATTACACTTTTATGGGACACCAAAGTTTACAAAATGTTTTGTGCTGTATGTTTAAAAGGGTCCACGAAAATAAATCTTTGCTAGAAAAGTCTGTATGTTAAGCTCAGCAAATATTGTTATAGTAAATATTAGGGGGACACCAAAGTGGTCCGACGAAAATCAGAATGACCATATTGTTATTGTTTGCCTAAATTTCCATGTCCAAACATTTAAGTGCTTTTAAACTAAGTACAGGCTTACATTATGCATGGAAATTGAAAAGTTGTGGCAGTTGGTGTGGCCAGAACACTTACAAGTTATGCACTGTCAATTGTTCCCCCTCCCCCCAGGCTGCCCCACCCGAGAGGTGGGGATCGTCTCTTTTCGCAAGACAAAATCCCAACCCCTGGGGCACAATTTAGGTGACAAAAATCCCCACCCTCGGGTGCAAAACGTGCATTTATGCACAAACAATTATATTTCAATGGGTCAAAATCCCCACCCTGGGGAACGAAAAATATGACCAAACCCCCACCTAAGGGGTGGGGCTGCGTGAGGGGTGGGGGAAACAATTGATAGGTGCATAAGAGGGGACACCAAATCTTACACGTGAAACACATTTTTTGCCAAACCTTTTGTATTACGAAAATTAGTATTAGTTCATCAAATGTAGGTTTTATTGTCAAAAGTAATGTGTTATCAATCATTTCAGTTTACAAATAACCAAGCTAACCCACCGAAAACAAGGAAAATCTTAGTTTTAAAATTATGTGTTTAAAATGTCACAAATTTTTGCCTAAAAAGTGATAATTTTAGCCTACTTTTAGTCAAAATTAGGACAACGAATATTCATGATACAAATTTTGAAGGTTTTGTTTAGTACAAATTGATGTTGGTGACACAAGCAAAACTCAAAAAATAACTCGGACTATTGACAATTCAACATGAAAATACAATCTACCCATTCATGCCATTGGGGCCCGAATTTATGGAATCACCCATTTCAAAATTTGATTAAACTAAAAATTTGCATTTCTTTTGTTGCTTGGTATATATTTTATATGTGTCACATTTCTTGGCCTATGTACTAAATTAAAATTAAGATTTGAACTCCACCTTTTTTTACTTCCTCTTTTAACACGTTGACTGCGAGCATAGTTTAACAGGGCGTTCCCACAGAGGGCATTCCCATTTTCTACGAGTATACTCGTAGTGGCAGAATCCGGTACACCTGTTACTACGAGTATACTGTACTCGTAGTCGGCAGTCAACGTTTTAAAAGTTACACAAATTCACAAAGGTACTGTAGGGAGAAAATGGGAATCATTAAAATTTGATGGGACTGCAGAATAAAGTTTCATAAAAAGAAAAATGGGGTGGATTTTGATAAATGTGAAAACAATTGATTATGTCAATGATGGAAATTTTTCCAAAATTTCTCTAATTCTAAAACTCTTCAGGTATTTCCTTTACTAAGCGCAGTTTTTACACCAAAACCCAACCCTGTTACACCATGTCAAATTCAGGTCACTAAGTCCATTATATGTGACCCGCTCTGCAAAAGGTATTTTAATGAGCGTAGAAATGCCACAGATTTCTTTTTATGGTCGCAAAAAGAATACTAGCCAGCGCGACTTGTGACTCTTTTTTGCAGAGCCGGTCACATATGTTGAATAATAACGCATCAAAATTGACCCTAACTCCACATTGAATTTTAATGGTAGTTACAAGGAATATAACAAGTGAATGTGCACCACTCTGCAAAAAAAGCTCTTAAGTCGCGCATGCGAGGTCAAATTTTCATGACCATCAGAAGAAATTTACGGGAGATCCACGCTCATTAACATACAAAAACAGAATGGACATTCCCGGCAGTATCTGGGCACCGCCAGGAATTTCAATTGTTTTTGTATTTTAATGAGCGTGGATCTACCGCAGATTTCTTCTTATGGTCGCGAAAACTCAATCTAGCCTGCGTGACTTAAAGGGGCCTTATTTGCAGAGCGGGTCTCAAATAGATAATTGAGCTGTATTCATTTTTTTACTTAGAGGACGCTTTTTCCAAGGAACATAGTATTTTGATGGTTAAAGCACTCACAAATCCCAAGCAGATAAAAGACTCCAGCTTTGAGTCAGAATGCGTCACCTTCTTATATTTACTAATCATCTTAAGCTGCCCTGTTGCTCGATGGTTTAGTAGAGGGTTTCGGCGTTGCTGTTTCGCGGCTTTTTAATTTTTTCCTTGTTCTTCATAATAAGATCGTAAACCGACAGCTGCAGGAAAGAAAATGATGCATGATTAACTGACTGTAACAAAGATTTTTAGAACCAAACTTGGGATGAGAGAAAAATCGTAAGGGCCTTATCGGGATTTGAACCCAAGACCTCTGAATCACCGGGAAGATGCTCTACCAGCTTTTTTTTTCAGGACCATGTAGGGGTTCTTTTTAACGATAAACGTACATTATTGAGTGGTTTTGGTCATGAACTCTCAACCTCCCATTAAACAAGCCCAAGGTTGTAGGCTCAATACTCACCCATGGTGTGTACTTTCCCCCTTGAGGAAGGTGCTATTTAAACCACAATTCCTCCAGCCTTTGAATGGGATGTAAGGCCGCATGTCCAGTGTGTTGGGTAATGCACTTAAAAGGGGATTCTCCCGTGTTGCTGGCTTGGCTGCTTATGTATCTTGATGTTTAGGCAGTGTACAATAATTAGTGTAAAGTAAGCCTGGGTGATTAGTGTGATTAATCGATATTCATAAATACCTTAGACAGTTTCAGCATCCCTATTGGCTGAGAGCACTTCACGTTTTAAACAGATAATAAAGGCCCAGTCAGTCTTAAACACATTTGAGCCTATGGCTCGCGGCCACACACGCGCTCTGGTCGGCGCGTATGGAACACGCACACAGAAACTGCACGCTCCCGAACGCAAATTGTGCACTATGCATGTGACAAGTACCCGGTCGTGTGCATGCGCGTACAACACGCTTGCATTATGCATAACACGCGCGATCGAACAAAAACAACTCACGCACAGCTAGCAGTTCATACGAACGCGGTGTAGGGAAAGTGAATGCAAAAAAGGTATTTATGAATGGGATTAAAAGGCGTGGACGCTGATAATGGCCCGCGCCCGCTCATTATTGGGATCGGGGAATAAGCTACATTTACCGGTAAGAAAATACCTTCTGCTCTAAGCGTTATCTTTACTGTCCATAAAATACAATGTTTATATGATATTGCCGTTTTGAGCACAGTTTAAGGTTCCAAATGATGTTGAAAAATTTCAACCTAATAATCGTGATTAATCAATTAATCGCGATTATTTTACTCCCGATTAAATGAGCATGTCCAAATGCACAGGATCAGTATTTCGACTGCGTAAAGACTTGCAATGACCCATTTTTGAATCACAGAAACGATCGATTGAATGCTCATGCGATATGCATGTCATGCGATCTTTTCCATACCCAATCGCGAGTAGACTGGTTTCCAATCCACAAATTCCACATACAACGAATGAATCTCATTCATTCGTTCCATGTGAAATATGTGGAGCGGAAACCAGTCTAAATCGCCACAACAAGACAGTGCCACCAATGGCAGAAATTATGGCCGGGTAATTATGTGTAGTGGATGCGCGTAAATAAAGCCAGGGTACCGGGCTGCTTTGTGCCAAAAAAATTCAAAGTCAAAACTGCCCTAATTTTTATGCATGTATACGCAGGTGTGGCGGTGTGTTCATAACTGTTTAACGCCCTGCTGTCCGCTCCCGATAAATCGATGGTTTTTTGACGATATCTCCGGGAAAATGCGGCCTAGAAGCGAGGGAGTTTCAGATTTGTAATGAGAAAAATATGACGGATGTTATGATGTAAAAAACTCGGGACCCATGAGGTAAGCTCCGGGGAACTATGGGTAAAAACAATGTGATCTGGTCACACTCCTTTAATCGATTATTAAATTTTGATAATCACCCAGGCTTACATGTAGTGTAAAGTACAGCGATATCCCCCTGTAAGAGCGCTATATAAATGCTGCAATTATCATTATTATATTATCTTCAAGCAAACTTCATTCCGTGATCCGCCAACCGGGATGTCAAAGTTTCAAAATCACACTAAAATAAGGTTTTTGTTAAAGGAGCTTGTTCAGATTTTTTCCAGATAATAGATTTCACTCTAACCTAACAATCATATAAAATACCTCCCCAAAATACTATCCATGGGAAGAAAACAAGAAATTTGCAATCTCCAATTTAGAAGCAAAAAGGTTGGTGTAATCACTGCACTGCTTTATGGCACTGATAAATTAGTAGTTTTCTTACAATATCCTTGAAAATATATGGATTGAGAGAGCAGAATTTCAGAATGTTAATGAGAAAAATATGACAAATGATATGTATCAAAATCTTGACACACATGTGAAAAACAAGGGGGGGTGTTCAAAAATGTGATCTGGGCAGGCTCCTTTAAAAATATAAAGAAAAAAACTTACATATGTGTTTCTGAGTTCTGCAGAGGTTAGCCTCAAGTTGAGAAATTCCTTTTCATCAATTTCATAAACACTCCTCCTGTAGTCTTCCTGAGTACAACAATTTGGAACAAAATAATTAAGTTGAATCTCAAGACTCCTGGAACTACACTAAAATCCTAAGTTAGGGCGGTTTGCACCACGTACATATAGCAAGCATCTTAAAGAATAACACCCAAGAAACAATACGTGTTAAACAAATGCAACATGTACATTGTTTTACAAAGAGCAAGGCCTGGTGACATGCGCCGAGCGCCAGATGGCTTGACGCGTGTCAAAACCACTTGTCGGTCAAAAAATCCGAGTTCGTCTGGCGTCAACATTTCTTTCACTTCGCCCTCCCTTCATCGCATCCTACATGTATCAGAGGTGAGTTCAACAATGTTCGAATGCCATACGGGCATAAATTTAACAATACCGCATATGCTGGTATACGAACTAGGCTATTTTCGCAGCACGACAGTGTGTCAAAAATGCTCCAATAAACATTCCCTGTTTTGATGCGCGTCAAGGTTGCGGAATGAAAAACATTGTGTGACCGGTGTAATATTATAGAAAACCACACAGAACATTCCAAGCGTCATTTTCAAAAGGTTGTTTAATGCGTGACGCGTAGATGTATGTGTAAACTGGGGTCAATTTCATGGCGCTGTTTAGCAAAACAATTTGCTCAGCACACAATTTATCTGCTTTATATTGCAAAAATGGGTTGCCTGCCAAAATTGTGTGATATGTATTTACTAATATTATGCTGCAATTTAAAAACAAATACAAATTAATACAAATTTGGCTGGAAAGTGGATACAATCTTCACAAAGAATGACAAGACAAGAAATGCAACTCACAACGTGCGGGTATTTGGCCACTTTGCTGATAAGCTTGGCTCTCGTTATGAAGTATCTTGATATTTGATCAAGATAAGCGCCAGTCTCACTTTCCACTTGCCTCAACTCTGCCAATGTGTCCTCCTGCAGAAGGGGAAACAAATTGTATTTTGGTTAAGACTCAGGACCGACCTTAGTCACTTTTTTTATACGGTTCAAAAACAGAAACACAATCTCTAACTGAAAGATCAAAGAGGCTGAGAGATGTAACATTTTATTGGTCAGTAACGTGTACGGACACCTCTTGTGGTAAGGCTGACTGCACCAACCTCCGTAAGAGCCACTGAGGCTGGGTGCGCCACTCTGTCAGAAGTGCCTCTCTTAGCTCCTACATGTACATACACTTGCAGGAAAATTGCATTTCCCTTTTGAACCATTTACTTTAAGTTGTCTATAATGTATGTACATGTATGCCCCAAATGACGGCTGTTTAGACCGATCTCCTTGTGACTGCAACCTTTGCACTTTAACTGGCGACCCAGATTTTTCATTTTCAAATAAATGTGCAGTTTAGTAAGTCCAAATACTATGCTATTGTTGCTATGTGGTGCACGCCTAGTGCTGTAACGAAGTCTGCAAGTTCGGTTCGGTTAGGTTCGACAAAAGTTCGGAGATTTCTTCCCGAACATTTGTTCGGTTCGGGTGGAGTGGGTTGAAATTACCGGTGGAGTGGGTTGAAACATAGAGCAAGGAAACAGAAATACGCCAAGTGCAGCAAACTTTCTTTATAAAGCATGCATTTTTTATCTTCAAAAGTGCTCTTTTACACGGTTTATATGTCGTAATGAACAAGCTTTGGTGGGTTAAAATTGACCCGGGAAACTGAACGGAAATTGCGGCCGGGGCGCTGCGTTACTGTCGGAACTTGCGGAGCGATATGCATTTTGTGTTTTGTGCCAAGTGTATGCATGGTACCATTGTGACATGGTATTTTTTCCTAACCAATGGGATTTATTTTCCGACGATTGTTTGCAGTGTCTGCAAGTAATACTGTGTTTCTGTAAGGGAGCTTATTGATTTCTGCCAAAATGCTTTTCTCAACGTTGTGCGAATAATTCTGTCCAAGAAAATCCAGTAATGTTAACACTCCCGATGCGCCATTTTCACAATGCAAATGTATGCCGCGCCACTAGAGGGCGTTTGCAATCGAACAGTTCTGATCAATAGACAATTATCAACACATCATGCAGATGCGCAATGCGCGGTAACTCTATGGCTTTGGCACGTTGCGGCGGTGAAGCCAATACAATATTTGATCGGCACCGATCGAGCGACGTCCATGAAGATATCAATCGTAAAGTCATATAGATGGAGAAAGAAAAGTCATGTCATGTATGTCGTCGGGTGCCGGGCTACAAAATATAGCCTCTTTGTGTCTCATTCCGCACAGGAATTGCTTTGTACAGTGCATGTGATGTTCGACAATTAAATGCGTTTTTGACATTCAGGAAGCCAGCTTTCTTTCATATTTATACGCAAGATGTGAAATCCAAAGTGAATCACTCCCGAACAGCCAAACTGAGTGAAATGTTTGGTTCGGTTCGGTCCGGTCCGGAAGTGCCAAGTTCGGTAAAATCCCATTCGGTTCGTTCATTGGGTTACAGCATTATGCACGCCATTGCCTAGCAACCGACAATCTAGTTGCTTTATGCCATTCTCTCCTACGATGAACACAGTATTGATTCTGCACTTCACACCTGATGCGTGTACCTGGTCACATTACATAGCAACAACAATTTAGTCTAGTCATCTGGATACTAATGTGTGCATGTAAAAAAAAGAGTGTCAGTACATCAGACACTATTCATGTAAAACATGCCAAAGGCTAATTGCAGTTAAAGAAACTGTTCAGATTTTTCCAGAAAATGGATTTCGTTTTAACTTGAGAATCATACACCTCCAGGGTTCTCCCCACGTACAAACGTGCGTATCGGCCTGATACGCTGAAATTCCGGCCCGATACGCAGGAAAAATTGCCGATCAAAAAATTCAGCTCCCGATACGCACAACAAAAAATCAAAAATATCACACATGGTGCTGCTAAAGAATACAATAAAATTACCAGACATAAATTCTCTCTCGTGAAAAAAGAACCAGAGAATTCATGGCAAAAAATACTTCATTCGATTCACACGGCCGACCAAAAACAGCTCTCGATACGGTACGGCTGGCCCGGTGCTGGTCCACGGGCGCCGGAACGTCCCTAGTCTGGTTTCCGGACCAAAATATTCCCAACTTTAGTGGGGCGGTAACCAGTCCAACTCATGCCGATCACCTTTTGTTAACTTAAACGTCATTGGCCAGAATTTACTAGCAACAGGTCATATTATTTTTATCAGCCAATCAGCATGCGTTTTACAACACAAGTTGGCCTCTGAAAGGGAAATTCCCTGGACGTGAAATTCCCTGCACGTACGTACACATGGTACAGGAAGTATTCGGAGGTGGTCGGATGTACCCAAAGGTACCCAGAAGTAGATTTTGTTGCTAACGTGTAGTTCGTGCGTTGACGGTGGCTCCGGAGCTACGTGGTATTAAAATAACAAGCCAGAGGTAGGTTATACCTCTGGGTTACTCGACCTCCGGATTGCAACCACACCCCGTGATACATGTAGATAGCTGGGTTGTCGATCGTAATTGTTGTGATCGTTTTTTCGTGCATCGCAGCGACCGTGTTTTGCTTGATCGTCATTTTTATGGAAAATATCGTCAACTCCCATGGATAAAGTGCAAAAATGTATTTGAGAAATGAGAATATTTCGTGAGGACCGGCTGGCGGCCGTACGCGTGTCGCGTCAAGCCTGCCGGGCGGGCTGCCACTCTGGCTGCATGCAGCACGCGGGTAAATGGACCGCGAACCCGGAAGACTGAGGCCTAGGGCCAAGGCCACATGAATGGGTGCGGTATGGAAAAGAATTGAGTACATGTACATGATCATGGCTTCAAACCTTGTGTGCAAAACATGAGGCAGACTAAACAAAATTTTAGGAAGTGTTTCCACACAAAATATTAAAATTTTCTCACTCAAATTTCGAGTTTTTCCATCAAATCTGCACTCACCGATGCTTTATTATATTACATGTAGCCTATTTAGTCCTAGTCTTTTAAAGATTTTTTTTTTAAACAAAAAAATTCATCTGCACAAAAACAATCTTAAAGAATTCATAACAAGCCCTTCAAGTTCAGGACCCCAGGATAGCTCTAAAATGCACCAGAAAGCTTGTAAAGTCACAAATTTTCCTGGGGCCCTTAAGCGGGCCCCCGACCCCACGCCGTGGCTTCGCAGTTGGCCCCCACACATTTTAAAACAACCTGGGGAGAACCCTGACCTCACCAAAACACTATCCATGTGAAGAAAACAGGAAATTTGCAATCCCCAATTTGGATGTGGAAGCAAAAATGTTGGTGTATTTCCTGCACTGCTTTATGGAACCAGATAAATTAGTTTACAAAACATCAGTGGTTTTTTTACCATATCCTTGAAAATATACGGATTGGGAGCACGAAATTTCAGAATGGTAATGAGAGAAACATGACAAATTATATGGTATCAAAACCTCAACACACATGGGAAAAATGGGGGTGACAAAAATGTGATCTGGACACGCACCTTAACTGGAGTCGTCCCGCATTCAATTTGAGTTGATCCAAATCAAAGCAAGTTGATGTGGGTCAATCCGAATCAAGCCTAACTCACCTGAATGGACACGCCAAAGTTGTTTCCGTCCTCAATTCTTGGGATGAGGAGTTGAATCCACATCCTGAGTGTGTTAATGTGGTCGATCATCAAACACACCTTAGGTTTCAGAATGTTGATAATGTCCACAAGATGTTTGTTGCATGGCGCCAAACCGTCCGGCAACGCCAGCACTCTGGAACCTGGCATTAAAGATAGATTACAAGATTGTGAACAAAAAAATAGCCTCCGATTTCTTTCACAATGAGCCAGAATAGTGCTTTTGGCCTGTTTGTCAGTTTTTCTAAGTCGCAGGCCTAAGGTGGAGTTTTTAGTGAGAAAAAAAATGTTGCCTCTGATTTCACTCAGAGAGAGCCAGAATATAGCATCCTTTTGCAACAGTGCCTCTTTAACACACGCCCCTACTTGTGCGTCTCGAGGCCCTGTTGAAATCCGCCCTATTTCGCTGTGGAAGCAGTGACAGAAATCTCGTCGCCGCTCTGGGCCAATCAGGATGCTTGGCAATACATTGCAAGCGTTCAAATACACGTACGCAGATTGTACATTAAGTTTACACAGTACAGTGTAATACTCGGTAGCGCTGGCCGTGTCCTATCGGCAATTGGCTGCTATTTAAAGCATGTATCCGTTTAATTCATCATACATCCCTGCAATTAATTTAAAAAACTGTTAATAAAAATGTCGCCGGAAATTTCGGTAGAAAGGGATAGTCATGAAGAACAAAAACCCAATTCAATTTTTGGAAAGCATAGACATTGTTTCTTATCACCATAACATGACAAAATTGATTAAATTACATCAAAATGACTCATGTGTGCATTCGCTAAGCGTAACAGCTGCCTAACTTCACAGATTTGCGTGTGTTTCCTTAGGGGATTGTAACGGCGCTTAGCAGAGTGGAAATTCCCTGAGATCTCAGGATGGAATATAACGGTAGTGCTTTCAATCTGATAATCATTTTTTATAAGTGCCAGGCCTAAGGTGGAGTTTTTGACTAGAAATATTTTGCTACAAACGACGTTATCTCCATGTGTGATTGAGGATGTGTATGATAAAAACCAACCCGTGTGTAAGTCGGCTCAGTACCTAATCTCTGTTCCGAGATTGAAAAACTGTGTCCATGCTTTAAGAAATTGTGTGAAGCCACCATCCTATTTAGGCTGGTTCTTTGGCTATAGTGCACAGAAAACAGAACCATAATACAACGGAGTCAGGGGTCTACATGTAGTTTCTTTCATATGAGTGCACACACATTTATACAAATTCATCAGTCAAGACTTTTTTCACACAAGAAATGTTTCTATGGTCACATATCCACAGTCAACACCAACAGAACGGACGCCCCAGTTGGTGAACACTTTAACTGTACAAATCACCCCATTTCTGACATGTCCATACAGGGTATTGATGCTCTTGGTCACCACCCAGACTCTATTTGACTCAGCAGATTAAACGACTCCGCACCATCCAGCCACATGGTCTCAACATTCAGGAGGGAAATGATTAATATCTTCATTTTTCTCTCCCATTTCAACCTACATGTACCTCCATTTTTTGTTTTCTAATTTTTGCCTGCCCCACCATCCCTGCCCACAACTCCGCCCCCCATTTTCCCAACCCTAATCCCCTCCTCCATGCCTACTCCCACCCCCATCTTGTCCTTTGGTCTGTTTCTCTTTCCTGGTACATGTACATGTACCATTAATCCCTCGATCTTGTTCCCCAGCTTTTTATCCCATGCAGGAATGATGCAACCAACTTTGTTCACTCATCAGGACCCCTCTTTCTGCATGACTGCCTTCCTTTGTGTTTGCCTTAGCATCATGTTTTAATGTGCTGTTTTCTGTATATATGTCCTAGTCATTCTGCCTTTGAAGAAGACCCTGTTAGGGTCGAAACACGAGGCCACTAATTTTACAGTGAAGTTTTTTCTCAGTGAAATGGTTGATTAAAATTGTGCAAATCCTGTATGAGCTTTAACCCTACGCCTCCGGGAAGGGACCCTACCAGTTGCCGACTGGCTAATTATGCGTTTTTGTTAATTACTCTGCGTATGAATTGAGTTAAAATCTCATTTTCCATGACTTTATACATTATACACTTGAGAAATATATTGTAGAATTTGTGTTGCCTGGGTAAGTTCATTCACCCGCTGTATCAGTTACAAGCTACCAGGCTAGCAATCCCACATGGGAATTCCCCATTGACTGTGCACAAACGGCCTTGGCATGGGGGAGGGGGGTGGGAGGGGGGTAATTGATGCAGTTGATGAAATTGATGAAATTGAGCAATTGGGAACTGGAGTGACGTCTGTCATCTGTAGGGCACGTTCTTTTTAGTCAAGCATTTTTTTGCAGATCTAGCTACATGTATAAACGGAGTAAAGGGAGGTTTTGACTGCCCATTTAGCCAACCCCGCACCCCTCTCCCCCTGCAAAAATTCCTGAATCCGCACCTGGTTATATACAATCGAAAGAATTTGGAAATGCTAAGAGTCCATTTATGCAGGGGTATATGCCCCGTTCATTGAGTTACACACTGCCAGCTGTCGACTGGTACACTCCTGTAACGAGGTACCTGGATCGCCCACGCGCACCACAGGGTTAAAGTGCCACATGACTTTGTATCCCCATGTTTAAGAAGTAAATAATATTTACCGTAAAGTGTAAAGCACAGAAAGCATTACTATTATTACTTTTTACTTATTGCCAAATGTTTATATATTACAAACGTTAAATAACTACTTTTCCCGTATTAGGACGACCTTTTTGGGTAGAGTGCTTACAGAGACCACTAAAACCTCAAAATTGTCGGAAAGAAACTCATGAATTGACACCCATTTTCTCGACCTAATTCTCTGAAAAAAAATGTTTTGCGACCTAGACGAAAATGGTTTGTGACCTAATAAAAATGGTTAAGAACCTAATAAAAATGGTTTTTGACCTAATAAAGATGGTTTTTGAAGCACTTAGCGTTAGGACGACCGGCTATCGGTCGCCCTAATGCGGTCGGTCGTCCTAATACGCCGTTTTTACCCATAACCGGTCGACCTAAACGCGAAAGAGTAAGTTGTTATATATTACAAACTTTGTTTATATATGTGTCTGTTTTCAATACTGGAGAGACCTTTTCCTCCAGGATTATATCTCTGTACAATGTCATTCATCTTCTCTCAAAACAAAAGAAATATCTTAAGATAGATCTGAGGAGATAACTTCAGCTAAAGAACTGCAACGAATAGTGCCACAACATACCTTCCTGAAAGCCCTGTGTGCAAATTTCCAATATACCGTATGTAACAAGGACACCAAAAAATGTCACAAAGTATGTGTCCTATGTTACATACGTTAAATAGGAAATTTGTACAGTGTTTTCAGAAAGGTATGTTGTTGCACTATTTGTTGCTTAGGTTATCTTCTTAGATCTGTCTTAAGATATTTCTTTTGTTTTGAGAGAAGATATCTGGCATTGCATAGAGTTATGACCCTGGTAAAGTCTCTCCAGTATTGAAAACATATATTACAAACTACATGTACAGTTGAACCTCGTTGTCTTTGGGACTTTGCAGATTACCTTGTTATAACAGAAAACTTGTATTATCAAGAATGAAAACAACAAAGAACAATGAATTTTGGCCCCAAAAATGTCCTTGTTATAAGCATAATGTTGCATTACCAGCGAAAATGGGTTTTGAACAGAACACAAACCTTGTACAGAGTTTATGTCCCCATCTTCGCCTAGTTTCCTCTTTTTCCTGTCCGGTATCTGAAGAAAAAAAGAAGCTTTTTCACGCAACTTCAAATCAGTCTATTCCGAAGCTTCGTCTTTGCATAATTTAAAGCCATAGCCAAATAAAATTATGCAAAGTCAATGTTAGCCGACTAAATTATTTCCCATAATCTCCTTGCTTCCATTGCTTACTCAAGAGATACAGTTAAAGGTAAGGGCCAGTTTGGTAATTACCGTCCAAAGAAATAACTGAATTATTACATGTATCTAAAAGCTTAACTTGTTATCAAGATTGTAATGGTAGTAGGGATGGGACATTTAACCAGTTAACCTTTTAACCGAGAAAAACAATTTAAAGAGCTAGAATCCCCCTTGACGAAAAATCCAGCATTTGCACCTTTTTCGATAGTCGACATATCCCTTCAGCCGACTAACACTGCTGTTTATTTCAAATTGTCTGTTTTAAGTGGATAAATCGCAAGCAAAAGTGCAGTTTTCGAAAATGAAATTTTCGTGATTTCTGTAACGCTCATTAGGTATTAATGATATGCGTGTGACCCCGTGATGCAATCCTGAGAAAGAGAAGTCAACACGATTGTTAGTTCCATACGTTTACACGCAAAAAACTCCGAAAACCATCTCTGTTAGATGGTGTTTTTTGAAGAATTGTTCTCGTACAAAAAGCTAGAGATGTGCCCAGTAGTTGTGTGGTTGTATGCTTTACCAGAAACCATGAAAACAAAAATAGCAGAAAGATTTTCTTTTCTATTACCAAGAGAGAGAAAAATGAGTCTCTCTTTCTAACTTGTACCGGCGGATGTTCAAACACGTGGGAACTACGGCCCGCAGGGACCGATGCTTAACACAGACCGCTGTGAATGCCGTTCGTTCCGTGACAAAACCACCCGTCGCAATGCACCAGTATTTACTTCAAAAGAGCTTCATTGTGAGCCACAATTTCACAATTTTTTTCACAAAACAGGTAATAGTAGATTATTGTCATATTACATGAAGTGTTTTTCACGTTTGTATTTTGAATTACAAGGACAAAACAGGCATGATGAACATCCCCTACGTGTATTTTCCATTCAATACTGCACAGGCCGTTTTGTGTTCTTCTCAGGATGACGTCAAAACCCTGTTTATCAACAAACCAAGTGACCTCGAGCGTTTCAGAATTTCGGGTGAAGAGGGTCGGAACTGCTTTGCGTTTTAAGAAAAAGCCTGTCGATTTTTGGTGGAAAACAAGTTGTGATGGTGTTGTAGACACATACACCTCCATGATAAACACAGTCATAAAAACCATAGTTTAAGTTGTTTTAGCGGTTAATATCAAGGTTTTTGGTTTTTATGCTAATGAAAATTTACATATGGTTATTTCCATAAGAAAAGGAGCCAAAGTGTGACATTTTTATGCATTTGTAAAAATGCCCTTTTCAAGTTAACAAAATTGTTTAAAGAAATTTCTGTGCAATTTCTGAATAATGTAGAATATTTAGAATAATTTACAAACGGTTAGACATTTCTTGGTATCATAGTCTTAAAAATTTTCAAGAATGTTGTTTCACGACGTCAGGGGGGACTCTAAGGCATTTTCCAACTCTTGCAACTACATTTAAAGTCTTTTTGACCAGTTTCGTTCTGGAAAACGTAGTTGCTGATTTTACCCAGCTGTAGAACCTGGACTTTATCGATTCAAATTACATTTTGAGCGAAAGTTTCAAAATGTCACACTTGCATTTACAAGATCGCACAAGTTTATTGAATCGTTCACGTTATGTTTTGGGTAATATCAACAGATAAAGGTGGTGTTCGATTCATGAGGTCATATATTCTTTATATGCCGGGGGTAATCATTCTCTGAAGTCCGGTAATTTTAAAAAAATTAACTCTATAAGTGTCACGACGTAAGGGGGACACCAAATTTCATTTCAATCTGTGAGGGTCAGGTCCAAAAGCTCGTTGAATTGACATGGAATTACCCAGTAGTAATGTCTTTCTAAACAAGTATTCCTTCATCTGCAGCAAAAACTGTCCATAAAGTTATTTAGCATTTCAGGGCATAAATCTAAACAAATTGCCTGTACATGCAGGTGATTTGGTTTTGTTTACCATTCATTCGTGCACAAAAACAATGCATGGATTTTTCAGGTTTTCTGAAGTATTACTGCATCTATGTGACTGAAATTTCTACAAGGTAGTTTTCTCGACATAAGCTTTCAATTACGAGTGGAAATAACGCTGATTTTAACAGTTTACCAATCATGTACCTTTAAAGGAGCTTGTTCAGATTTTTCCATAAAATGGATTTCGTTCTAACCTAACAGTCATATAAAATGGGAAGAAAACAGGAAATTTGCAATCCCCAATTTGGATATGGAAGCAAAATGGTTGGTGTAATCACTGGACTGCTTACACTAGTTTACAAAATATCAGTGTTTTTTTGACGATATCCTTGAAAAATATACGGGTTGAGAGCACAAAAATTCAGAATTAGTAAAATATGACAAATGATATGGTATCAAAATCTCAACACCCATGGGAAAAATGGGGGTGCTCAAAAAGAACGCTGGGGTTTTTAAAAAAAACATGAAATAGATCCTACATCACTGTTGATGACAACAACTGGCTCTGGGATGGGGATATTCAGCTTGGTGTGAACGTCAGGCATGCGATTCCTGGATAGCATTTCCGACTGTCAGAATAAACAAACAAATAGATAAATTGAGTCATCAGAGTTACACAAGTCACATCGTAACTCACGCGAGTCACATAATGTGTCACAATACAAGTCACAAATATTACATCACACGTGACAATAATTACAAGTCATAATACAAATCACAAGTTCTCACATCACAAGTATGCTTACAGTGCGACTTCAGAGTCGACACCGATTTCGAAAAAGAATTGAGATTCCATTCAGAATCGATTCCATTTTCTCCATTGGAAAACACTAAATATACCGAGTTCGTTTATTAAAGTGCATGTACATTGACAATACTACATAATGTGCAGACGATCCAATTATTGGCACTGAGCGGTACTAAACCTCCATGAAATGATGCCGGCCTGTGCCACAAACATACATTACTAATAATTTGGAAATTATCAGAGGATAAATACTCTTGCAGAAGTCGAGTATTTTGCCTTCAGAATTGCTTGGTAATTTATGGAATCAGCAAGCTATCGCTGGGAATCAATCCAGATGAAGCAGAATCAATACCTCAAAAATCTGAAATCGCAATTCCGATTCCCAAATAAGTGGAACCAATCCTGCTGGACTCCGGCATGGAATTTCCACAGCCTAATCGCAAGTTGTAATAGCCCAAGTCATGTCACATTTAACCCAAATTGTCACAATGTTGCAAATTGGATCGCAAATTGTTTCCCAAGTCACAAATATAACCACACCAAACCTTTTTCTGCGTACCTGATGAAGTTCATTCAGCTCAACAATCTTCTGTGGGAAAACAGTGTGTACAAGCTTCTCAGCCTAAAATGAGAAATACGGAAAGCAAAATTTAAACCTTTTGGCAACAAATTTGGTAACTGACATCCCTGACATGAATTATAGAGTTGCAAAGATGTAAACAATTGATGAAAAAAGGGACAATAGGAATAAAATCTAGTCACTTAAAAAAATAAATTTATCTTGTTATGACTTAAATGCCAGTTTGGCAAAAATGAAAAATTAGGGAGGAAAATTGTACAATTTTGCAAAGAAAAATATAAATTTTTAAGACCTTTTTCTATAGATTTTTTTTGCACGGGGGTTTCAAGATTGTCTGGGTGTTGAATCCTTCACAAAATTATAAAAGGAAAGGAAATCAGCTGAAATTGAAAAGACATATCACATGTCTGGGATTTAAACAAATTGTTTTTTGTGTGTGCGCTTCGAGATTCGACTTGATCCTGAAATGACTTGGGACTTGAATTGTAAGACTTCACAAGGAAAAATTCGGCAATAAATATTTGTTTCAATATGATACTGAAAGTAGCGGTTTATCAACACTCTACCTCTTCCGAAAGTTTGTTCTTGAAATCCTCCACCTGTCAACAGAAACAGAGAGAAATGCACCATAAGGCAAGTGTCAAAATAATTGCAGATTAACATGAACTACATCATTTATGTACCGGTATAAACCATTTTATAAGTTGAAAAGAATTTAGTTAAGGACTTGGAAATCTGTGACGTCATCCCACGCGCACTAGGTACACTAATACTGGCCAGTATCACAGCGGATATCTGCCGTATGGGTCATTCCATGTCAATTCAACGAGCTTTTGGACCTGACCCTCACAGATTGAAATGAAATTTGGTGTGCTGATTGGACTCCTTGAGAAACCCCGAGAACTAAAATTTTATATAATTTGGTCAATTAATTTTTGAGATACGGGTCAACGAACTTTGACTAATTAGCATGATTTGCTATGTTTGGACAGTTATATCTCTAAAAGTAATGGACCTAGAGAGATAAACTTTACATCATTTTAAAGCTCTTGAAATGGGCTTGATTTTATAAAATAATATCAAAATTGTATCTCGTACCACAAAAAAGTTATGTAAATTTATAACCTTTGCAAAAATGCGTATTTGTCAAAATGCGTAATATTTTTGTATTTGTTAGCTTAAGATGTAAGGAACATTTCCAGAAAGATTTGGGATGGGCACTCTTACAGTTTTTGAGTTATGATAATTTTAACATTGGCTAACATGTAAGTAACATGTAAATACCATGTACCGGTACATGTACGTACATGTACATACACAGTTACATGTTATTTGCATGGTCCAAAAGCTCGTTGAATTGACATGGAATGACCCGTATGCGACGTGGCGCATCGTGAAAAATGCGCTGTAAAACATCACAACATTGTTCAATTCAAACTTTTTTTAATAGATACTGAAAATAAAGAATACTTTCTGACGATATGTATTTTTAAAACAATTTTTTTTTAAATATTTATATTGGAACAAAGCAAGATGTTTGTTTGACAGTGAGATTTCTGGTCCAAAAGTGTAGTTTGTGTCTTGAGACAGACTTGTGAAACCGGCGACAATTTGGGGAGATTGTTGTTTGTGCACAATTTCCGTGAAATTTCAGTTTGTTTTAGCTCACAAAAATTATTATCAGCTCCTCTTTGTGAACGTCGTCGAATGCATGGTCTTCATTCCAGTTGTACAATGTACCATACATGTACATTTGGACCACGATGTTGTGCGCCCTCACACGTACATGATGTACTATTCCTGAATCCGCCCCTGGACATGCTGGATTACGATGTGCTAACTTGGTACAAGCGCTTGAATTGAAGACTAACCAATCAAAAATAATGAGAATGAGGGCACTTTGCATCACATCGCATTTTTTGTAATACTGGTGCATTCACTTTTACTGACAATTCCGCTAGGAAACGGACATTTTAACAAGCATAACACAACAACCGCTTGATCAATTTCTGCGGCCAAACTATTTTTGAACTCTGTTGGACCTTGTCTGTAGCATGACGGTTGTTTTAAGTCAACATTGGATTTTTGAATTTTTTTCTCAAGTCCCTAATTTAGTATGTGGAAAATCTATATTATAACTTAAAGACTGGATAAACATTTTTCCTTGGAAAAACTTCATATTTTTCCCTCCTTCACGTGTCCTTACTGATATTTGATAAGTCATTTTAATTTCAAAATACTTGTATGTTAACTTTCAGGCAGTCTCACTTGGTTTTGTACACAAGGTAAAATACAAGCCATTCATGTAATTGGGGGAGGGGGGTGGTGGTGGGGCGGGGAGGAAAATCAGCAAAAGTCTGTATTCTTTCGGATTCAAAATTGGCAAATTTATTTGCCATTGCATCTTTAGCACAGGGAAAGTGATCATGCTTAACGTGTCACGTCACGGCACTATTTCCCACACGGTTTCGTTTTTGAATGTTTTACGCCAAATAAATGTCCAGCGACAATAGCGGCACGCACGTCATCATGGCTCCAACTTGGTCATGCACGGGTCCGACTTAGTCAGGGTCAGACTTGATCTGGGTCCGACTTGATCTGGGTCCGACTTGATCTGGGTCCGACTTGATCCGGGTCCGACTCAGTCCGGGTCCGACTCAGTCCGGGTCCGACTCAGTCCGGGTCCGACTCAGTCCGGGTCCGACTCAGTCCGGGTCCGACTCAGTCCGGGTCCGACTCAGTCCGGGTCCGACTCAGTCCGGGTCCGACTCAGTCCGGGTCCGACTCAGTCCGGGTCCGACTCAGTCCGGGTCCGACTCAGTCCGGGTCCGATTTTGTACACAGATGTTTTATTTCCTTCAAAACTGCAGTAAAAAGTTCTAAAACTTCAGCTGATGACAAAAGTTGCAAGCCATTTTGAAGTGGTGGTGTGCGTTGTGCCGTTGCATCGGCTCCGACGGTATTGCTCATGCGAGTTGCGCCGTTGATATGTTGAGAAGTGTGCACAGTTCGATGCATGGAGCGCTGCACGAAAGAGGAGAAATTTTGAAATTCTCGGAAAGTAGGCATCGTACGATAACCTACTGTAAAAGCTGAAATATTCGCGGTGGTTTTATTTTCGCGCATTTCGCGCACCAGACAGAGCCCGCGAAAATAACAACCCGCGAAAATATTGTTTGCAACAATTGTGGCGATCCCTGTTAAGGTGACATAATTTCCATCCGCGAAAATAACAACTCGCGAAAATGTGTTGAAATGCGCGAAAATATCTGTACGCGAAAATATTGGCTTTTACAGTACCTATTGCGTATCTTTTTAGGGTGAGGTAAGGTAACAATAGTGTGAATTACGGCTTTTGAAACTGTGTAGTTTAAAAGCACTTGTTGTTCGCGAAAGGTCTATATACATGTATACGCCCCTGTGGCCCAGCATACGAAGCCAGCGTAGTATTTGGCCACAGAATGGGACTACCGGTCGAGTACTTCCAGATAGCTGAAAGTATAGGCCTGTTTTTTTACTGAAATTATATGATTAAAAGTCCTATACATGTAGTTTCAGAATGACAGAATTGTTCTCCCATAAAAAAAGCGCCTCAAAACAATCTATAACCATGTTTTTTTACAGGAAATTGAAATTTTTGGGTAAAATCAAAATCTCTACACGTTCTACATACCGTCCTGGCCATAATACTCTCAAAACTTGCGTACACACGTTCTTGAAAACCGAATCTTACAAGAGAAATCATAGTTCATGTCTCTCCACCGAAAACTATACTTTCAAGATGGCGCCAGCGGTCACACGTGCACGACACGGAGAAAGAGGGGGCTATTTACAATCAGTCGGGCGGTCTGTTGATGACACGGGCCACACACGACACGGTCCCGAACGGCAGGAACGAACGAATACGCAACATCGATGATAGCACACTGAACTTGTCGTCACTTTCATTACTTTATTCGGTATTTTTTCCGTATACATTGAACAAAGATTTGATGGAAATTACCTCCTGGAATCAACAGATAATGTAATTTTAAGATGTTCCTACCGGTACTTGCACTTTTGTCGCAGATGTTGTTTTTCTGTAGAAAAATCGCATTTTCTTCTTGAAAAATTGCATTCAGTTAGTGCACAAGATAACCATTCACGTGCGCGCGCAGCGCCCTCTGTTGTCGCGCTTACGCACGGACCGCTCGCACCGTAATTTTGTGCATTACTTTATGCAGTAATGTTGTCATTTATTTATCTCAGAAATGCAACATTTCCGACAGAAGTGCAAGTGGGAAGTATATCTTAAAATTGGATTAACTGTTGATTCCAGGAGGTAATTTCATTCAAATCTTTGTTCAATGTACATGTATATGGAAAAAATACCCTTTATTCACATTACGGTACTTTATTTCTTGGCTAAGACAACAAAATTCTAGTATACATGTAAAAAAAGTACCTACCTACCGGTATTTTTAATGTACTACATGTACATGTACATGTATGCATTTCACATACAAAGCCTCAAAACTACGAACAGTGATAAAGTTCCCCATTTCTTTTGCACCGTAGTTTCTGCATGCGGCCAAGGGCACTTGCAAAATGAGTAGCGCATGCTCTAGTATAGTGACACGTAAATCACTGCATGACGATATCGATCGATTAATCAACATGTCATCGCACTTGCGCTGTTGCAATCCCGTAACTATAGCCATTCATTATCGCGTTACGGTTACCGTAACTATAGCCATTCATTATCGCGTTACGGTTACCGTAACTATAGCCCCTATTTTTTATTTTACCCAAAAATTGCAATTTCTTGTAAAAAAAACTTGGTTAAAGATCCTGTTTGGAGCCGCATTTTTGAAAGTATAGGACTTTTAATCATATCATTTCAGTAAAAACAGGCCTAGCCTTATACTTTCAGCTAGGCCTATCACGGCGTGGCCCGCCTACATATGTATGTCAAAAGTTGAGAAACATGAGCGCCATTGGAATGAAAACGGATCCAAACTTGAAATTTGACAAGAATTCATTTTTTGTGGTCTCGCTTTCCGGAAATAGTTGGGCATAGTTGCACATTAGCTATATGGTTTTAAGGGTCGGAGGTTCTATTTTTCACCTCATTTCAGTGATTAGATATTACGGATGAGTGGATATAGGGATACATCAAGTCTAAAATTAATAGCTTATTTACTTGCGATATTACTGCAGGATGCCGTTTGTCCCAAGTGACAAGGATTATCGTCAATTTGACTTTAAATGTTGCCATAGGAATTGGGTCGCCAGGGTCTACCTGGCAAGCTTCTCGGGAAACATCTTAACAATTGAATACACTTAGGCAGGTGGGTGATCACCTGGGCATGGGAAAACAGCTTTCTCCCAAAACTGGCAGTTTCATTGTTTGAAGTTGTGGGAATCGGGGTCATCCAGACGATGGGTGAAATCTCAGAAAATGATAATGACCGCCGGTGCATGTGAAAATTAATGTCTCAGATGTTTCTTCTCAAGCAGAATTATATATAAGTATGGCGAGAAGAAGTGACATTTTATTATTCAAATTAAAGGTGTTGTTTTGAAGGAACAACTTAGGAGCTCTGGAAGTGCCATCCAATTTGTTGAGATCCTACAATAATTTATCCCAGGATGACAGCATATTCGGTGCAGTCATCCTACATTCTGGATGTCGTCTTCCTGTGATACCGTGATTATCACAGGATCTCAACAAGTCGGATGGCATTTCCAGAGCTCTATAGTATTGCTATCAGAGTACACGAATTTGTCCGCGAAAATGTAATTCTTTGCCAGTTTTTGGACAAAATTGCGGCGTCCATATCTCTAAATCGTTTTCAAGTATCTTGAAAACATTTAGAGATATCTTGAATTAGGGAATAAAAGTGGGTTTGACCAGTCTTAAACATGTTAAACATACGTTTAAAACCGGATAGGGGCCTGGACGAGTGATAATGGCCCGAGCAGCAGGCGAGGGCCATTATCAGCGTCCAGAATTATGCATGTGCGTGTTCCATAAGCGCTGAATAGGGCGCGGGTGCGTGCCAGGCTAAACAGTGTTTAAGACTGGCCGGTCTTTATCGTCCGTTTAAGACTGGCCAGGTGACGTGCTCTCAGCCAATAGGGATGCGTAAACTGTCTTAGGTATTTATAAATTACATTTAAAGATATCTCTATAATTGAAAGCCTCTCCAGTTGTTACAACGTTTTAAAGATACCGGTATGTTGAAATAATTAAAAACAATCCCTTTCATTTGAAAATATGTCACTTTTTCTCGCCATATAATTCTGCGTGGGAAGAAACAATGACATTATTTTTCACACGCGGTGGTCATCATTTTCTGAGAAATCACCTATCGTCTCGGTATGACCCGGATTCCAACAACTTCAATGAAACTACCAGTTTTCGGAGAAAGCCGTTAAACACGATCTCACGTGAGTGTCGTCAATTTGACAAGTTCCCACGGCCAGGTGATCACCCACCTGCCTGAGCACATTTAATGGTTACTATTGCTACAAAATGATGTATCCCGAGAAGCAGGTAGACCCTGGCGACCTGATTCCTATAGTAACATTTAAAGTCACATAGACCATGGTCACTTGTCACTTGGGACAAAGGATCCAGCAGCATATGCGGTAATATCGCAAGTGAATAAGCTACTTCCAGATACTGAAAGTATCGGCCTTTTCTTGTTGTTTTTTTTGAAAATTGTTATTGGGTCATTCCGTGTCAACTCAGCCACCCATCAGTGCTCGAAATAAGCGGTATCGCATCGCAGTTTGCGATGCAAAAACAGCAGTTGCGAACCATAAACTTTGATCGCCTAGCAAAACTGCGAATCAACTTTTTAGCACAAGTTTAGTCCAGAATTGCTTCCACCACCAGCATACATCATGTACAGTACATGCTACAAAAATAAATGCAACAAAATAAATGCACAAAAGGTTGCCCTTCCCTCACATTTCAAGTTAAAAATCTTAAAAGGCTGTATTTAAAACAAACGATGGGCTTACGTTCGATCCCCGCCCAGACCCGGGCGCACGCCGGAACGTGCCTAGTCTGGTTTCCGGACCATAATATTCCCAAGTTAACAAAACGATCACCGTTTTGTTAACTTGAACGTCATTGGCCAGAATTTACTAGCAGCAGGTCATATTATTTTTATCAGCCAATCAGCATGCGTTTTACAACACGAGTTGGCCTCTTACTCTGAACGGGGAATTCCCTGCACGTGAAATCCCCTGCACGTGAATCCCCTGCACATACGTACATGTAGCTGGGTTGTCGATTGTAATTTTTGTGATCGCTTTTTCGTGCATCGCAGCGACCGTGTTTTGCTTGTTTTTATGGAAAATATCGTCAACTCCCATGGATAATGTGCAAAAATGTATTTGAGAAATGATAATATTTCGTGTGGAATGGTCACCAACTACCGGCAATGACCGGCCGGCGGCGGCCGTGTCGCATCAAGCCTGCCGTGTCGCGTCAAGCCTGCCGGGCGGGCTGCCACTCTCTGTCTGCCAATCGCACCGTATTTCCGGTAGGAAATAAGTGCTCCTCAATTTCCAGAATTGCTATTCAAATGAAACAAATGATTAGCAAAATTGCTCCAGCCTGAAAAAAAAATTTTTCGAGCCTTGCCCATGTATATGACACCTCTCAGATTTTGCTGAAACTTTTTTCAAAAATACCTTACCGAGTAGGTTACCAAACGAAGGAATCCCAAGTTTTAGCTCGATATCTTTAACGGTTTTTGCAGGACAACCTTTTTGAAGTTCGAGTGTCAGGCCCTTTTTGACAGCATCTTTGAAGCCCCATAACTTATTTTCTAATAGTGCTAGGGAGCTAAAATTTTGTTTGCCTGTAGACTGCTGCCCGGATTGCAAGATTCTGCAGTCTGAATCATCAAGTTGTATTATTAGAGAGAGAGATGGACCCCCAAAAATCCTAATTTCTGTAGGGGCGCTGACTAATTTTCCATTTTTGGAGGTCCCTAGGTCTGAATGCAACTACTTTTTCTGGTTGGAATGTGGTTTTTCTTGGTATTTGGGAGCTTTTCCACCACAAAAATGGTTTTCAATGCTATAGTGCCACTGGTGGTGAAATTGTCCGGGTCTGAAAACCACGTCAGATCAAAATTACCCCTTCTGACCCCTAAATTCAGACTCCCAGATGACCATGTGGGTACTTGATGACGATGATGAGACTTTCACCAGACAAACATACACATTCATTCATTCATAAAATGAAATAAAAATTTTGATTATCAGCCTCCTTCATTATAAACATAATTTTTGAAAATATTGATTCTTGGACCCTTTATACATGTAATTCAACAGAAATTAGGTCAAGTACATGTAGGATTAGGTGACAATCGGCCTTTTGCGTGTTTCATGTGAATAGTGTCTGTTGTATTGATGTATTTCCTTAAAAATATAGACCAGACTAAATGTTTGTTGCTATGTGGTGCACATGGCAGGTATGAAGTACATGTACTTCTGTTACTTTTGAATAAATGTCCGGTCAGTAGCTTAATGCATACAACTGTCCCCTGTCCGTCCGTCCGTCCGTCCGGCTTTTAGTGAGAAACTAAAAGGTGAAAAAATGTTTAGGTGAACAAATCCCCACCCATTGGTACAAAACATGTACGTTTTGCTCCCATGTGCGCTGATTTTGATGTGATTATTATGCTATTCTCTCCTACAGTAAACACAGTATTTATTCTGTATTTCACATCTGCTGCGTGCACCACATAGCAACAACAAATTAGTCTCGTCAAGTGGATACTGTGTGCATTCTTTAGTTATGTAATGCTGTTGTTCCTGTTTTTAAAAGTTTTCCAATCATGTAATCTGTCCTTAAAGGTATCAATACAACCTCTTACATGTAGGTAGGGTAGTCCGGGAAGAGGGGTGAGGGGGAGCAGTTGTATGCATTTAGCTAATTGAACATTTATTCAAAAGTAATAAAAGATCATGTACTTCATACCTGCCACATGCACCACATAGCAACAAAATTTTAGTCAGGTCTGTATGTGAAAGGAAATACATAAATACAACAGACGCTATTCACGGGAAACACGCAAAAGGCCGATTGTCATCTAATCCTACTTGACCTACAGTAGTAGTGTGTGAAGCGCGCGAAGAAATAGGGCGTGCGCGTGATGATCCGTTTGGTTATGCAATATTTTTTCCGTGATTTTTCTCTAAAACTAAGCCTTTGCGACAGAAATGCATGTAAGTATTCCTATTCTAAAATCGTCCAAGCTATCGATTCCAATAATAATTTTTCTTAAATTCGAGTTGGGACATAAACTAAAAAAATACCGAATCGTCAATTTGGCCATCTACGGCATCTTGAAAAATTTGACAATATTCATTCAGCGTTATGCCCTGGGCGCTGCCATCTTAGCTGATATGCTGGACGATGGTAGCGCTTCTCGATCATGAGACGTCAAGGAGCCCGGCTAACTGTGTTTATCCCAGCTGGCAACTACGTCACGCGCGTAGTGCATGCAGTAAGGCAGTGTACTGCACGTACATGTGTACTGTACATGTACATATGTACACTGCACTGCGCGCAGTTGCCAGCTGGGATAAACACAGTTAGCCGGGCTCCGTGACGTCTCATGATCGAGAAGCGCCACCATCGTCCAGCACATCAGCTAAGATGGCAGCGCCCAGGGCATAAGGCCCCATAAAAAATATTGTTAGATTATCATCCCCGCGCACATCACTTTCGGCGAAATTCAATTTTTTTGTTTTTTATTTTATTTTAAACAGCTAGAATCCCCCCGTCCACATTTTTTTAGTTTTTCTGTTTATCATGGAGGTGTATGAATCTACAACACCATGACAACTTGTTTTTCACAAAAAATTGACAGGCTTTTGCTTAAAACGTAAAGCAGTTCCGACCCTCTTCACCCGAATTCTGAAACGCTCGAGGTCACTTGGCTTGTTTATCAACAGGGTTTTGACGTCATCCTGAGAAACATACAAAACAGCCTGTGCAGTATTGAATGGAAAATACACGAAGTGAATGTTTATCATGCCTGTTTTGTCCTTGTAATTCAAAATACAAACGTGAAAAACACTTCATGTAATATGACAACACTCTACTATTACCTGTTTTGTGAAAAAACGGTGAAATTGTCGCTCACAATGAAGCTCTTTTGAAGTAAATACTGGTGCATTGCGACGGGTGGTTTTGTCACGGAACGAACGGCATTCACAGCGGTCTGTCTACAGCATTGGACGGTTCACTGCGGGGGAAGCTTCGACGTGTTTGAACATCGCCCGGTACAAGTTAGAATGAGCGACTCATTTTTCTCTCTTGGTAATAGAAAAGAAAATCTTTCTGCTCTTTTTTTTTCATAGTGTCTGGTAAAACTACGCAGCTACTGGGCATACATGTATCTCTGGCTTTTTGGACCAACAAAATTCTTCAAAAAACACCATCTAACAGAGACGGTTTTCCAAGTTTTTTGCGTGTAAACGTATGGAGCTAACAATCGTGTCGACTTCTCTTTCTCAGGATTGCGTCACGGGGTCACGCGCATATCATGAATACCTAATGAGCGTTTCAGAAATCGCGAAAATCTCATTTTCGAAAAGCGCACTTTTGCTTGCAATTTATCCACTTAAAACCGACAATTAAAAAATAATAAAAATCCACGTCGGCAAGAGGGATGTTTGGACTATCGAAAAAAGCCTAAATGCTGGATTTTCGTCAAGGGGGATTCTTCCTCTTTAAGTTTTCTGCCCTTTTTTTCTGATTGAAGCAACATTTTACCGAATTTCATAATAAATCGATCTTTTATTATCTGCCCAGCTGATAAAATGCACGGACAAAGTCCTGTACATGTACCTACCGCGCCCAATCGATCGATAGCGCGATAAGTTTTGCCGTGCCTTGCGTTGCATGCGTGCATGCACTATGCGCGGACCGTGTACCATGATTGTACGTACACGTGTAGCCCTACAAATAGGGCTGTAAATAGCTCACTTTTGAAATCTGACTTTTTACACTGTCGCCATTACAGCCCTACTTGAGGTCCGTACGACAATACCAAGAATCAAACTGCTCAAATCTGACAAAGTTTCACTACAAATATCGTCCGAAGCACATCAGACCAGAGCACTTTCACATACACCATTGTAATCCTGAGATAAAATAACAGTAACGCTTACGGAATCGTCAATTTGGCCATCTACGGTGTCTTGAAACATTGGACAAAATTCGGACAACGTTCTGAGCTGCATGCCCTGGGCGACGCCATTTTAGCTGATATGCTGGACGCTTTTTTAAGTTTAGTATAATTAACACAAAACAGTGATGTTGATTACTGATATATTCACATGTTATTGACCCATGTTGATAAATGATCATCAAGTACATGTATCTGTTGACCAAAAATTGTTCTAGTACAAGTTTGTTTGGAAGAGTTATGGGCAATTACATTTGTTTACTCTTTTGTTTACTACATGTCTTTTATCTTGAAATATAGTAAACAAACAACATGCTAATTAATTAAGTTATTACTGCAGTTATGTTATTCTTTTTTTCAGCACTATGACTACTACACTTGGTGCTTCTGTTTCCATGCCGCAAAAACATAAAATTGATGCATGTTATGATGTTATTAGCATAAATTGCATTTATATAAACAAGTTTGTTTACTTATGTTACCATGCAGCGTTCGATTTAGACGGGTGCACGCATGCACTGGTGCATGTACTTTTTGATCTGTGCATGTAAGGATTTGTATTTACGTGCACGCCGTGCACGTACTTTTTTCAGGCCTAATTACGTACCTGGTATATTTTCCCACGTTGAAGACCAACTTGTCACAATACGCGCACCAAATTTTCCATTAATTGTGCACGCAACGCATGATCGATCGACCGACCAGCGCTAGCACAAGAATGTACCGATAATGCCGCTTTGTGCGTAGACGTAGACGTAGTGTGGCCGTTTTCTAAACACTTCCTTCATCTATACGTTCCGGCTACATGCAGTTCACCATCCGAGCAATACAGTGCGTGAGCGCGTAGCATAAAAACGACCGGGAAAAAGACTCGGGGGTACCGCAATTGAGCAATTGGATATACCCCTCTTGGCGACCGCTGAAACGTATGTTGTGCATGGATACATGTACAAACACGTACATGACTTGTACTGTGTCTAGCGATCGCAGAGGATCATGAATGCGCTGTATTCATACATGTACATGTACGTAAATTTGTGCGCGATATTGTGAATCATCCTATAGCGACTTTTAAAACCAGGTGAGGGTATCACACTCTGAAGTTTTATTTTGTCATTGATGAAATAAACGAACAGCGAGTTCTAGTAGTGACTGTACAAAAACAAATCATTTTATTGAATAAAACAAAACACCACCATTAAACAGCGAATATATAAATAATACTTTTTGTTATGATTTGCGTGCTCACTTTTTTGTGCATGTAAAAGTTGTTCTGTGCATGTAACTTTTTTAGTCTACATGCACCAGTGCATGTAATTTTTTTTTTCTAGGTCGACCCCTGTTACCATGGCAACAAAATAATGATTTTCAATTAAAATATGCTATGACTTAGGCCGACTGCCTGTCAGCTACGTGTACATCAAAAATAAAGTCCATATGTGTTTCACTTATGGAAATATGAAGCTTTAAATTTGTTTACTAGTTTACTCCTTGTTTTAGTTATCCATTGTCACCTAGAATTTACCATTGTGTCCATTTAGATTTTGAACAAAGAACTCTCTGGATTTCCGATTTTTGATCGAACATAACTTTTGAACCGGTTATCCGATTGAACTCATTCTTGAACTGTTCAATTCATGTTTAATTGGACTTTTGATAAGAGTACAAAACTGATGCTTGCCAGCAAGAAGAAAATTTCCATTTCTGACCCTACTAGTAGGGCTGTGAATTACGACAGCAAGGCTCGAAATAATTTTTTTTCAGGCTGGAGCAATTTTGCTAAGGCCAATGAAATTAGATTACTAGTTTCTCGTCAACCATTTTTCAAATTTTGATGAGGGTTTTTTTTCATTATTCATTATTCATTATTTCTTATCAATGAAAAATGCAACCCGTTATACATATACTAACTGCTATTTTGAAACTGATTTAGGCTCTAAAAGTACTGTCGCCCAGAAAGTTAGTGCCAGTATCAGTTCCATGGAGTTATACATGTAGCTTGTGTTTGAAGGAAGAACTTGAGATGGCAAAAGTCATGGGAAATGACAAAGGAGTTTTGAAAGAGCAATACGTTTTAATATGGCAGGCCTTTACGGCCCCCAAAGAGGGTGTGCATTCCATAAGATCGGTACAGTTCCTACCCATAAAAACCTTCTCTAGATGCGCGTGTTCCAAAATCCGTGGACGCTGCTGTCACTGTTTCTGTATAGTGTCAACCAATGCACAGTTCCGATTGCGAAACCACTCCGTTGCTTCGTCAATGCCATCGACCAAACCGGCCTTCAGTTCGTCGAAAAGTTGAATAAAAACATATGAATCGCTCACATCCCCGATGTCCACAATTTTCTATTTAACCACACACCTGTCTTCATGATAAACCGCCAGGGAAAACATATTCTATAGCGGGAAAAATCCACACAAAACTGCAAAAGACACAAATATCGCATGCGAATGCGCGCCAGAACAAATGGAATCGATCGGTCCAACCTCGTGACCACGGCAAAAATATACAACCCGAGTTCCATGTACAAAGGCCTTGCAGATAACGCGATCTGGAAACGAGGTCACAAATACCGTATGTCCAATTCGGGCGGTCGATCTGTTATTGACACACAAACAGTGTTCTCGCGCCCGAACGGCGGGAACGCGACCCGAGAACACTGCACTTGGAACAGGATCACACATCATAGATCCGTCGAGAACGAGTTACCGTGTTAAACTTGAAGAACAGACCGCCCGAACTCGACCTGCAACGAACGGTTTTCGCAGGTACCCACTGGGTGCAGGGGTAGCGCTGATATGCTGTACGGTTGGTATACTGCATTCTGTGATACATTTTGCGAAGCTAGCTGCACAACACTGACCGCGCAACTGAAACAGAAACTTCGCTTGGGAGTAGTTTGAGTCGGATTTCCTCCGATTTTTGCAAAATAATGAATAATGAAATTTTTTGATGCGGGGTCAAAATCACATGCGGGCGCTGACGAGAAACTAGTGATCTAATTTCATTGGCCTAATCATTGGTTTCATTTGAATAGCAATTCTGGAAATTGAGGAGCACTTATTTCCTACTAGAAATACGGTGCGATTGGCAGACAGAGACAACAAAAAATCCCAGCAGTTCCGGCAACTCCGGGAGTTCCGAAAAATCCGGCTTTTACCGAATGCCTGGATCATGCATGTGGATGCATCGCACATGTTCCCGTTCATTTCCCAACATTATTTTCGGAGAATTTAGTGGACAAATGGTACCGAAATTCCGTAGACACACGCAAGGTGAGTGTCTCAAGAACTATCAGACGGAGTTTGGTGGCGATTGGGGAGCGGATTATTGCGCTAGCTTAAACCATATCGGTCCGATCTTAAAGTTCAGGCGCCGCCATATTGGAAAAAAACAACATAACCTATGGGGGATACTGTATCCCCCATAGTTCTAGGGGTATACGCTACCGGCATGACCGGTCGAGTTGCTTAGTCTTACCATGCTTACTTAGACATGTTTATGTTAGAATGATTATTTATCAGAGAATGAGCGATTTTGTAAAGAAAATTAACACTATCTTACTTTCTCCAATTGTGTATCACCCATATCTGCTCCAAAAGTACTATTTAAAGAAACACTATTAGGTATTATTCAACTTTTGCGAGATTGTTTAACCACCAGCCAGACAAAATCAACGACGTTCAACGCTACGTTGCACGTGTGAAATGGTTTTAGTCAGCAATCTCTTCCATGGAAAATCGGAAAACGTATGTGTTGAGATGGTGAACCAGACTGGATGTTCCGCGAAAACATTAACAATTGTCAATAGAGGGCGCTACTTTTCAAGCGTTCCAAAACTGCTTAAAGGGGTAATCAGAGTTTGTACTGTCTAAAGACTGGGCCTCGCCAAAAATCACGATTTATTTGAACCAGTCGATAGTCTATGACAAACAATACAATCCATCCATCCACTTTATGATTTAGGAGTATTTTCCTAATTAAAAGTATCAAGTCGTCGGGCAATTTATATGCAAATAACAGTAACTAGGGCGTATATAGTATGCACGTGTACGTCTGGACGTGTGGATACACGCGCAAAATCTGTTCCACATTTGTTTTACGGTCAAGCTCAGTATTTTGAATTCGATGTCTTCCTTTGTGTGTAGTTTACCTTCGTGGACTAATTGGTGTTAATAAATATGCTCAACGCTCAAATTAGCATTGGCCCAAGATGTTTCTTAATCCATTAATATTGCTGGGATACACCAGGCCGGAGCCAAAGACGCCGAAGACGGTGGTTTTGAAAACAACCAATATAATATGTCGGAGCCAATATTCACCGCGCAAAGATTCACATGTTTCCGTCTTACTGTGTTCGCACTTTTGGAAGGTAAATTAGGATGAACAATTGTCCTTAATTTTCAACAGGGGTGGAATTTACTTATTTTTTATTCGGAATTTGTCTCTCTAGTAACTGGGGATCAATACAATACCTTTTTATTCTCGTGAAAAGCGGAGAAATAAACTCTGATCTCCCTTTAAATGAATTGTTCAGATTTTTACAGAAAATCTAACAACCATGAATACTTCCCTAAAATACTATCCATGGGAAGAAAACAGGAAATTTGTAATCTCCAATTGGGACGTGGGAGCAAAAAGGTTGGTGTGATCACTGCACTGCTTTATGTAACCGGATCATTAGTTCACAAAACATCTGCGGGTTTTTTTTCCATACAATATCCTTGAAAATATACGGATCGCGGCGACATTTTTCAGAATGGTAATGAGAAAAATACGACCTGATATGGTATCAAATCTCATCACCCATGATGAGATTTTTTCCCCAAAAACTACTGAAAATCGGGTGCTCTAAATACCTTGGTGTCCTATAGGATCAACTGAGAGTGAGATAAGAGTGAGGAGAGCTTTGGCATGGAAGGCCCTTCATAGCATGAGGCGAGTTTGGAGGGCTGGTCTCAACGATGACATCAAGAGACGTCTGTTCGTTGCTACAGTTGAGTCTGTACTTCTGTATGGAGCCGAGACATGGACTCTGAAAGTCAATCAAGAAAGAGCACTATAGACGGCGTCTATACAAGAATGCTACGGATGGCCCTTGATGTACACTGGGAAGACCATATGCCCAACTCCCAGCTCTACGATTCCCTACCAAGAGTATCTGTCAAGATCAGGGAACGAAGGATGAGGCTGGCTGGCCACTGTGTCCGCCATCCAGAGCTAGCTGTGAGCCCCCTAGTTCTTTGGGAACCCATCGATGGAAACAGGAGCAAGGGCAGGAGGAGACTAACTTTCGTAGATCAGCTGAAGAGGGACGCAACACAACAAGAAACAACTGAGCTTAGGACGCTGATGCTGGACCGGGATGCGTGGAAGACGACCATCAGAGTTTCCCGAGAAGGCGTCGGCTGAAGACAACCTCTCGCTCAACGAATAGGCAAAATCGCACCACTTTTACATCATCGGTGGCTATTTTGTGACAGCTTAAATCTTTATACTGTAGTGTTAGTTATTGCAAAGGTATGGGATACTACCTTTAAAACTGACATACTTTTCACCTTTTCAAACAATGTGTCAAGGTGATATGGCCACGTGGTGTACGTGTCAAACATCCTTCCGGAAATGAAACACCCGTAAAGACGGACTAACTCTCTTTAATTAACAAGCATCGAAGTTACTTGTTCATAATTTTATTAAATCAGTATATTTCCTTCTGAAAAAAATGAAACTGGCGGTGGTAGCACTTGTTGCTTTGGCGTGCTTTGGTAAAGTATTAATTTAGGCTATATAAGCTTAATAAGAAAAATGATTATTTCTATATTGACAATTTTCAAATTGACACTGGCAGCCTCGTTACCGATGCTGAGCCATTGTACTACGTCACGCGTCTTTTCATTTGCAAATTGTATCACAAAAGAAAGCATTGAGACCCTCGTTTTCGATGACAATTTGAAATTCCTCAATACATGTATTTATAAGGATTTTTAACACGTACAACGTATAGCTCGGAGTACCTTGGAATTTGTTGCCGATCAAAAATTAGGGTGTAGGCCTTTCAAAAAACGTATACACTCATAAAAGTGTAGATAAAATGGAAATTATATTATATTTAGAAAATTGTTTCAAGATGATTTATATTTTTACTGTTGCGATGTTTCTTATACATATACATGCATCAGTTTGACTTTATCTTTGAACTTTTCATTTATATTTTATGTCTTGATTTTTTAGTATTTAATTTCTTGCTAACCTGTGTAAATTCACGCACGTTGTTATTTGTACTTAGTGTATTTTCTTTGTACTTCTTTCTCTTATAGTTTTACCTCATGTGGTCCACCCACGACTTAGGAATGAGAATAAAGCAGTCAAAGTTCACAATCCTGTACTAGTCAGAGGTTAACTTGTCGGAGAGAGGGCGCCCTTGGCGCTCCATGTTCGTCACAGTAAAAAGAACTATTCAAGATGATCGAAGTACTCGACTCAGACGATGCAATCAGTGCCAGTTCTCAACGAACACAGGCATCTCGTAGAAGCAGCAGAAATTCCCTGAAGTCAAACACGAGCTCAGCAGCAATCCTTGCTCGTGCTAAAGCCGAATCCTTGAAGCAAAAAGTTGAATTCACACAGAAAGAGGCGGGTCTTCGTCGGCAAGAACAAGATGTCGCCAATGCACTTCTTCTATTGGGGGCGGAAAAGGAGTATGCGATGGCAAAAGCGGAAGCGGAATTTTTAGAGTCAGTCGCCCTGAAGGAAGGTTCTGCCAGTATCCAAGAAGTTTTGCAGTTGCCAGTTGTTGACTCCGCTGTTCGCACCGGCAGCTATATATCCCACCACTTTAAGAAGCCGGAGACAGAGTTGCCTGAAAAAGAAAAATCAGCGATCAACATTGAAGAAAAGTCCCCACCAGAAGTTCAGCCTGCGATATCAGGCAAAACGGAGTGTGCTGAAACCAAGCCCGGACTACCATCGCAGTCTATCTCCAAAGATGACAAGCTACCGGACCCCCCTAGCCCACCTATCAAGGAGAGTCTCAACTCCATCAGTAACATGTTGGTGAAGAATTAAGGAGCTGGTAAAGAGTGGAATCAGAAAATTCGGAGGCAGTGCGGGCGACCACCGAGCGTGGAAGTGCAGCTTTCAACAAGCAACAAAGGACCTGGAGTTGAAGCCATATGAGGAGTTAAACTTGGTCCTGGGTTCCCTCGAGGGCGAGACAAGATCCTTTGTCCAAAGGATCTACGCCATCCATGTCGACAGACCAGAAGTGGGCCTCAAGCGAACATGGGAGTATCTGGAGCAAAAACATGGCTCCCCAGAGGCAGTGGAACGAGATCTCACTGACCGACTAGAGCGGTTCCAAAAGATCCCACCTAAGAGCAGCACCAAGTTGGAAGAGTTTGGATATCTTCTCCTTGAGGTCCAATACCTGAAGGAGTCGGAAAAGTTTCCAGGGTTGCTGGCCTTGGATTCCTCTAGGGGATTGCAGCCCCTAGTGCAGAAATTTCCAGAGTGGCTACAGAACAAGTGGCGAGAGAAGGGGTCAGAATACAAGAAGAAGCATGCGATCATCTTCCCACCTTTTGAGGAATTCGTAAAGCTCATCCAGCACCATGCCAGAGTGCAAGGCGACCCGAGCTTCCAGTTTTCCGAAGCTGTCAAGAGTTCAGCTGAACGGCCTTCGTCAAAGCCTTCCTTCACCGTAAGAAAAACTTGGGTAAAGGAAGGGTCGGCAGCAAAGGAGACGGCCGGTTGCCCAGTACACAACACAGCACACGATTTGCGGGATTGCCGGGCCTTCCGAAGGAAATCCCCAGATGAGAAGATATCATTTGTGAAAGAGAATCGTCTATGTTTCCGATGTTTGAGGACCAGCCACACCATTAAAAACTGTAAGACCCCAGTGAGATGCGACATTTGTGGCAAGTCCCATGTCACAGTCAGGAAGTTTCACCAGCGGCAAATCAGACACCCCCTACCGCAGAGTATGACAACCGGCCCCAGGTAATTGTCACACCAAAATGCACCAGAGTATGTGGCAACGGTAAAAAAGGCCGGTCGTGCGCCAAAATTTGTTTGGCAAAAGCCTACCTGGAAGAGATGCCGGACCGTGTTATCGCCACGTACGTCATCATCGACGACCAAAGCGATGGTTCCCTCATCAATGGGAATCTTCTTGAGAGATTAGGAGTCAAGCAGGAGAAGTCAACGTATGCCGTCAAGACGGTAAATGGCCTCCAGGAAGTCCATGGCAGAAAATTTACTGGCCTGGTCATCGAGAGCATGGACGGCACAGTTTCCATTCCAGCGCCTACATTGTTCGAGTGCAACAATATTCCTGGAGATGTAGCGGAGATTCCCACACCGGAGGCGGCAGCAGCCTTCGATCACCTAAAGCCGATTGCTTCGATGATACCAACCCTGAACAAAGATGCAGAAATAGCAGTACTACTCGGCAGAGATGCTCCACAGTTCCACAAAGTGAGGGAGGTGATCAACGGCAGAGATGATCAGCCATGGGCACACCGTCTCGATCTAGGCTGCATGGGTCGTTGTTGGCGAGGTTTGTTTGAACGGCGCCCACATCCGGACAGACATCTCCCACCTGCAGCAAGACGTAATCAGTACCTACTTTACGCAGGTCTTGAGAAACGGCCGCCATTCCGCCCAATTCCAGCCATGCGACCGGGCAGTGCAGGTCTTCCACACCAGTCATAAAGCAGCTAAATTGGGGGAAGATGTGTTCCTTAGCACCAGTGCTGATGAGCGTCTTGGGCCGTCCTCCGACGACAGAGAGTTCGTGGAGTTGATCACCAAAGAAATGAAGAAAGACCGAGATGGTTACTGGTGTGCACCTTTGCCCCTCAGAAAAAATAGAAGGCGGCTACCAAACAACAAGGCCCAAGCAATATCCAGAATGAAATCCCTGGCCAGTTCCCTGGCTAAAGACGAAAACAAAAGGCAGCACTACATCGAGTTCATGAGAAAGGACTTGCTAAGCAGGTTCGAGATGATGCAACCGATGCTGGGGAAGAGGTTTGGTACCTCCCACACTTCGGAGTATACCACCTCCAGAAGCCAGTCATGCTTAGAGTGGTGTTCGACTCCAGTGCTGTCCATTTAGGCATTTCCCTCAATGATGTTTTGCTAAGCGGACCTGATCTGATGAACCAGCTGCTTGGCGTCCTGATCAGGTTCCGAGAGGAGCCAGTTGCAGTCACCGCAGATATCGAGCAGATGTTTTATGCTTTCAAGGTTCGAGAAGACCACACAAGAATCCTACGCTTCCTGTGGTATGAGGACAACAACCCAAACGCAGCCATTGTCACTTACTGCATGACAGTGCATGTCTTTGGCAACAAGCCATCCCCAGCTGTGGCCATAAGTGGCCTAAGAAAGACAGGTGAAGAAGGTGGAGCAGAGTTTGGAACCGATGTGAAGGAGCTGATAGAAAGAAATTTCTACATGGACGACCTATTGAAGTCCTCACCAACCAAGGAAGAGGCAGTCGACGTGCTGAAGAGAACAAAGAATCTCCTGTCCACTGCGAATATACGTCTGCACAAGTTCGCTTCCAGCGATGCTGATGTCCTGAGTGCATTTGAGCCAAGCGAGTTGGCCCCGAACCTGGCTGAAGCTGACCTCTCCATCAGAGATAAATGTTCCATAAGGCGCACATTGGGAGTATCCTGGGACCTGAAGTCAGACTCTTTTACCTTCCAATTAGCAGAACCGAATGTCGGCGCGAGCACCAAGAGGGCAGTGTTGTCAGAAGTTAATGGAGTTTTCGACCCGATTGGGTTGGCAGCACCTGTGATCATCAAAGGGAAGATGCTGTTGCGAGAGATGACGCAAAATGGTGGTGGCTTGGATGATCCTCTCCCAAAGGACCTGCTCCAAGACTGGGTGAGGTGGAGAAAGTCCCTGATCGCCTTGACGGATGTGCGAGTTCCTCGCTCATTTGCACCATTCCCAACCACAGGAGCAGTAAGACGAGAGATTCATACTTTTGGGGACGCTTCAAACAAGGCCATAGGCGCAGTCTGCTACCTGAGGACTGTTGGCATCAACGGTGAAGTCCATGTCCAGTTGGTAATGGGTAAAGCAAAGCTCGCACCTAAAGCAGCCGTCAGCATACCACGCCTTGAGCTCTGCGCATCAGTCTTGGCCACAGAAATCGAAGACTACGTCACTCAGGAACTACAGACCAAAGTTGATGATTCAAGGTTCTACACTGATAGTAAAGTTGTCCTGGGGTACATCACCAACAGAAAACGTCGCTTCCGCACCTACGTGTGCAACCGAGTAAATCAGTTACTCAAAACCTCCAAGCCTGAGCAGTGGGCGTATGTCCCCTCAGAGAGAAACCCAGCAGACCTAGCTTCAAGATACATTCAAGAGTTAAGTGGTTCCATTTGGATTACTTGAGGCAGAAGCACCTGCCCACGAGCCACGAGCAGAGAGAGGTAGAAATTCTTCAGGACGACCCAGAGGTGTCTCCAGAGAACATTAGCTGCAACAAGGTTGTCTTGGCCGATGCATCCCTCGGCACTGAGAGATTGACCAGATTTTCAAGTTGGGATTCAGCGATGAGAGCCACTACCAACTTGATCCACATTGCCAACTCATTCAGAGCAGAATCCGGCTGTAAAGGTTGGCATGTCTGTGAGAAGGCGAAGTCCGTCACAGAGCGACTCCAATTAAGCTGAAACCGTCATATTAAAGAGTGTGCAGAGTGAAGCCTTCGCTACCGAGTTAGCCGAATTTAGAAGTGGAAAGGTGACCAAGAAGAACAGACTGGCCTCGCTCAACCCCTACCTTGACAGCAACGGTATACTCCGAGTCGGAGGCAGATTGCAGAAAGCTCAACTGCCAGAGAAAACCGCACATCCAGTGGTGCTACCAAAGAACAACCACGTGACAAAGCTCATCATCAAGCACTTTCACCAGCAGTGCAGCCACCAAGGTCGGCACATTACCTTGGGTACGATAAGGAACGAAGGCTACTGGGTTCTTGGTGGCCAGAGGCAGATTACCAAGGTGATCCAAGATTGTGTGACATGCAAGAGGCTGAGAGGTAAGCGTCAAGATCAGATCATGGCTAATCTCCCCGAAGAGAGAGTCACGGTAGCACCCCTTCATCGGGGTAGACGTGTTCGGCCCATTTGAAGTCAACAGCAGGACGACCAGAGGATGTACCAGTCGCGCAAAAAGATGGGCTGCCCTGTTTACTTGCATGGTAACACGGGGTGTCCACATCGAGGTCCTGGAAGCAATGGACAGCTCATGTTTCATCAACGCCCTAAGGCGTTTTTTCTCCATCAGAGGTCCAGCCAGGCAGATCCGTTCAGACTGCGGTACCAATTTTGTTGGTGCCTGTAATGAAATCGGACAACGGCTCCAAGACAAGGAACCTATCAAGAGGTATCTGCTCACCCGGGGCTGTGAGTGGGTTTTCAACCCTCCCCACGCATCGAATATGGGCGGAGCTTGGGAGCGAATGATCGGCATTTCCCGCCGTATCCTAGAAAGTATCCTGCGAGATGTCAAGCCTAGCCAGCTCACCCACGAGGTCTTTACGACTCTTATGGCAGAAGTAGCTGCCATTATCAACTCCCGACCGTTACTACCAGACAGCGACACCCCAGAGCTACCCCTGAACCTGTCGCCCAATATGCTGCTCACTATGAAGCCGTCGCAGGTGACAGCCCCAGAAGGGCCATTTGATCCCAAAGATCTCATATGAGGAGCCAGTGGAGACGCGTCCAGCACCTATCTAACATGTTCTGGGACAAGTGGCGGAAAGACTACCTTCCACTGTTACAGACCAGAGCCAAGTGGCAGCAGCCGAAGAGAGATATGAAGGAAGGGGATGCTGTTTTGCATTTGTGCGTTGGAATTTCTCTAAATATCGATGTCTGTAGTTTAGACGTCTCTGCCAAAGTGTTCAGTGAAGTTTAACGTTTAAGAAAAGATGTATAATTAGCCATTTTATGATTGTATGACTTCGTTTAGCGTGTGATATTGCGAGTTAGAAACTTAGTTTTTGCGCTTCACCGAGACTTGCCTAAAGACATCCACTCGCCATTTTTATTTTTGGCGTCATGAATATTCATGAGTATGCTACCATATTTGGGCATCGCGTAATGAATGGAAAGTCTACAACCGTTGCGAGTTAATAGTGTATTCAGGAACTATATGCGTTTTTCTTGGTTTTAGGTTGCTGATTTCAGTATTCCAGACCCATAGGCAGTTTGAGGACACTTCATCTTTTGGAGAGTACAGTTCTGTAAGATAATTTTCATGGATTGTCTCATGTGACATTTACAATCTCTTAAAGTTGTTTCAAGATGATTTATATTTTTACTGTTGCGATGTTTCTTATACATATACATGCATCAGTTTGACTTTATCTTTGAACTTTTCATTTATATTTTATGTCTTGATTTTTTAGTATTTAATTTCTTGCTAACCTGTGTAAATTCACGCACGTTGTTATTTGTACTTAGTGTATTTTCTTTGTACTTCTTTCTCTTATAGTTTTACCTCATGTGGTCCACCCACGACTTAGGAATGAGAATAAAGCAGTCAAAGTTCACAATCCTGTACTAGTCAGAGGTTAACTTGTCGGAGAGAGGGCGCCCTTGGCGCTCCATGTTCGTCACAATTAACTTGCGCCAAAAAATGGAAGATAAATAGGATCAAGGAGCATGAGAGGTCAATTTGACATGTCCTTTCTTTGCTATCAGCTTTTCGGAAAGTTTGGCTAGCCCCTTCCGTCCTCCACACACGTGACTGTCTTTTTCTGCATGCGCTCAAATTGGCACGCTCATCCTAACACCAAAGGCACGCCTGATCACATGCTCTGTTCTGTCTTAGATATACGACTTTGGTTCTTATTCGTCTCTCCAATCTAGTAGTCGTCCTGCCCAGCCCGTGGTCTGCGGCGTGCCAAGACCCCTAATGCTACCAATTCGACGGTGGAAATTCTTGAATGCGATGGGAATTGTTTGGAAGGCACACCGGTGAATTTACACGTGTTACAATAATGGAACGAATATGCACTTTTATGCAATTTGTGCAGGCCTAGCCTATAAAAAAATATCCAATGCATTATTCGTTACCGAACGCAAAAGCCGTTTGCGAACGTTATGCATCACAACGGCTACTGTTCTTCGTTACCTTTTTATAGCTCCATATAATATTATTCCAACATCAGCGGTAGCCGCGCTCTGATCGGCTGTTGAAGGGGTATTATGAAAGTACGCATGCTCAGTCGTCGCACAGCTTGGGCCGCCAACGGCTTGAGGGAACATTAGACCATTTGCACCGGTGGTCATGACAGGAGGATTTTTATTTTATTTAAATGATGTGACAATAGATCCACAAAGCGCCTATATAGTCATGCATGACACACGGTGACAATGTGACTGCCTCTGTCATGGCCGTCGGTGCAGAGGGTCTACTGACAAATTTCAAAGTGCACAATTTAAAATTCCTTTATAGCTAAGCTAGTTTTGACTACTTCAAACCTTGTTAATCATATAAGTGGCGCAAAATCCTTAGTCGATTTTTCTCTCTCTTTTTGTCTCTAACGACAGAAATTCACCTTTGATTCCAACGACGAACATGGAGAAACTCGCCATTGCTTTTAATACAGAAAGTTTTTTTTAGAGGGTACTTTAAAGGCACAGACTCGTCAGCAATGTGCGCGCGCCAAATTCGTGCCACGAAATACGCATGGAGATCCATGCGTATTTCGTGGCACAAATTTGGCGCGCGCACATTGCTGACGAGCCTGTACCCAGCTTTAAAGCCTGTTTTTCATATTATTTTATAGAAGTAACGAACGCAGAGAGTAGGTACCGCAAACTAGCAACGCAAACAGTAACGCAGACAGTCGGCAAAGTTGAACCAAGTTTAACTTTGCCGACTGTTTCCGTCAGTGTTTGCGTTGCAGTTGTTTGCGTCTAGTCTGCGTGTGCGCGTTACGATTATATGGAAACCAGGCTTAACAGTGTCGAATGCGTCATAAGATCTGGAGCAACCTCGTGCACAGCGGAGATCTTTGCAACGGCGCAGGCGCGGTGACCTCAAACCCACCAATGATTATCGCCATGTTTGTTGCTCAAGTGACATTCAAATATCTGCTGCCCAAAATCCATAGCTAGAGCCTTTGGCTAAATATGCAAATAAAGTGCAGAGTGCTATTTTGATAAGAATAGACCGTGTAAGTTGACCTCGAGAATGTGCAAGACTCCGCAAGACTCGTTGACTCCCGGAGACCTCATATATAGCAGCTTAACCACGGGCAGCGACCGTTTCGGTACCATTTGGACACCACGTCAAAATTAGCAGTTTCACCTACCGATTCGGGGTTCACTGGAAAAATTCTTAGAATCCCATGTAGGCCTGTTACTTGTGAGAAAAGTGACCTGTTATTTCCGTCTCTCCGATAAATTGGTAACCCTATACGTAATATAAAAACCACACAGCCATGACAGCGCGTCACGCCGTTGGTAGTCCGCCGCAAGTGGCGCGAACATTTTGGCGCAGTATAGTTGGCGCAAATACGGTGCATTATGGCCGTTTTCAAAAGTTCTTGATTCGGCTTCAGACGGTCTTTGCGATTTCGTCCTGACCATTGTGTACTTTATTTGTTTGGGTTTTTGGTGGTAGTTTTATCTACTCTCAACAGAGGTGAACGTTCAAATTGTCGTTCATACCAGGGGCGCTTCAATAGCACAATACGTACGCCGGTATTGGGTATTTTCCTATAGGGCCTACCTTCACCGTTGAAGGTATTGTCGGTAGCCTACTATATACTCGGTATGCATACATGTACGTACGTATTGCGCTATTAAACGCGCCCCTGGTATTCGTTTAGCCACGTTAAAGGGACACACCGGCTTACTGTTTACATTATGTAGCAATCTAGCATACTTGACAATAATATTTCGATGGTCGTTGTGAAAAAAATTATCAAAATGTCACGTAATTCACTAGAAATTTTTAAAATTAACAAAAGAGACAAATGTTGGGGTATACGCTTTACCAGCCGCCGCGATGTATTATGTATCGTGTTTGTAAATAAAGGTGGCCTTCGATATGGGTCGACACGTGTTTAACCTCGATTCCTTGTTTTCCCTGACTCATCACACCTTGCATGATCCCTCAGGTCAGCGCTGACTCGAGGAAGCACATCGAACACAACGTTTTGGTGTCTTCAGCGACCTCAATAGGCCTATGCTGTTTTTTCTTCGGATATTATTTATCGCCGCGAACGCGAAGCGAAGACACGAAAATCTGAGAGATTCTCTCGTCCATATCAACACCTAGAAACCCTTCTTATGAAATCTGTTGGCAGATTTGTGTACAAATTGGAAAATACGGTATGTACATAGTGTTCGTATGACATTATTTTCCAACAGGAAGAGAAACCAACCGCGAATGACAAAAGCAACTCGCACTTCAAGTTCGCGCTACGGCTGGAAATACAACTAATCTGATTCCGAAAATCACGTGGCCTTGAATTTTTGAAAAATGCTCAAAAACGGCCAAATTTGACGGCGTCTTTTCAGGATATATCTAATTTACTCTGGAAAGCGCTTCAGAATAATGTTTCGAGTCCAAAATAGCCCAACAAAGCCGGTGTTCCCTTTAATATTTCTGAGATGCACCAAGCCTGAGCCTGCCTTTCGTAAAGGTACTTGTAAACCGGAAACAAAAGGTCAAATATTTTTGTTTGTTTGTGACAAACTCGGACAACATTTTCTTCATTTTGTTTAATGAATCTATAGCTTTTAAGGTGCCTTTTCCATTTATTGGTGTTTGGGCGCTTACAAATGCGGTACGACAAGGTGATAATTCTAAGAAGATCGCCATAACGTTAACATCCCATTGCCATTCCCTGACTGGTCTCCGGAAGTGTGACCCGAAACGAGACTTACACGGTCTATTATCGTCATAAGATGTGAGGCAACTTTGTAAACCACAAATAATTATGATAAAAATGCAGGGAATAATTGTTCATGGCGGAGTCTTCCACGGTTTACTGGTAGTGACAAGATATTACTTTTACAAATTAATTTACCAATTTAATGCCGCATGTTGCCTCAGATAACTCCAAACTAGTTCCAATAACCCTAAAAGGGGCAAGTACACATGGAATAAACTCAAAAAAGTCATGCAAGTAATATAAATGTGTTTCGTGTCACATCTTTATCGTATAGTGTAATCCGAGCAACATTTAGTGAGCCCGCCCTCTTGTGGTTATTCCATTGTTACTGCGGTGTATTTCTATTGTGACGTCATGTAAATACCTTGGAGATACACCGCAGTTTTCAATCGTCGGATTAGTCTATATGGTGTTCTACTGTCCAGCAATGATTGTTGTAACATTGTATTCTACAAGTGTATCACTATTTAACGAAACGCACCTGCTTTGAGCGAAAGTGAGCAATACGTCGGGTAGAGAAATGGTCTGCACATGCGCAAGCGCAAGTTCTCAGCGTCACGCGTACGCGCGCCGACATCGCGAGACGCACGAATATAGGATGTTCCATTCGTGCGTCACAAATTACCGACGCGCGCATCAGTGCAACAAGATACGCGCGCGTACACGAAACATGAAGAGGCTTATAGCCTCTCCCCCTGCAGCTCGCAGGCACTTGGACAACATCAAAAGACCGCACCGAAGACGGTGCACGTGTTGTGGTCCAACATGCTCTTGCACGTTGAGCTGATGTCGTCCCGGCATCCGTCTCGCATGCAGCCGCAGGCTTCGCAATGAATTGGTTCAAGATCGAATATCTCGAAATCCTGTAGACAATACGAGCCACTGTAGACTGCTTGAAGATGGCAAAAGGTGACCTGGAAAGAGTGGTAATCGGTGACGAAGTCCCGGGTAAGTTGTCAAACGTCCATGAGGGTAGGCCTTGCTAACCTTATAATATTGGTAATTTTGTGTTAACTTTTTTTGGGAGTACCGTGGTCAAGCATTAGGCCTACGTGAGTCGCAAATATCCGGTAGAAACATCTTGAGATTATAACAGGTATTCTTGGGATTCACTTTCTTGACAACCGGTTGCTATCCGCCATTACTGTGTCCATACTATGGCACGCCAAAGCGAAAACAATTCAACACTTATAATTTTGCTATCAACCCTGAAAAACGAGTCTCGACATTTTTAAAAACTTGCCAACAAAAGCACGGTATGCCAGTATCAAACAGTCTATCAACATTTAAAAGTCATGCCAACTTTTTTTTTCTTGCGAAAATATGCGTCAACATTAAATTATACGCTTTGGCGTGCCATAGTATGGACACAGTAATGGCGGATAGCAACCGGTTGGCGATATTTTTTCCGTACCGCTGTTTAGCGAACATTGCTTCTGATTGGTTTAACCCCCATGCATATGTTGCATACTGATGTGTTTTGTCGATTAACTACCTCAACATAACCCCACACCATACCACACTCTTTCCTCAATTAATAGTGAAACAAATTAATACGACTCAAAGGAGAATCGAACCTGCAATCTCGATAGTACTCCACTAGACTACCAAACGACTCGACAAATCCTTAAATTTTCTTCCTTATATCCTTTTATTTAATAACTCTTGAAGGCGCTATATAGAAAATATGAATATTCATTTACAATGCACCAATCAAACGCCTCGATGAAACCCTATAGCGAATATGTGGTATGGAAAAAAATATCGCAACCGGTTGTCAAGAAAAGTGAAACCCAAGAATATAATAAATTCGCAGGCTGACCTAAACTACAGGGTTTTGGATGAAATGAAAATTGTATTATTTTTAGAAAATTGGCTCACACATATCGGTGTAGACATAGGTTTCGTGTTTTCATTAACGTCGCCAACATGTTGGGAATTTCACGCCTGACTGAACAAGGGCTAGTTATTTGTAAAGCTAAAAATAACTTGCGCATAAAAATGGAAGATGCAAAACAGGATCAGGGAACATGAGGTAAATTTGACATGTCCTTTTTTTGTTATCAGCTTTTCAGAAAGTTTAGCTAGCCCCTCAGTCGTCTATACGTGACAGTCTTTATCTTCACACAGATTTGCACGCTTACCGTATAACACCAAAATGCACGCCTAATCACTGCTCTGTTCTGCCTGAGAAGGACGACTTTGGTTTCATTTTCGTCTCTCCATTATCCAGTTCCATGGACAGTAACAAAAACTTGAACTTCAGATATAAAAAAGTCCAGTGATGTTAGGTCTGGTAATTTTGTAAAATGGACTTGGGAATGGCCCCCTTAGGATTACCAGACCTAACACCACTAGTCTTGGTTTTTTCTTATGGGGGTCATCTCAAGTTTTTGTGACTGCCCATGGAACTGGATGACCAAAGTCACCTTTCTCAGGCAGAACAGAGCAGGGATTAGGCTAGCCTTTAGTCAAGGCTGCCGTGGCGAGTTATATATCACCAACGCTTGGGGAAAGACTAGCACGCACGGACTGTCCGCCCCGACACAGTCTGCGCAATATGAATGTTAGTCTTTCCTCAAGCGCTAGCAAAACCGTGCACAAAACAAACCTCGCCACGGACGCCTTGACTAAAGGCTATGATTAGGCGTGCAATTGGTGTTAGGACTGAGGGGCTAGCTAAACTTTCTGAAAAGCAAAGAAAGGACATGTCTAATTGACCTCTCATGCTCCTTGATCCTGTTTTGCCTCTTCAATTTTAGGAGCAAGTTAATAGCTTTGTTTACAAAACTAGTCTTTGTTCAGCCAGGCGTGAAATTCCCAACGCGAAGACAACATTAATGAAAACATGAAACCTATGTCTACGTACCGTATATTTGTGAGCCAATTTTCTAAAAATAATACAATTTTCATTTTATCTACAATTTTCTGATACACCCTGTATATGCCTAAATTCCTGTGGTGGGTTCGAAACCGGTCGTGGTACTTGCGCTCTTGAGCAACATGTTAATTTTATGGCGTCTTCGGCAACTATAATAGTATAAGGCCCTTTATGCCCATGACCAATTATAGTACATTAGCTTTAACTTTATATCCACTTGAGATGACCAACAAAAAAATGCAGTTTTAGGAGTGGGAAGAAAAACCCCAAGGAAATTTGGGAGAAGCCCACGCGGTCAAGTAGGGACTGCAAAATTAATCCACATACACGCCCCGGAATCGAACCTGGGAAGCCAGAGGTGAACGGTGCGGAAGGAATTGTTAACCACTACGCCAACCCGACCGCCATCCTCGGACACAAATACGTATTTTGTTCCATCTGATATTTCCAGAACAAAGCGACAGCGCTGCGTTGGCCTCCATAAGCGTACAGCCGCCCAGACACCGCGGCAAGCGTCGCAGGTCCATCGCAGAAGTCTTCACCAAGGAGAATTTCTTCCACGCTTCCACTAAGAGCTTTATCAAGAGGATCTATCGCAGCGACAAGGCGCTCAAGAACGAGCAAATGAGACAAAAGGCGTTTCACAAGTTCGTCATACACCCCTTCAGCGATTTCCGGTAGGTTCAGAGCGGGTGTGTTCATTTTGAAGGCCCATCATATCATTTGCAATGACCCAAAAGTTTACTTAACGAGTTGATCAGAAAAAGAAATAATAGCAAGGTTAACAAACACCTCATGATATTTGTCTGTTTCAGAAGGTACTCTGTACGAAATTAACAACTAAAGGTGGCTTGGAAAAAAATGTGCGTGCACACACTTTTTTACCATTCACTGAAGGTTTTCTGAAGCACTGATAACGCATCTATGTAGCTGAAATCTACCTAAATTCTTCTTAAGATATTACGCTGTTATTCCAGGAATCCATGAAAAAGTTTTATTCTGCAAAATATATTTGGCTTTTACCCCTGTTGGCGTTGTTTTCCACGTGTTGACGGTACATGTCAGTAGAGATAGTACGTTTGTTCTGCGCTACCCGACGTAACTAGATTAGCGCCCTCTGTTGTAAATTGGTCGTCCTTAAGCGCACGCATCATGTTTTGCATAAATTTTGTTTGGTAATGATGCCAAAGGTCACAGAATTCAAAGACGATTTGACATGCGACCTCATTCCTATATCAAATTTATGCAAAATATGATGCGTGCGCATAACGCCGGGCATGTTTTGGTTTGCTATTACTTCAGAGGGCACATCGTCTATATAAGGCTTTTCAATGCTCCTTCGCTGCGCTCATACCCATGAAAAACAGTTTCGTTCTATACACAGACTCAAATAACCACACACAGAACATGAAATAAGTTTAACTTATTTTATTGAGACAGCATGGGATCGCGGCTCCAGTACACAATGAACTGAATGTCTCCAATCTACAAACAATATATAACCAAGTCACTATACAGCGAATATGACAGAAAACACAAGACCAGCCTCGATGACTAAAAACTTTAGAAACCTCGGTGGCTCTCGGGCATAAGCATGCCTTCAATGCTTACATTATGTCCTGTGGTAACCATCTGGAACCAAGCCCTTTAGGATCTTCGGACATCGTCCGGCTTTCAACAACTCAAACAACATAGGCTACATTTGAACAAGTAATAGTAAGAGTAATACACTGGTTTAGTAAATTGTTGGTGTTTACAAAACGAAAAGGTCTATCATGTGAAATTTTCATCGAGATTGTTAGAACACAACACGAAAAGGCAGAAATCGTAAGCATAAAATATTTCCATGTGCTACGACAATCAGAGAAATCTCTGGGATCGAGAACTCGCCCAGGAACATAGCAATGCTTTTAACGTCAGTCCAAGCAGTAAAAAACTACTGGCGCTCGGAGGCCACGAAAAACCTCCTTTATTTTATCTTTGTTTATAGGAGGAAACGTGGGTGCATCCTAGGACATCAAAAAGAGGCGCACTCCCCTTATCATTGCCACATTACCTAGGTTTGTTCCCGGGTTTTTGAAACAATTGAAATTTGTTAAAGAGGGGTAAGCTCAAGGGAAACACTTATGAGCGCCCTAAGGTGGATTCTTCGAGTGCGTAAAAGGAATGAATTAAACCGATTATCTGCAATGCTAATACCCTAGTTGTACATTATTCTAGACTGGTTCCCGCTCCACATACAACGACTGAATTCAGTCTAGTCAAATTTTTGGTCCGGGTACCAGACTAACATTATTCCGACTATGTGAATGAGAGATTAAGTAAAAGGACTAACTGCAGAATTGTCCGACTGAATATTTTTACATGGGAATAAAAATCGGACGAACTTGATCATTAAGTAAAAAGCTAAAGACAATGTAATGTACTTTCCGTTTTCGGCTCTCGTTAATGTATAACAACAATTAACACTCGTACGCATGAAAGATTCCGATGTGCTGTGAAAATCAGAGCATGAAAAAACGTGCATCTAGAGATGATTCAACCAATTACGGCCCTTAAGACAAGGTCCGTTTCCCTTCAACTCGCTTCCAATTACTAATTGTACTCTCAAAAATACATAAAAACATTAATAAGAGTTCAAAGTTGAACGAGTTTCTAACGGATTATTGCAAAAGCCATTCAAGAATATCAACTATATTATTGCGGCAGCAGTTGTGAATGACACAAAAAATCGAGATTTCAGAAAAGTTAAAACCGTAAGAAATCGTTTTACATAACAATTCACTCTACACATGAAAAAACAAAATCGTACGCATGAAAGATTCCGATGTGCTATGAAAATCAGAGCATGAAAAAACGTGCATCTAGAGTTGATGATGCAACAAATTACGGCCCTTAAGACAAGGTCCGGTTCCTTTCAACTCGCTTCAATTACTAATTATACTCTAAAAATTACATAAAAACATTAATAAGAGTTCCAACTTTTTGAACGAGTTTCTAACGGATTATTGCAAAAGCCATTCACGAAAATCAACTATATTATTGTGGCAGCAGTTGTGAATGACACCAAAGATCGAGATTTCAGAAAAGTTAAAACCGTAAGAAATCGTTTTGCATAACCATTCACTCTACACACGAAAAAACAAAATCGTACGCATGAAAGATTCCGATGTGCTATGAAAATCAAAGCATGAAAAAACGTGCATCTAGAGTTGATGATTCAACAATTAAGGCCCTTGAGGCCCTTCGGACAAGGTCCGGTTCCCTTCAACTCGATTTCGTTTCGAAATCCAATAAATCGCTTAACAATTGCACAATAGATACCGTGTACCCTGCGAGTTGGTGGTTCCTCGGGCTAGCGTCATACAACTGCATCGTTATGATTTGTGCTGGAATGTGACCAAAATAGAAGCTCTGCAATGATCTGCATATAGAAAACGAAAACAAAACTGTAAGACAACAATGAACTGTATACGCCAAGTAGGTTAATAGTGCCCAATAAATGTTTACAAAAGTGAAGGAGATCGTACTTCTGGGGCAATGTAGCACCAAAATAGACAAATGAAAACGTCACATTTTGTGTGTTGCCAAGGTTACTACATGGGTCTGTACTAAAACCAATGAACTGTTTCCCTGCGCTTTAGCAATGTAGGTTCCAGATTACCAGCGAATGTTAAGACCCAATTGCCATGGTAACAAAAATTACCTTAGTAGTCCGTTGTCAGGTATATATAATGCAGAGGTGCCAACGTTACAATTTATAAGTAAAATTTGTATATTTTACACCCAAACACTAATTAGACCCCACATTGAAGCTATTATTCTAAAATCACGTTACCACACTGATCGTTGTTGCCTGAAAAATTACACAAACTACGCTTAAATCGTAAATAATGGCATTTTGAGTTAAAAGGAAAATAGTGGAAATGGAATAAATCAGGTTATTTTATAAATAAATTGAAAAAACAAAACTGTTGCGAAGAGAGGTAAACTCAAATTCATTTTGATATTTCAGAAGATAAAATTTGTCCATTTCAAAAAATAGACAGATGATGGGTGCTGTTTTATACCTAATCATGAAAGAAAATTGCGTTTGAAAAGCAGACATTACATTACAAACAGTAACAGTACCCCTGGTACGTGTATACGACTCGAACTTGAAAGATGGATGCAATGTACTCATCTAAGAAATCACAGTATGCTCATAATTTCCTTAGCGCAACTATTATATTACATATAATTGCAATGAGTAAATATTCGCTATTTACATTATACACGAATCGTATTACAGGGGGCCCTATAAGAAAAATGATATTAGAGGATACCATAAGGGCGGTCGGGTTGGCGTACGGGTTCCTTCCTCGCATCTCACCTCCGGCGTCCCGGGTTCGAATCCGGGGCGCGTATGTGGATTGGGCTTGCAGTCCCCACCCGACCGCGTGGGCCTTCCCCTGGGGAACCTCTCTGGGGGTCCTCCTCCCACTTCTAAAACTGCAACTTCCTCTTCGTCATCTCAAGCTGACAATATAGTATAGCTAAAGCTAAAACCGTACAGTTGATGGCATAAAGGGCCCCAGTTGCCGAAGATGCCATAAAATATACAACAACAACAACAACAACAGGATGCCATAACGAAAGCGGCAAGTTGGGCCGCTTGAAGGCCACCGGGAGAACATAATGCCGCTCATAAAAACAAGATGCTCAACGATAGAGCAAGGAAACCTGCGAATTAGAAAAATTAAAAAACGCTTCGAACTAATGACCATCCTGAGATCTCAGGGAATTTCCACTCTGCAACGCGACGTTACAATACCCCGAGGAAATCCACGCAAGTCTGTGGAGTAAACCGGCTGTTGTGTTGAGCCAACACACGCCTGAGTCAATTTGAAGTAATTAATCATCCGGTCATGTTATGCCAAAAAGAAACATTCAATACTTCCCATAATTTGTATACGTACTGTTCTTATGACTGTCCCATTGCTACCAAAAATTTTCAACGACGATCTTAATTTACTCCGAAGTTAAATTAATAACAGGGATGCATGCTGATGAAGGTAATGGAACGAATTCTCCAGTATGCTTTAAATAGCAGCCAATCGGAAAAGCGGACAACGGCCAGCATTACCGAGTAATGCATCACATGCATGCACGGCGTTTACAATCTGCGCGCGTTACATTTGAATGTCTGCGATGCACTGCCAAGCGTCCTGAATATATCGGTCTTCAACAGGGCCTCGGTACGCACGATCGGGGAGTGCGTTAAAGGGGTACTGTTTAAAGAGGATGATCCTTAAATACTAAAATAAATCATAATCATCACAGTATACCTGAATGGTATCGAGACTTGGCTAAGACTTGCGTTTCTTCACGGCGCAGGGGCAATTCTGCTAGCGACCATGGCACTACTTGTAGGGTGCACAGTATTTTGGAGTCCGGCTAAAGAGGCAAATTTCACGACCAGTGATGTCCTGGCATACATCAGATAGGCGGATAAAGCTGAAAAAGCCTGTGAGAAAGCACAAAAAAAAATCGAGAAAACAAAACGCCGTACAGACCATAAAGGGCGGGTGGGTGGGAAACCGTATGCGTAGTGTATACAAACATGGAGCAATAGACATTCAGTGAGAGTGTATAAGCCTGAAGTGGCGAAACACGCCAGAATGCCTTCTTAAATGCAAAAGTAGTCAATTGATATGTAAATTTCTGGAGGGAAAGGAATGCAAGGGAAGAATGTAAAGCATTTGATCTATGTACCGAACGAAACTAAATTTTCAATGCTCCTTCGCTGCGCTCATACGCATGAAAAACAGTTTCGTTCTATACACAGACTCAAATAACCACACACAGAACATGAAATAAGTTTAACTTATTTTATTGAGACAGCATGGGATCGCGGCTCCAGTACACAATGAAACATGCTGAAGAAAACAAAGTATTAACTGTGTGCACCTGGAAAATGATGAAGGCAGGCAGGATCCGGTGAAGAAGTGTCGGTGCCATCTTGCCTTTTTCGTTTTCGATCTCATTGTGAAAAAAAAAAAAGGTCTCTTCCTTTGATTTGAAGTTGATCCCAAGAAAAAACCCCAGTTTTAATTCGTGTCCATATATCACACCGTTGCCCAGCCCGTTTCGCTATCGACGGCAATGCAGATCTTACGTATCCGTTCGTGTAACTCTCCGGGGCGTCCTGCTAACCGTAGTCGAGGGCCGGGCCGCACAGGGATCCGATCTCTCCGTTAAAGCCGCAGTGAGTTGTCTATAACTGGTTGTCAGTTGCCCTGGTCTGGCCAAAATCCTTCGCCTAGAAGACTATTTTTAGTTCAATAATGGAAAATCGAGAACCAGAGTTCTTGCAGATAAGTCGAGACTGCAGCGTATACTGGGAATAACGTATGCGTAGTGTATACAAACATGGAGCAATAGACATTCAGTGAGAGTGTATAAGCCTGAAGTGGCGAAACACGCCAGAATGCCTTCTTAAATGCAAAAGTAGTCAATTGATATGTAAATTTCTGGAGGGAAAGGAATGCAAGGGAAGAATGTAAAGCATTTGATCTATGTACCGAACGAAACTAAATACTCAGTGCTTCCCCGGGACACTATGAGATAAAAAACTTCATAGCGTGCTCGGGTGGGACTCGAACCAACGACCTAATGCATACTAAGCAGACGTATTAACCACTCGACCACCGAGGTCACCGGAATTGAGCACCCAGTACGAATCATTTAGCAGCGGGTACCGCAACTGACGAGAGAATGCGATTTGGCCGCGAGAGATGACAGCAGAGATATAGACAGCAGATGTCGACAATATATGTCGACAATGCCTGAGTCGATAATGCATGTCTCGACAGTACATGTGTCGACATGCAGCGGGGTTATAGTCAGGTCCTCACAAGTCTGTCAAAAGCCTTAACAAGTCCACCTAAAGCACCTTCTTAATCTATAAAGTCACAATCCATTCAAAAGAACTGCAAGAAAGGCGTTCTAGTGTGTGTTCATCCTTTGCTTCTTGTAACTCGACTGGTGATTAACTTGTGATTTTCCGGACTTGTAATAGACTTTACTACAACCCTGACCGACAGTAGAAATGTTAAATGTAGAGTTGTCGACATTACAGATGTCGACACTGATTTTTCGGAACTTTTTTATTATTTATTTATTTATTTTATTTTATTTATTTATTTGTTTAATGTATTTATTATTTAATTATCTGTGCAGATGGTACTGGGACCTGTTGATGGTGGTGCTTATGGGCATCACTCTGGTTCTCCTTCCTGTCAACATCTCCTTTTTCAGTGACCAATTTTCCCTCACCTGGACCATGGTCAACTGCTTTACGGACAGTTTTTTCCTCATTGACATATTCCTCAACTTCATGACTGGAATTGTCGATCATCAGAACGAGGAGGTACGCTGAGATATAATGGCAAATACTCCAATTTATATGCGGAGGTCTAGGTGAACGACGACTTCTTTTTAAAAATACGCTCTGCAGAACCGTGAAAATGTTGACAATTTTGGACGGCCCCTATAACAATTACGTGCCTTTACGGTTCCCACACAATACACTGCGCGCGGTACATAGGGTAGTGGATGATGGGATGCAATTCTAGTACACCGCACAGAAGCGCTCAGTTTGATCGTGTACAAACAAAAGGGATTTCGCAGGGAATACAGCTATTGGCCGCCTTAAACTCGTAAAACGTGGAGAATAGGTGTTTTTTACACAAAATGTTAACTGGTAATATAGAGCTCAGATACAGATTCAACCTACTGTAGGCCTATATTTGTTTTGAGATTATATGGGCACGGTAGCGCTGTACAATGAGCGGAAAAGGTACAGTATTCACGTGTCCCTTTCTGCATTATTAACACAATACGTGTTTATTCCAACCGATCATGCATGTTGTTACAGTTGGCGTACGCTTGGAGTGCCCCAAATAATGTAAATGCTTGGAGATCCAAGGTTTGAAGAGGGGTAAAAGTAAACGCTGTAACTATGAACAACATTATGGAACAAAACCCTTTCAAGTTCAGTTGTAGTCTTTCATGAGCGTTTGACCCTTAATAGTCACCTTTTGGGGGTTATAAAACTTCCACCTCTTAGCGAAGCTTAGCGAGCAGTCTGAAAGTGAACTCAATCAATTCTGGGGCAAATGCCAACATGATTTCCTTCCTCTTGTATAGGTGATTTTGTCGCGGAAAAAGATTGGCCTCTACTACCTGCGGACTTGGTTCCTTCCTGATCTCATCTCATCGTTCCCGTTCGATTACATCTACATTTTTATCCAAGGCAAAGCTGACTACAAGTCCGATTCCACAGCCCTTACTCTTCGTGTTTTCAGGTATGTATATTACTGAGGTCTAACGCATAACTTCCACCTTAAGCCCAGTTCATACTTCACGGTAATTTAACGTCACGGCGAAGTTTTCGCGCCACGAAATCACAAAAAAATAACTTATTTCAACCTAGGCAAATGTTCGCCGTGAATTACGCCAGATTCGCTATCGCGTTCGTTTTCGCGGGAATCATCTAGGTAGACGTAGACCGTATGTCGAATAGCTGTCATCTTGTGGGACAATTTTGACATATAAATTGGTCAATAGACAGCCTAAGTGTGGTTGCCCTGGCAATTGGCTCTGAACATCATGGCCGTCGGGGGGAAAAAGTAACATTGCAAAAGCACCGGGACACGGTTCAGTGATTTTTTAGTGTAGAGCCATTGCCTAGGCAACTAACAAAAGACGCAACCTTCAAAATGGCAGCTATTAAATTCGATATACACTCGACCAAAAAGGTTCTGTCACCAGTAAGACATTTGTAGATATTTATTATGAAATTGGATTTAATGTAGAAAAATAATATAGGTTTTCTCGGTCAATTTCGGCAAATGAGCAGCCGATTTAATTTTCGTGCATTCGAATTAAAGCTATTTTGCCTCTCCATTTGTTACTGCGTTTCAAATTCAGAATTCGGCCATTCAATTTCGTTTTGAGGCATTCAAATTCCTTTAGCACTGTGTTCAATTTAGCATATCGTCATTCTTTTTCGTGACACTAAATCAGCATTCAATTTAGCAAAGCTGGTTCGACTGGAGATTTTACTGATTTAATTATTTTCAATTTCGTAAAGAGACAATCAATTTCGCTAAATGAGAATTCAAATAAGTACGACTAAAGAAATACAAATAAACAGATAAACTGTACTAGGCAACTGTTTTGTACCTTCACTTTAATTTAGGCAAACCTTATTTTCTTTAATTATGTTTCCAGTAGACTTTACATGGGGCCCTTGAGGTTTTTTCTTCTTATTTGTTTTCTTCTTTATTCCTTTTTTTGGGGGGTGGGGTATCTTTATTGGTTAACTGACCAAGACCTAATTTTGTATTGTGTTTGAATAGGGTGTTTCTTTATGTTTTTCCTGTTTTTTTAAAAATTGTTTATGTTGTTTCTTCCTCAACCATCAATCTGTTGGTGTGCCAGACATCTTGGGATATATGTTTGGGTATGGTTGTACCACTGCATGCACTTCACTTGGGTGATGGCATCAACGCTCTGAATGGCTGCTTGTTGAAGGAGATCGCACCTCCACTGCTGCATGTTCATTCCTGCTTGCCGGGCAGCCTGTCTGTCTCCGACACGTTGTTGCCACTCAGGTAACCCAAAGGATGCGTTTAACTGCTGCCTTGAATGCAGAGTGTGCCATCTCCGTGCTGTTCAGGAATGGGGAGTAGGGAAGGAGGCGCTTCAGCTGGATCATTGGGTTGGCACCTTCAGGGAGTTGGGCTCGCACGTGAGGCCTTGCATTGTCGTATATGAGGTAAATGGGTTCGTCTTCTGGGAAAACTCCATCACACTCTTGAATTGTGTCCGCAAGAAACTCCTCAAATCTCTCTCGCGTCACAGTTTCGAATGCGATTCGGTGGTGCACCAAGCCTACTTCACTAGAAACAGCGAAGGTGACATTGCCATTTCTCCCTCGTTGTCTGTCGACGACTCGTCTTGCAGCCATCCCTCGCGGAGTTCTACCCTGGGAGCGTCGAGTCCAAACGTTGTAACCTGTCTCGTCAATGAAGACTAGATGCGCCAGATTACCATGCTGCAGGAACCATTCACCATACTGGACACGTTGATCAAGAATTTCAGGTGAATTCCTTGCGTCAGGGACGTCCTCCACTAGTTTCAGTGTAATCATCATCCTATCCAAGGCCCTGGCTATGATGGCAGTAGAAACCTCGGGCTTCTCTGGCAGATGCTCACTCAAACTAGCCTTCATTTGTTGCAGTGTCAAGACGGGATTAGCGTCAAGGATGCCTTGCAGATGGTTTCGCATGTCATCATCCATCTTGCTGTGGGTTGCTCCTCCTCTTGCCAGCGTCTTTCGCCTTCCAGTCCTCAAATATGTTGCAACAATTGATCTTGCTGTGGACTTGTTGATGTTCAAATTTACCGCAAGCTGCAAGGTAAAACTGTAGCGAAAGCTCGTCTTCGAAGTACATCGGCAAAGTGACTCAAGTGCCAATAAGTGAACCGTATTTATGCCTTTAACATTCTTAAGGAAACAAAAGTTTAACAAAGCGTTTTTTAGATTGCACAAATTCCAGAAATGACTGCCCAAAAATGAATTTGAATGACTAAACACACGCCTCAAAAACCTCCTGCGAATTTGAATGCTGCTTTGTCGAATTGTTAAATTGAATGATTATTTTGTTAAATCGAATGACACAATAGTACATTTGACTGGTCATAAAACGAAATCAAATGACCCTTTTCAGTAGCATTCGATTTTGCGCGAAATAGAATAGCGTAGTGGTTAAATTGGCTGCTCATTTGCCGAAATTGACCGAGAAAACCTATATATCAAATTTTAGCTGAACATATCACTCAAAGGAATAGAGCTCAATGGAGTCCATGATGGCAAGCTTCACGGAACAGGAATGCAACAAAGGAGTGTGGGGTTCAGAATGAAAAACACCAAAAAACAACAATGTCAACTTTATTGCACTCAAGCAAGGGGAGTTACAGTTCAGTATTTTGCTTCCACCATACCTAATGCAATGGCACGATTCAGATTTGACAATATTTAACCATTTTGATTTGGATGTTTTTGACAAGACATTGATAAATCCAAACTCACTTAAACATTTCCTAATTGTCTACACACAAATTGCCCAAATCACAGGTTGCATTGTTCTTTGGTGTTTTTCATTCTGAACCCACACTCCTTTGTTGCATTCCTGTTCAGTGAAGCTTGCCATCATGATCTCTCTTGAGGGATATGTTCAGCTAAAATTTGATATATTATTTTCCTACATGAAATCCAATTTAATAATAAATATTTATAAATGTCTTACTGGTGACAGAACTTTTTTGGTGGAGTGTATAATGGTCTATTAGAAAAATTGAAAAAAATGCTAAGGCCACGCTTTTTGCACGTATGTAGTGCATGTCTGTCTAACATTATAGCCTTTCTGTTATGTTTACTTATATAATCAATACACAAAACTGTTGCAAACTGCTCACCAACCAGCAGGACCTCTAGTAAAACCAGACTGTAAAATCGGTGCCCTCACGTTCGGACACTGTACTATATATAGCAGGGTCATCTTCAGGAAGAAGACTTTGCAAGGGTCGGAACGTGAGGTCACTAATTGTACACTACAGTGTTATTTTTACTTCACAGACTTGCCAAAATCCTGGGAATTCTCAGGTTGTTCCGTCTAATTCGTCTCATGCGATACGTCAACAAGTTGGAAGAGGTATGGTCATAGTGGATAGAATATGCAGGCGGCCCTTGGGGCGAGTTTTTTTCGGACGGATCCATATTCAGATCTGCGCAGATCCAATTCACGTGACTTTAATTCCTATAGGGCGTGTTTGTTTCGGACGAATCCGCCGACCCCGATCTGCGCAGATGGTTCAGTGCTTTGCATAGTTGAATCTAGCTGAACCATCTGCGCAGATCTCGGGATCGGCGGATTCGTCCGAAACAAACACGCCCTTAGTTGAGAGCAGTTTCGTTTGTTTCTGCAGTGCGCGGTATTAAACTCGGGATCTGGATTCGGATCTGTCGTGAAACAAACACGCCCTTGGTGTAGAGATGAGCGTGCGCGTTGCGCAAGATACCGATGCGCGTGACGCACATCAGTGCACCAAGGGGATTGCTTGTAGTTCAACTCTCAAAACGGCGGCACTTTATGGATGTGTATACCAGTGAGCTCCATGTTTAGACCGTGTAAGTTGACCTCATGAACTCGCGGTACGCTGCGATTCATCTACTTCCGGGGAACATGTATAGGAGCCGAAGCACACGTGCAACGACCGTTTTTTTTTTCGGTACCTTTTTGACTCCACGTCCAAATATTAGCAGTTTCACCTATACCGATTCGGGGTCCACTTTATTTACAAATTTATAAAATCGCATCTATTACCTGTGCGAAAAGTTAATAAAGCAAAAAGTTAATAAAATTCAAAATCTGACCTTCTACTTCCGTTTCTGAGATAAACCCTGGACGTAATATAAAAACTACGCAGCGCATCGCTGGTAGTCTGCAAGTGGCACGAATATTTTTGCGCGTGTATTTGACGCGAATACATTGCGTTATAGCCCTTTTTCAAAAACCACTTGATTCGGCTTCTGACGATCTTTGCGATTTTCTGTCCTGGCCGTGTGTACTTTATTTGTTTAGGTTTTTGTTGGTGGTTGTTATCTACTCCCAGCAGAAGTGAATGTTCAAGCAGACGTTCAAACCAGATATGTTTAGCCGCGTTAACATTTCTGCGGAGATGCATTAAGCCTGAGCCGGCCAATTTGTAAAGGGTATACTTGCAAACCGGAAACTAAAGGTCAGATATTTTAGTTTTTTGTGTGACAAGTTCGGACAACATTTTCTCCATTTTATTTATTGAATCGGTAGAATTTAATGTGCCTTTTTCATTTATTGTACGGTAAAGTGACAACTTAAATAATATCGTCATTGCTATTCCCTGACTGGTCTCCGGAAGTGTGACCCGAAACGAGACTTACACGGTCTATTGTCGTCTGCAACGATCATCCGTATTTATTCTCTAACCCTCTAAACTTCGCGTTGTACATCCCCTTCAGTCACAGGAATTTTGACAGAAAAAGAAGTCCCTTTCAACAAAATGTACACATGTGATCAAAGGGGATATATGAGTATACAGTACACCGGCTCACGATTTGGAAATGTAGTTCCGGGCCCTGCAGAAAGTTAAAGCATCTGAAAACAACATGGCATTGTGCTTCATGTTTCAATGAAAAGAAAATATAAACTGAGAGTTCTGTTAGATGTAACTGATAATTTCTGAAGATTTCAAAATGTTGGTAGACGCGGCACTATATATAAGAAATGATATATAAATTATAATTATAAATTTAAACTGGACCAACTACTCGGCAGATACTAAAAGTCGAAGGCGCAGTCATCCGCATAATTAACCTGAGCCTGGTCGTGCTGCTCATTGTGCATTGGAACGCGTGCATCCAGTACTTCATCGCATTCGCCCAGGATTTTCCATCGGATAGTTGGGTTTCGCTCAGCAGTTTAAAGGTAAGATTCCAAAGATTAAGAAGAATATTGTCGATCATGTTGACAATTTGTCACACATAAACCTTCCGTAGCTTACTTGGCGCACCAAAGTGTCAAGACATTTTTTTTTTAAAGTGACCTTGTCAATTTTACTGCGAACTATCATATAATTGGTGTTATATCCTACGAAAGTTAGAATTATTCAAAAATGGCGACAAACATATTTTTTTCGAAAATAACGATATTCTTAGCACACCAATATCACGCATTTGGCTTTGGCGCCATAAGTTTCCCATTTCTGTTTTCGAAAAGTTGCGAAAGACCACCTCAAAGTTACTCACTAAATACCATACAAGATGGCTGATTAAGAAACAAAACACGAACATGGTTTCAACGTTTCAATTGATAAACACACTTTATTGTTCAGTCTCTCAGTAAAGTCAACAAAAATAATTAAAAACATATACAACAAGAAATGTACAAAAATACATACTACGGTATAATCAAATTGTAAACTGTCATTTGTTGCCACTTTATGTGCCCGCAGGACGCCGGCAAGTGGGAGAAATACTCGTGGGCTTTTTTCAAGGCAATCTGCCACACGTTGGGCATCGGTTTTGGCCGCTATGTCCCGGAGAATCTAATCGAGATGTGGGCAGCCACGATTAGTGTCATGCTTGGGGCAACCTTCTACGCCCTCTTCGTCGGTCAAATGGCCACCTTGCTGCTTACTATTGACTCGTCCGGACGCGTCTACAACGAAAAGGTTTGGCTGCAGCGAGTACCATATATTTTCCGCCCAAAAATGGGTAATTGATATGGCATGATAGAAATGCCTTCGCAACTGATTCAAGATATGAAAAGATGATCAAAAAGTAGAATAGGATGGTTCCACACCACTGTGGTTTACACTAAAAATGACACCATAGGCCTATAGTATACAAATATTGACTGCAATGAGGGGCATGGGTAAGATTATAGGCCCAAGGTGATCTCGAAGCCATGACTATGCCCCGAGGCAGAAGCCGAGGGGCATAGTCATGGCTTCGAGATCACCAAGGGCCTATAATCTTAACCATGACCCGAATAAACAGCAGTCAATATTTGTTTTATATACCGAATGTGTAGATTTTTGTCATCTGGTTGGTTAAAAGTAACGATACATCATACAGTCATGACAGTGGTCCTTCAATAAGCCAGTTGCGTGATAGATTTGCATAAATCCTAGAGTCCTGCCTCTGCGCTATGGCGCTCGCATAATAAGAGAGTACTGCACCAGACTACCAGGCCGTTGGCAACGGTTGCCAAGTGGCAAGGGGGTGCACGCTAGAACATGTTAGCCGGCGCGAAAGTCTGTACGGTACCTGGAATACCTCGCACAGTACTCTATGCATTTTGAAGCTGGACCATCCGAAATTACATGTTGAAATTGCATGTTAAAACATGTACTCGCCATGAAATTTCGTCAAAATAACGAGTTAGAACGTCTTGTTTGACTCGAAATAGACGTTAACTTTGAAAGCTGGATCGTTCCCAATCTGTGCATGATAAATTCAAAAAAAAGAGTAACGATTTCGGGTTATAAGACTGGTTTGAAGCTGCCGATTTAACGTCACGAACCCGAACGAAGGGAGACGTATACACTAGACACCAAACTTGACTTGAAATAGGGGAAATAAGATGACATGCAGATTGTAAATCTTGCCAATATGATAAGATTAATAGCGCCGTTGATTGTTTATCCATTTGACGGAACATCGTCAGAAATTGGCGAGTTTTACTGTTTCAAAACGCGCGTTCAACATAACAGCGAGCGACTCTCGTTTTGCGTACAAGACCGGCATACGATTTCAAATACACCTTCCGAATTTTTTGAAAAGAAAAGGTCATGCCTGTTTGTTTCCGCAAATGATCGACGTCTCGCAGCAACTTGGGTAAAATCAAAAGTAATTCAATTATGAATTAAAATGATTATCTAGCTACATACAAGTTACAACAGATTTTAGAAATACTTTGGCTGCAAAAACTTGACCGAGCGGTTGTTGTGTTATACGTTGTTGAGTTTGTCTATATCCGTGCGGAATACGGAATTCACCACTAAAAATTGAGATGGGAAAAAAGGGCAGGCTCTAATTTGTGGGCGACAAACAGCACCCGTAACACACTTCGATTAGAATAAAATTTTAAACAAAGACAAACAATTATATCTCCTAACAGTCCTCAGTTTCACAAATCTGTCTAGCAAACACGAACCGGGATACGATCGACCTTTTTATTTTGGTATATTTAGTAGGCATCGCATAATTTTCGCATTTCCATTTTTCCCGGTCCACACACGCAAAATTCATGTTTCCTATTAAACCAAATCACGTTTCCTAACCAAATTTAAACTTTATGGGGGCATAATATCATGTAATATTAGAAAGAATTAGTGGCGAGGGTGTACGGTATTTATATCTCCACTTAATTAAGTCGCGTACGTTGATGTATTTCTCGCGATTTTACTTGGGCTTCGGAATATGCCGGTCATGTACGCAAAACGAGAGTCGCTCGCTGTCGCGTTGAACGGCGATCTGAAACAGCAAAACTCGCCAATTTCTGACGAAGTTCCGTCGAATGGATATTAAACAATCAACGGCGATATTAATTTTTTATCATATTGTGGCAAGATTTACTAGCTGCATGTCATCTTATTTCCCCTATTTCAAGTCAAGTTTGCTGTAAAGTGTATACGTCTCCCTTCGTTCGGGTTCGACGTTCAATCGGCAACTTTGAACCGGTCTCATAACCCGAAATCGTTACTCTTTTCTTGAATTGATCATGCACAGATTGGGAACAATCCAGCTTTCAAAGTTAACGTTCATTTCGAGTCAAACAAGACGTTCTAACTCGTTATTTTGACGAAACTTCATGGCGAGTACATGTTTTAACATGCAATTTCAACATGTAATTTCGGATGGTCCAGCTTCAAAATGCATAGAGTACTGTGCGAGGTATTCCAGGTACCGTACAGACTTTCGCGCCGGCTAACATGTTCTAGCGTGCACCCCCTTGCCACTTGGCAACCGTTGCCAACGGCCTGGTAGTCTGGTGCAGTACTCTCTTATTATGCGAGCGCCATAGCGCAGAGGCAGGACTCTAGGATTTATGCAAATCTATCACGCAACTGGCTTATTTCGGAAGCTGGTCTACGGCGGAAAAGTTGTATATTTACAGCAAACATTTGTAGCATAATCACCTGGCACTTTAGTAGCACATTTCACCTGACACAGTTTTCACTCTAGGCCACTTTTCTTACTTTCTTAAGGACTTCATCATCTACGACATACGTCGAGATTCCGCCATTACCGTCCTGATGAATGTTTACGTGAAGCGCCCAGCTGCATAGTTGGTGCACAGCTATGCTAACACATGTAATGCGCGCGTCCGGACCCGCTAAATGACTATGCCCGGGGCATGGCAAAGACTATTGCCCGGTGGGCATACATACGCGCCGGGTCTAGCCGATCCAATGCCCCCACTTTTAACCAATCAGATGACAGGAATCTACGCATGAGGTATATAAGCGCCAAATATACCACTCGTGCACAATCAAGAGCAAGTTCGGGTGCTAACAATTAGTCAATTTTCACCCGAAAGCGTCGTCAGGCAAATCTAGTCAAACATGGCCAAAATCGTCCGCACTGGCCGCCGTCAACGGTTTACAAAAAAATACTTATACAAGCAATTGTTGGCAACCTTTTTCCTCATGTTTTCCCTCGTATGTTCTACTAAAGACATTTCAACTCGTTCACCAAAAGCTACCATAGAATTGGTTATCAATTCATCTTTAATTCTGATATAAATTAACACTTTTTTCAATCGCGTTTACAATTCCGCCATCTTAAAAAGTGACTAGAAATGAACCTACCCCCGGCGCTCGGTTCCTCTAGTCAGACTAGCTAGTCAAACCACGCAGCGTTCGGGTGACATCTAGATCGACTACAGTTAGTCTAGTTAACTATAGTCGCCCGCCCGAACTTGCTCCAATATTATTGAATAAAGTGTAGTAAGTCAAGGCGCCATTTTAGTAAGCAAACTCTTAGTAAGCAAACTAGACGCGCCTTGTGTCTTTTTGACATGCCTCTCGTGGAGTAATCTGTGTTGTGGCGAAAAGTCACAGCAGCATCCGCGAGAGGCATGTCGAACGGACACGAGGCGCGTCCGGTTTGCTTACTAGAATGGCGCCTTCCTGACTTTCTCTGGAAGTCAGGGTAGAATGGTCTACTTCTTTGGTTCACACAAGTTCATGTACCCTACTTTTAAAAGGAGACAAACCTTTCGACCCCCAAAACTCGAAAATAATCCCAAATTTGTTGCATCGTCCACCTGATGAACTGTGTCAGCTTTTGTTTTATACGATGGAAACCTTTGTCCCATGCGTGAATTGTTTACGCAATGTGTAGTACTGGCGGTTCAAATTAGAGAATGCTTCATTTCAGTACACGACGTAAGTCTCAATAGGAACAGAACATAAATTTCGGGCCAGGATGTAGCTTGAAGCATCCTCTTCATTTGAAGTTAATCGAAAACTAGAATTATTGATAAATTTATAATTGAAAAAAAACATGTTATTACTTTTTACGTATCCGATGTAATTCTCGTAATGTAATTTTACGTAGATAACCCAAGTCAAAGAATACATGAGATATCGCAAGGTACCAACGGACACCCAGAAGCGCGTATTGGAGTACTACGAGCGCCGTTACCAGCGGAAGTACTTTGATGAGGAATCTATTCTGAAGGAACAGAATGAACCAATCCGCAGGGTAGGGCAGCCAATGCTGTACCGTGTATGATACACTAGCGTCCGCAAATATAAGCTACGCTGTGATTGGCCAGACAGTGGAGCTCTTTGCATTCCGATTGGTTAAAAGAAGAAGCTCGTCATAAGACTCAACAAAATTCTGAAACAATAGACTGCCGAAATTGAATGTCATCGTTTGTTAGTTACCTAGGCAATGACGCTATACACTAAAACAAAAAATCACTGAACCGTGTCCCTGTGCTTTTGCGGCTGAGGCTATAAGCCAGGCACTCCGTGCTTTCCCATCACAGCCCGTGTACGAACCCGTCATGGTTATGGAAGGAATGTACCCAATTGATGTACATCGTGTACGTGCAGGTGCATACACATCCACATTCGGGCCCTTGCAGCTGTGAACTGTGCGATCCGCATTCGGGTCATGCATGGAGTGCCTGGCTATAGCCTCTCCCGTGCTTTTGCAATGGTACTTTTTCCGACGGCCATGATGTTTAGAGCCAATTACCATTTCTATGAGTTAAAACGTCAGCTTTGCTGCTGTCTTCCGCGTTTTGAACTTGAACTTGACGGCTGTGGACGGCCTGTCAGTGGAGCAAATCTCGCTCCGTGGCGGCCGCCTGGGAGCGTCATAAAGTATGATCTTTTAGTGAGAAGATGTAACAAATGATACTCAAGATTCCGTATTTGTGGTGCTTGGCCTGGTCTTAACTTTCAACCAATGACATTTGCCTTTTAAAAAATTGTACTTTTGCCAAAATAATCCCGACGTCAACTGGTTAACATTCGAAAAAAATGTTTTACTGATTTAGAATTTTAAACTATTGCATAGCTAGCTAAGCATGTAGAACTACGTAAAATCATCATTTTGACAAAATACATGTAGAATGTTGGACATGAATATCTTTTCCGTAGGAGTTGACACAGCATCGCTTGCGCTCATTGGTCAAGAAAGTTGACTTCCTCAACAAAGGCAGTCAGGACTTTGTTTTTAACGTCCTCGATAAGCTCACTTTCGAAGTCTATCTAGACGGTGACGTCATCATTACGGCAGGTCGCCGTGGGAACGAAATGTACTTCATCGAACACGGCACCGTTAACATCGAGGTAGAAGGGCAGACGGTCGGGACGCTCAATGATGGCGACCATTTTGGCGGTAAAATTAAACACAGAAAAATAAATTAGGAGGGCGCTCTTTGATTTGCACATTTTGCCCTTATTTATTTTATTTATAAACGTGAATCTGTAACATATTTACAACAGGTAAATCAGGTTTTTGGAAAGAAATGCATTTTTACAAAATATTATACCGAAAAACATTGTGACCTCTCCTTTTATTCCGCTATACACGACTCTCAGCGTCTCGAGACAACAACTAAAATACTCATTGAATTCTCATCTTTTATGTTCAATTTTATAGGGGGAGTCCGTCAACTTTTATTCACTAATTTCTGCTTGAAATAAAACCACCTTTGTAAGAGTGAAAATTGACAAAACAAACCAGCGTTCATTTTGGGAAAAAAGCCCTATTATACGCTACTGCGCAAAATAGGGCCACTTTTACGAGCTTAATTGTCCGAAATACAATTGGAAGAGGAAATACCCCACAACACGATGGGCAATTTCTACACAAGACTACACTCGTTCAGCTCTTAACTCCCTCTAATATAGCAAAATGTGAGGGCATACAAAATATTAAAGAGCTCGCGAATCAATTTCTGCCTATTTTAAATAGTGGTGTGCACCCCTAGTTCTTAAAATTTGACCTTCAAACACACTATAAAAGATACAATGCTGATCACAATTCTGCAAAAAAATGAAACGTTTTACTTTTAGGAGATACCAGGCCCCTTGACGGCCCCTCCCATGATATTGTGTACACTGTTGCACATAAGACATAGGCCCGCATCAGCCAATGACTTTGCACATAGTATGAAATAAAGAATGTGTCTCTTTTAAATGAACTAAACATGGATTTTAATGAATGTTTTTATATTCAATTTTCTTGTTGCAGAGATCGCACTGCTCATGGACGAACGTCGTGTAGCCACGGTGATAGCCAAAACAACATGCGACATGTATTGTCTCAATCGAGAAGACTTCAACAAAGGTAGGATAAAATTGTTTGAAAGATAATCGAAACTGCCACATTGCAACAGACTATTTTTTTTGCCAACTAGTGGGTTGGAAAACTACCGTTAAAGGCCCCAAAAATGTGTCTCAATTTTAGACAAATAAGAACGGTAGTCATTCCTATTGACGTCCTTCCTATTGAACCCCAAAAAAATCCTGGGTTTTTTTGTCAGAAATATTTACGCACAAAAGCATTTTGATCGATTATGCACTGTATTCAGGGATGTGATTGGATGTTTGAAAAAAAACCTGAAATTGCGAGCGCGCAGCGTGAAGCCATTACGCGTATACGGCGTGGGATTCACACGATTCACAGGGGTCATGTTTTTTGGCAAACAAAAAACATGATTTCAGGGGGAAAAAAATGATACCCTTTTCTGAATATGGTACGGTATCCACAGAGCTGCCCACCCTCTCAGATTTTGGGAAGGACATCTGGGAAAACAGGTTCATTCCGTGACTCCAAACACATCTAGAAATCCCCAGGAGGGTTTTTATCCACGTCAGGACACTCACAAAATTAGTCATTATCCGAAGAATCTGTTGCAAAATCCGTGAGGGTTGGCAGCTCTGTATCCATTCCTGACCTTGGCTCCAGGAGGAATCATGCATGAAAATCGACACCAAATACAGAAAAGTATCGATTAATAGAATCGAATACAGTGCAGAATTGATTAAAGTGTCTCATTCGCAAATGTGTATTTTTTTTCTGAAAAAAAAACCAAACCAGGAAAATCTTAGAGCCTTTTTAAAAAGGTCTTGGATGAGGTCATGCCAGTCTTTATTTTTGTGCATTTTTTCAATAAAAAGAAAGCAACTCTATAAAATTTGATTTTATGGTAGATCACACTGTGGATTCACACCGAGTCTTTTTGCGCAAAAATTTGATGCATATTGCTTTGGGAAAAAGCGGCATAGAGGGAAGTTGGATTGAATTGAACCACTGAAAATCACAGAATCACAAAAACACTTTCCGCCTGAGTTGATTCTGTTGTTTTCGGTGCGTCGTTTCACTCCAAATTATCTCTATACCGCTTTTTCTCAAAGCGACGTCACGCGCGTCAAATTTATGCGCAAAAAGGCTCAGTGTGAATCCACAATGAAATGACATCCACACAAGAGTTTCTTGTGAGCATGGGTGCTTCCGAGTTTGTAGGTTAATTTGTTCCAATTGTCACAAATATAGTGGTGGGAGATTACGAAGATATGCGGACGGTCATGACAGAAGCGGTTAATGAGCGATTACAGAAGATTTTAGACAGCAAAGCCAAGCGAGGGGGCGGAACTTCCGAACAGAAAACGACGACACAAGAAGGGGATGTTAAAGATTCAGACACAAAACAAAAGTCGTCATATGCACAGACACTATACAAAGCAATGACGAGGCAGAAGTAGACCCTCTGCACCGGTGGCCATATTAGAGGACAGGTTTTGATATTAAAACGTGTGACAATAGCTCCACAAAGCACCTACTCGTGTATGACGCATAGTGACAATAAGATTGATTCCTAAGATGGCCGCCGTTGCAAACGGTTTAGACATTTCAAGGATAGGTGGTGCAGTCATTATTTCCCCACCCCTTCGTACTTTCCAAAGGGGTGACTTGGGGCCACAGTCACTTAACCACTTGACGCCGGATGACGTGTAAAAAAAACACGTTCTGGCAATGTTCTGGCAATGTACAGTCACAGTTGATGAGTTAAAACGTTAGCTTTGCTGCTGTCTTCCACGGTTGACGTGTAAACATGTCCATTGTCAACCATTCATTTGTACATGGGTAATTCCCAAAATTAGGGGTCCAAAATGTTTGGTGTCCCAGTTACGTACGACACTCTCTGCTTCAAAAATCACCACTTATGACCACAAATTCTCAGTAATGAATTGTGGCCTGTGATTATAGGGGGCAGCATCATTTTCTTCAACATTTTGTTTTCTGATTCCTAAAAATATTCAAAACATGACCATAAAGGCTTATAATTTGTTCCATGGTATTGAATAGGAGTTTGGTGTCCCGGGTTACCTACGGCTGTAGAATGAGTTTGCATTAACCTTTGTGTCATATCTACACACAAACATTAAATTTGAGGGCATTTGTTCAAATAAAAATAATTATTTTCTACTGGGAAACCACTTTCAATCATTAAAAACACTTGGAAATCCTAAAAAGCATGTCACACTTTTGGACCCCTAATTTTGGGAATTACCCCACTACATTCATTTGTACACACCGTGTTTTGAACTCGACGGCTGTGAAAAGTAGCAAATCTTGCTCGCGTGGCGGCCGCCTGTTACAAAGTATGATCTTTTGGTGAGAAGATTCATACAATGAATGTAGAAATGACTCTCAAGAGTCAGTATTTGTGGTGCTTGACCAGGGGCCAATTTCATAATTTGCTTAATCCAAAATTTATATGCTTTGCAAAAAATGGGTACCCAGTGAAGATTGTATGGGATGTGCAAGACAATCGACTTGTATTCTGCTACTCTGGCCATATAGCTCCATGCTCTGGCTAAGAACACAAGTTGACATACAATTTTGACTGCTAACACATTTTTACAAAGCAAATGAATTTTGAAAGCAAATTTTTCTGCTAAAAAAGCTTTATAAAATTGGCACCTGGTCTTAACTTTGACCAATCACATTTTGCCTTTTTTTTTTAATTGGTATTTTTGCCAAAAATAACCGCGTCGTCAATTGGTTAAGCAGATTTTGCTGTATTCTCTACAGTAGAGGCACTATTTATTTCAGAAAATCACTTAATTATGGCCCCTTTTACGCTTACACGATTTTGGATACAAATAGTGTAAAAGGGGCTTAATTAAAGCCCATGGGTGGCACTTTAGTCACTGACAATTCCCATGTCTTGGGTGCGTCAGCCTGGCGGGAAAAAACAACTAATTAAAGCAAAACCAGTAATTTTAAGATGCATTATTACAGTGAACATTTCCAAATCATATGTTTATTGGTACATTCAAGTCAAGCTATTTACATTTGTAAAGCTAAGATCTGCAATTCCTCAGATGAATTACTAGAGGTTCAGCAATGGAGAAAGAAAGGTGCGACAGTTTTGGTAAATTTCACACCTAAAATGGGTTTGAAAATTCTTTACATTTTGTGCACAAAATCTAGATTTCATGCACTGCACTATAAACATTACACACTTGAGTCTCAGCTATTTAAGAATCGTTTCAGTATTTTATGTCAAACTTGGTAAAATTCTAATTAATCGAACACTTTAGCATTTTCTTTATGGTCAAAATTTATGGCCCAATTTTATTAATGGTTAGTGTTTTGCATGAATATGGGAATAAATATATCACCTATGACTAAAACAAGTGGAACTGGTGTTGTGTAAGTAGCATATAACAGCTTGTACGTAACCAGGGAAATGTAGCAACAACAGGCCTTATACACGTTTCTTTCCGATTCTCAATCCTGACTGGCTGAAATGCAGTCACGCGAGGTTCACTAATAGACCGATCCAGTAAGCTCCGCCCATTTTGGAATTGACCAATCACAGCCTCAGGTTGAGGTAACCAAAAGGTGGATCTCCATTTTGGTTACCCGAGTCCTAAAAATTTTGTGCACAGAGCTACGGCGAAATGCAGCACGAGTGACGCAAAAACACCATAAACATCATTTTTATCAGCGCAGAGGACCCCACCCGGTTTAAAACGGATTGTATAAGACTATCCTAACCTACTTTTAATCCCTTCATAAATGTGTTTTTGTGTAAACAGGAAAAACTCACAAAAATTAGCTTGTCGTTTTGCTATGTTGTGCATTCACTGCGTTATGTGTGTCGAGATGTTTTTGTTCGATCGCGCGCGTTACGCGTAATGCAGGCGTGTTGTACGTGCGCGTGCACGACCGGTGTGCGTGTGCATGTTTTAATACGTGCTGACCAGGGCACGGACGCTGACGCACTCTACTGCACACGTGCCTATCATGTGTGGCATGTTGCTAGGCAATTTCTAAATGGGCGGAGCTTACTGGATCGGTCTATTTGGCTAGTGCATGAAATTTGCGCCAGCGTGAACTAAACGCTCGTAATAAGCTTCGTGCGCGCGCGTCAAGACTTCACGCGTGCATGATTCCCTGCTACACGTAGTGTTCCTGACCGGGCACTAGTCTAAAAAAATAGTGAACAGCAACTCACAAACTGAAGCTAGGAATCGGCCAAAAGTTTCTTTAAAGTTTATAAACTGCATGGCTCTTGTTGAGCTGCTTATTGTTGAAGTGCTCAATGTTCAAAATGTATTGTTTAAATGCCTATTGTTGGATTGCTTCTTAGCAAATTTCACTGCATTTATATTTTGGCCAGAGGCGTGTTGTAAAACACATACGGACTGGCATAATTTGGTCACCAGTGCACGTCTATGTGCCCCTCGGGACTGTGAGTGACCACAAGAGGGTCCTGAACCCTCTTGTGGTCACTCACAGTCTCTCGGAGCCCATAGATGTGCACTAGTGACCTCATTGCCAGTCCGTACGTGTATACTATTCACGCGGAAAGGCAGTTCAATTGTTACCCCCATCGTGTCCCCTGAATCAGTTCTATACAATGCAACCTCCTGATTAGAAAGATACCAGACTATTGATGCATTTCAATCCTCATCTTGACAACAAGTATACTTCTGCACGCGCGAACGGCAAGAATAACGACACTCGGGTCAGTGAGAGTTTGCTCTCGCTACTCCCCAACAAATGGGGAGTGTGCTCTTACTCCTGACGAGTGTCATGTGATTTGTACGAAGATAGCGGAATAGGGTGGTTTTTTTGTGTGAATTTGCTCAACGTGTCAACTCGATAACTGAAACAGCAACTCACTAAGGTTTGTTTTGGACGGCATCAAAGGTTTTCACGACTTACGGCCTGTATTTCCTTAGTTTCTTGTGAGCAGTGAAACGGCATTTTGTGTGCAGTGATGGCAAGAGACGGCCATCTTCACTGATTGCCATTCGCGCATGCGGACTGCGGACTTGCCGTTCGCGTGATGTGACCCGAGTGCAATGCGCACGCATTACTCCTGAGTAACGAGAACTGCACGCCCGAATGCAGCCACACAGTCCATTGTCAAGGCTTGTGACCTTGTTGGGTCAGCCAGACATATCATTTTATGTTACGTAACTTTTATGAATATCTCATAAAATTTGAGATGACAGTAGGTGTGCGTTTCTCCTTTTGTTAAATATATACTGAAAGTTTAAACAAATTATCAATATTTTTTTTCTATTTTCAGCAGAAAGGTCAAATGGGGCAGTTCACAAACAGAGAGGCACTCAAGCACGCCATGCTCAATTTCGGATTACCAATGCATAGTTCCGAGTTTGCCTAGTTAGCCCCGCCCCCTTGGATATTGTTGCTATGGCTCACACGCTATCGTCAAAATGGCGACACACTACGCACAAAGCAATGGGACTTTCAACGGAAAGCACAGATTCATTGGAGAAAACTAAAAGATATTCATGTTTCAGGGTCGACAGTTATCTTAGAACACACCGAGTAAAGGGCCAGTAATACAGGGATGTCATATCATGACATACGTGCTTTCGTACCTTTGAACAACGAAACGTATGGGGCAGAACATCGCGTGATGTTGTGAGACAGTGCACTTTGACCTATGTGGGTGATGTCTGCTAGCTCTGTTGTGATTGGTCGGCAGGTTCGGTTGATTGACAGGTCGGAACTATGCATTGGTGAAATTGACATTTAGGAATAGTTGTCATCAGCCATAAACGTTTTACCATAGATGCATACGAAAAAGAAAAAGATCTTGATAAGTTTCTCTTGATGGTCAGTACAGTTAAATGAGAAACCTTTAGAGATATTTGGCGGCAACAAATTACCAAACTTCTACAAACATACGTACAAGAGTCTTCTTGTAAATTACCTCAAATTTCAATCATGTCACCCCAAAGCGTCGTGAGTCCCTATTTCTTGCCCAGGGCTTCAGTAACAGCCTGGACACACTTGGCCATGGTTAGCGAGGCGCGACTTATAGGGTCAGTCATGTAGAAATCCTTCAACGATCTTTGCTTGACATCCAGGGGTGTACTGGAAAACTTGGCTCTCGAACCCTGCGTGTCAATTGGGACGATATGCAATAACATGTAGTCTAAGTTAAATGTGATTTAGTTATTAGGAATTGACCATTCCCAGAACGCCTTTCCTTGTACACGTCTACCATAGCTGGGATGCAGCTTTTTCCAGTGCAAGGACTGTGCATTTTGCGTTGTTAAATCAAACAGTGCGCAACCATGATGCTCGCAACGTGCTCTTCGCACACACAAATTCACACTGAGCCTCTTTGCGCATGATTGCCGTGCACATCGCTTTAAGAAAAACGGTGTTGAAGGAATTTGACTGAAAAGATGCATTCAAAATCATGAAAACACTTTCCGTCCAAGCTTATTCAGTGGAAGGAATTTGGGGTGAAACGACGCACGGAAAACAACAAAGTGACGTGCGTCGCAATTACGAGAGCGAAAAGGCTCAGTGTGAATTCACCATTACAACAAACGAGCAAATTGTTCAAAGTGACGACACAATGAGCATCATCACATAACGCATGTAGTTCATGCATTGATCGCGTCCCAGCTTTAGCGGACATACGGGGAAGGTTTCCATGGTAATGGTCTATGTCTAGATTCAATTTTGAGGAAACCCTTTTAATAATACAACCTGTTGTTATACTCTCCGAAACAAAACTTTCTTCGAGCACGTGTGGTCTAGTGGGTACACAGCCGTTCTCGTGATCGCGGGGTTATGGGTTCGAGCCAACGTGTGTGTCCATGGGCAAGACACATAATCTCAACTGCCTCGTGAACCCAAGCGATATTTGAGGAGCCGATAGGGTTATGCGCCTTGGCCAGGCAGCCACCTATAGCTAGTTAAAGCAAAATGGTTCTGGTGATTTCCTGATGGCAGCGGTAATTATGGCAACAGCGCCATGATCTTAATGGAATAGACTATCTAAAAGCCTGCTATTATTATTATTATTAAAATTGTTGATCAAAACAGAAGTTTGTTGAAGAGATTGAACTTGTGGATAACAAGGCACTGATCAACCAATCACTTTGGAATCACTTGTTCCACTTGAACAAAGTTGCATATTGGGACTCCAACTTGTAGACTTAAAGGCCCTATATGTATCATTTGCAATTCGTGGAATAAGAGTGTAACATATCTAATAAGGAAGAATATTGGTAAACTAGCCTGAAGAAATTTTAGCTACTTAGATGCATCAATGCTTCAGAAAACCTTGAAAATCTATATATGGATTTTGTGTACAAGTGATAGGTACAAAAGTCCCATGCACGGGACTTTTTTTAAAAACTACCTTCGGTTGTCAATTTCCAACATAAAATACCATTTTGGACGGATATAAATTCATGTGTTGTTTGTTACCATTGCTATCAACATTTTGAGTAAGGTTTTCCTGTCAACTCATGAAAGTCTTGAGTTTGGTACACTAGGTCACTCAGCCAAAGGCGTACACTGTGGAGCAATGTGGTCCAGTGGTTTGGGTCGTCAACTCGCGACGTTCGAGTGAAACCTTGATATTGCGGTTTCGATACCAGGTCGTGGTACCTGTGCCTTTGAGTAAGGCATATGACCACAACTGCTCCATCCTTCAGAAGGGATGCAAAGCCGTTGGTCCAGGGTGTTGTGTAATGCAATTCAGTCTATAGGCTGCGAAATGAATTTCATTAAACCATTATAATGTGCAGCGCATGGAATGTGCTCTAGATAAATGTAATTATAATAATCCCCGATTCATTTTTAGTTCATTTTGCCATACCTGAGCCAATGCTTCCGCTTGAGCAAAGAAATTGGCATCCTCTACGTCCCCGTATCTCGTCAGGTTAGGCGATACTTCCATCAGTCGATGTCTGACGTCGTTTATCTCATCATACGGCAGTGCGTGTCCAACAACCTGGGGGGAAAGGGTGTAAACAGAATTCTTGTAACTTATCTTAAATCACAGTGTCGGCTCGAGGGATGCGTTTTGGGGGCCAGACGGGCTCCTGGAGGACTACTGTGCCCCCTGCCAAAAATGTATGTACCCAATTTTGTTCAACAGGAGGTTTCACATTGATGGCCCAGTCACACATGCACATAAAGCGTCAAGTGTGGCATGCATATAACATTTAAAGCCATAACAGACATCTCTGTTTCTAGATGTGCCAAGTTAACATTTAATCCTAAATTCATAAATACCTTGGCTGAGAACACATCACGTGGCCGGTTTTAAACGAATGATAATAACTAGTGTTTAAAACTAGCTGGCTCGCGTTTCTGCCTGCGCCCTAGTAGCGTATGGAACTCACACACGCATGCAGAAACTGCACGCTCCCGACAGCAAAATTTGCACTGTGTATGCGACATCTACCGGGTCGTCTGCGTGCTTGTACACAACACATCTGCATTATACGCGTGCGATCGACGCACAGCTAGCAGTTTGAACGTACAAACAACAAGATGAAGCGAAAAAGTGAATGCAACGACAAGCTAATTTTGGTGAGTTTTACCGATTTACACAAAAAAGGTATTTATGAATGGGATTAAAAGTGGGTTTGAATGGTCTTAAACAATCCATTTAAAACCGGATAGGGGCCTGGATGCTGATAATGGCCCGCGCCTTCAGCTTGGGCCATTATCAGCATTCAGGCCCCTATCCGGTTTTAAACGTATGTTTAAGACCGGTCAAGAGTAGCCAGAGTAAATAAAGGAACACTATACATTCTATACAGTGTGCATTATAAGCAAATTATACACACTGTAACCGGTTTTGTTTGGGTGCGCATGTGTAGCCGCGTTTTGCGAAAGAATTATGCTCATGAGAAGGCACGGGTTATGTGCGTCCCACACAGTATTTGAGTATGTGATCACTTAATTCTTTTCTGATTATTGAATTGTTTGATTAAATAACGTTCAATAATGATTCTATATATACCACGGACTCCAATTTTCTTTTTCGGTGTACTTGTCTTAATCTGTTAAGTTGCGGGTTTATCCGACTTTGTAACATGTGCTTCCCTGCCTCTTAAAGTTAAAGATGCAGGCTCGTCAATGCGCGACGGAACAATTCGTGCCACGAAATTCAACACGCTCCATACCTTGCCCGAGCTCTTACGATCCCGGAGGAGCAGCCGCGCTCGACAAAAAACAGTACTATTCCCGTATTGTGTGTAAATGCATTGCTTGGCTAGTCGAATTGCACTACCTGGGCAAGGTATGGAGCACGGTGAATTTCGTTGCGTGAATTTGTTCCTCGCGCATTGACGAACCTGCGTCTCTAAGTAAAATACTTTGCCAAAAAGAACCATTTGAACACCAAATATACTTAAAGAGGAATTATACCCAAGAGACAAAAGACCTTGTGTTCAACAAGTACAAGTAATAAACTATTTTAGTGCAAAGAACAAGAAATATTACCCACTGAAAAGCGGATACGAACTTTACAAAGAATGGCAATTTTAGCCATGCGGCGCACGATAGGCGTGGCCATTTTGTCCAAATACTAGGCAAAGAATGACGTCTTTGCATACAAGCCCTTTGTGTATTCCTAAGGCAATAAAAAAGTTGTACGCAAAAACGTCATTCTTTGCTCAGTATTCGGACAAAATGGCAGCGCCCATCGTGTGCTGCATCACTTAAACTTTCATTCTTTGTGAAGTTCGATCCGCTTTTCAGTGGGTAATATTGCTGAAAATAATTTATGAGGTCTTTTGTTTCTTGGGTATTTTACTGAAGCAAAAACTTATCCACAGACAAATTTAATACCGATTTTGGCTAAGAATTCTTACATACTTTGCTTAAGTATTGAATGCATAGTTCCGAGATTGCCCAGTTAACCCCGCCCCTTAGATATTGTTGCTATGTGCTCAGAAGCCATCGCAAACAAATGGCGACACAACGTACAAAAGCAACGGGACTCGGCATGGAAAGCACAGATTCATTGGAGAAAGCTCAAAGGTATTTATGTTTTGGGGTCGACAGTTACCGTAGCACACACTGAGCGAAGGGCTAGTAATGCAGGGATGACATATATTCATAAAAATGCGCTTTCCTATCTTTGAACAGCGAATCGCCCGACATTGAAACACAAATTCACCCGGTCACTGGCGCATACAACATGCAAACTGTATGGGCAGAAAATCGCGTGATTGTGTGATGATTGCATAACTTTGACCTATGTGGGCGCCGTCTGCTAGCGCTGTTGTGATTGGTCGCGGGTTCGACTTGATTGACAGGTCGGAACTATGCATTGAGTACCTCCCCTGGTCTTGAGGGTCACTGCAGGGCCAACAGATGGCTGCCACAAGATAAACAAAGTCAAAGAATGTAAAATTCTAAAGAACAGAGTATACCTCTGAGAGGGCCCTGATAATCTTCCAATCTTCCTTCGCATAGCCTGGTGGACTAACAGCAAGTCTAAAATGGAAATAGGACTATAAGTTCAATTTGCATTTTTTTTTTAAATGTGAGACAAAAACATGCAAAAACTAGACTTTTGCATGTTTCACATGAATAGCATCTGATGTACTGATGTACCAGACTAAATGTTTGTTGCCATGTAATGTAACCGGGTGCACGCAGAAGGTGTAAAGTACAGAATCAATACCGTGTTTAAGGCAGGAGAGAATGGCATAAAGCAACCAGACTGCTGGCTGCTAGGCAGTGGTGTGCACCACGTAGCAACAGCAGCATAGTATGTGGACTTTCTCAACCGCTTCTCCATTTGAAAGTGACAAATTGTGTGCACCAGCCACAGTGCAAGGGTTACACGCAACAGTTTAATTGATGTAGGACCAGTAGATTTTTGTGAAAAAAAAAACCAGATTTTTCAGAATCTGACCCTTGAAATGAAATCCAGTTTTTGAGGTGGAATAAATCATTTTCCATTTAAAGGCCCTGTAGATCTGTTTTTGAGCGATTCTGCGAATAAAACCATTATAAATCGAAAGAAAGACATCAACAAACTCATCCTAAGAAATGTCAGCTTTGTCAAATGTACCACGTTTAAAAAAACAATGAAAATCCATATGCATTTTCCTGGTCTTGGCGGGGTGTTTCAAATATTCGTTCTCAGTTGATCGGGTACTATGTGGCTTGCGTCATGCACTCTGTGGCGCACATCACATACTGCGTGTGCGCGCGATCCATAAAAATGCATCGCGTTGGAACACGCACACGGAGTACACAGCGCCCATGCATTTTGGACCGCATAGATGCGAACCAAAAATAAGTAAATCGTTTGCAAACGATCTAAATAATTTCATCTTTACGGATTATTTTCTGGTAAAATTATATCATTTTGAGCGAAAACCTTTCATTGGGTAGTTGCTATTAATTCAATCTTTACTTTCAGAACTTTTCCCCTGTAAACTCGTCGATTACTTTTTGGGGTCATTGTAAATGATCCACTGGGCCTTTAATTAACTTTTTTAATTGAGTTTAGTTTTTTAGTGGGACGTTAATGAATGAATACCTTTTGGGCAATTTCGGAAATTCAAATTTACACTTCAGAGACTTTGAGGGCTTGTAATGCTTCACGTATTCAAGTTGTTTGATTTTAAACACATGTTTTTAAGTATCATTGATGGAAGTGTAATTCTTGAAAAAGTGATTGCAATGCCATTCTCAGTAAGTGTGTAGGGTCTCCAAAACCCTCGGTTTTGGACGTACTCAATGAGTATGTCCGAAACCGAGATATTTTTGGATGTACCACGCCTATTGAGAATGGCATTACAATCAGATTTTCATGAATTACACTTCCACCAAGGATGCTTGAAGAACATGTGTTTAAAATCAAACAACTTGAATACGTGAATTTCCGGAATTGCCCTTTTCATAAGTTGTGAATTTAGAAACACGAGAAAATTGCAGTGCCCCGACTGGGATTTGAACTCAGGTCCTTGGCATACATGACCAACTACTCTAACAACTGAGCTATCTGGGCATCCCGCCGGAGCACCACGACAATCTCGTGTTTGCCTTTCTTTTTCCAACAATGCAGTGGGGCAAATCCATGCCAACCAATTGGCTACACTGATGGCCTATTGTGAAGAGAGGTCAAGTACCTCTATTAATCACTCTCAAATGACGTCATTTCCAATATATTGTTACGTGCATCAGGATTTTGAGCATACATTTTTGTGACGCGCATCGGCTGCGCCGTATTTCAAACATATTTCGAGCAACTGTTTGGAACATTTTATAGGGTGTGCGTGCGCATACTGGAATGCGTTTATTGCGCAGTAGCATTTTTCCTACAAAGATGGCGTCTGTGAGAGTGGTCAATAGGGGGGCAAATCCATGCCAACCAATTAGCTACACATTTTCTTTTGCCTGCATAAAACCATTTGCCCTAAAGATGTCACCAGCATTATGAGGAAATATCCTGTTTTCAAGTATGTAAGTAAATACACAATTAGGTATAACAGGCATCTAAACTTCTCTATATCTAGAAATTCAACAAAAAGGAAAATGTCAAAAATTTCAGATCTTATACTATGTTTTTCAAGTTTCAGTGGCAAAAACGACGATAACCTGCATGCCTGCCTGCGAAAGCTGTAAAGGGGACAAAATAAGCCGGCACAAGCGACTATGAAACATTTGGACCGCTACTGACCGTGTTTGTTGTGCCCGCCCCTCTGTGTTGACGTACGTAGCCGTTTTCTCGGTGTACGCTGCACCGGGGAAAATGACATCAGCTATTGTGGCTCCTTCATCGCCATGGTGACCTAATAAACGTAATAACAACAAAACGTTGACTGTACATGGAATAACTAAAAATCATATCGACCTTATCAGGATTTTAACCTGAGACCTCGTACTTACCGAGTAGAGGCTCTCCCAGCTGAGCTATGAGGCACAGTAGTATACTCCCTAAGGTTTTCCCCCGAGACCTCTGACTCACCGGACAGATGCTCTACCAGCCGAGCTATAAGGCAAAGTGGCATACTCCCTCAGGTTTTCCCCCCCGAGACCCTTGACACACCGGGCAGATGCTGTATCAGCTGAGCTATAAGGTAAAGTAATATACGCCCACGGGTTTTCCAGAAGACCTCTGACACACAGGGCAGATACTCTCCCAGCCGAGCTATGAGGCACAGTGGTATACTCCCTCTGACACACCGGGCATATACCAGTACTCTCCCAGCTGAGTTCGGAGGCACAGTGGCATTCACCCTCAGGTTTTCCCCAAGACCTCTGACACACCGGACAGATGCTCTACCAGCCGAGCTATGAGGCAAAGTGGCATACTCCCTCAGGTTTTCCCTGAGACCCATGACACACCGGGCAGATGCTCTACCAGCTGAGCTATAAGGTAAAGTAATATACGCCCACGGGTTTTCCCAAAGACCTCTGACACACCGGGCAGATACTCTCCCAGCTGAGCTATGAGGCACAGTGGTATACTCCCTCAAGTTCCCCCAAGACCTCTGACACACCGGGCAGACACTCTCCCAGCTGAGCTCGGAGGCACAGTGGCATTCACCCTCAAGTTCCCCCAAGACCTTTGACACACCGGGCAGATACTCTCCCAGCTGAGCTCGGAGGCACAGTGGTATACTCCCTCAGGTTTTCCCAAAGACCTCTGACACACCGGGCAGATGCTTTACCAGCTGAGCTCGGAGGCACAGTGGTATACTCCCTCAGGGTTTCCCTACAAACCCCATTATAATCACAAGATAAACAGCATGCATACCTTGGTACAAGATGAAGCAATCTTGAGGCAGATCTGCCCTTGTAATTGTTCCTCCGTCAGCTCCCAGAAGAAACAAAAATTTGGGATGATTTTCTCGGATGCAGTCCACTCCAGCTTTATATCCAATGTCTAGGGCTGCTACCTGGCTGGCAACCTAGAGACAGATTTTTGATAAATGTTTGAAAAATTTAAATTTCCAGTATCATATTTGAAGCCTTTCTATGAGCATGTTTCTACAGAGGATGATTACCATTTTGGAAACACAGATTTTACTCCACAGGTTGACAAGAAAAACCTAACTAAAAGTGTTGATAGCAATGGTAACAAACACCACAATTTTTTTCCCGTGTAAAATGGTACCTTTGTAAAAGAAATTGCCAACGGAAGGTAAGCTTGTGTGGTATTTCGGTAATACCGAGTAGTAACGGTATTTTTAAAATACCGAATAATACCGATTGCTCTTGCGGAAATACCGAAATATGGTTAAAATCGGTAACAAGTTCATGGAAACCAAATAAAAGATAGCTAACAAACCATACCAGTATTGAATGTTTCACTTCTTTGGCTGTCTCAAAATAAGTTTTGGACGTGCATAATGTCTGTAAAATGGCTCTACTAATGACACAGCATGCAATTTCCAACATGTCTGTCCGTCTAGCCTGCAAGCACAAGCGCGGCCCGCATCTGTTTCACATGCACGGTGCACATGCAAGCTCCGTGTATTTTCAATCAGTCAAGATCACAATTGGGAAAATACACGAACTTTGTCCTAGATTTCTCATTGAGGGAAATTCCCACAGCACACATGTGATGAGAAAGATGCTTGGTCAATGGAAAATCACCGAAATGTAGAGGCATTATCGTTCCGCACCGTATGTCAGTCAATTTTCCCAACCTGAACCACTTCGCCCCTGAAAACTTTATTCGCCCAAATGCTACTTCGCCCAAGAGGCGAAGCGGCATCACATGCACATGACCGCGTGTGAAACAACGCTTTACCCCAACCGGCAACATTACGTACACATGAAAGTGCTTGGGCGAATTGGCATTTAGGCGAATTGGCATTTTAGGCCATGGGCTAAAATCTGTAGGAGGCCTAGAAATTGAGTTGTCTTAACTTTTTAGGGGCAACTTAAAATTAAGTGATCTTTACTAATTCGATAGTGCTGAATTTGCACATTAACCCAGGGTGACCATTTTCCCCTAAATTTTGGCAGTTTTTGGTAAAAAAACCCCAAGTATTTTGATCATAGTGGCTTTGTTTTAGATCCAAATGCTTTCAAACTTGCCACAGTTAGTTGTCAGTCATATTAGCATAATATGAGTCACAATTTTTCACTTCGGGTCGCCACTAGGGGGTGCTATTCTTATGTTTTTCCCAAATTTTGTGATTTTTGTCCCAAAATCTTATTTTGACCTTTATTTTTTAGTTACGTGCAAATGGTTCAAATGTGAACAAGTGAAATATTATTCAGCATGTCTCAAACTACTTATATCCGAAAAATGAAGTTGCCCCTGGCCTATTTGGGCGAATTGGCATTTGAGCGAAGTGGTCCTGGCGAATTGGTTTTTTGGCAAAGTGATCATAAAACTCACGATCTTGGGAGACTACGGAAACTACCGATACAATTTTTAACGACATGAAACCTGCACCGAAAGAATTTCTGCATGCACAGGTACTTCGCAAAAAGTACTTTACATGTACAGTAGGACATCTTTATTGTATGACATAATAGAAGAGTACTCAGTAATACCGAATACCGCGGTATTTTTTTCTTGGCACATCGCAGTGTCCCAAAACCCAATACTGCACAAGCTTAACGGAAGGTGCTTTACCATTCATTCAACACAAAAACCATCAATGGATTTTTCAGGTTTTCTGAAAGTATTACTGGATCTGTGTGGATGAAATTTCTACAAGGCAGTTTATAAACATTATTCTTTAGTTGTGTGATGCTGTTTTCCAAGTAATCTGCCTTTAAAGGGCCTGTGACATGCTAAACAACTTTGTGCCTAAGCTTTGCTTCATAATGACGGATTACTTGTTCAGCAAGACATACTATTGTTCGTTTGGATGTAAAATCAATAAAAGGTGGCCTTTTTCAACTTTGAAGATTTCACTGCAATAAATCACAGACAGAGGGCGCTGTTTGGAGTGCATCACATAAGGAAGACAGAAGGGAAAAGTTAAGAAAAAACATAAGACTTCAAGTTGGACTTGTGGCAAATTGCTGCAGTTTCTACCCCCAGTTTTGTCATGGCTTACAGCAGGCAACATGTAAAACAAACTCAAACAGCCATGGATTGAGAAATTGAGAAAAAAGTGGAATCTTTTGTGCACAGTTGAATGTGATTTTCCTGTGTTTGCCTCTTGTGACATAGTGACCTTGGTCATGAATATGCATATTCCTTTGTTTTAACCTTTGTTTTAACCCCCAAAGCAAGCTCTAAATAGGATTTTTATGACTTTAACTGAGTAGAGTGGTTTTAAAGCATAGATTTAATTAATAAAAATCCTAAATAAGGTACCCTTTAACCTCTGTAAGGTACCCTGTATCCCCAACCTACCCTATGCAGGACATTGAGAACTCTCCACTCGTCACCAGCCTGACTGGCTGCCTTAACCTTCTGTGCTAGACTTGCCACCAGTCCATGTATTGCTGCTCCATCCTCCCGCTGCAAGGCTCCACTACCGACGACGATCATGGGGTGCTTGGCTTGGGACAGGGTGACACTGAATGGATGTTTGCCGTTTACGAGGTCCTGGAGAATGCTGATGCTGTTGCCTAGATGCTGTAGGAATCATGTGAGATGATCAATTATGTAATTGATAAACGATAAAAAATTTACAATTTATGAAAAATTGGTTTGAAACAATCATATTATTAGGGCTGTGCCAATAGACCGATCCAGTAAGCTCCGCCTATTTTGGAATTGACCAATCACAGCCTCAGGTTCAGGTAACCAAAAAGTGGATCTCCATTTTGGTTACCAGAGTCCTCAATTTTGTGCACAGAGCTACGGCGAAATGCAGCACGAGTGACGCAAAAACACCATAAACATCATTTTTATCAGCGCAGAGGACCATAGCCGGTTTAAAACGGATTGTATAAGACTATCCTAACCTACTTTTAATCCCTTCATAAATGTGTTTTTGTGTAAACGGAAAAAACTCACCAAAATTAGCTTGTCGTTTTGCTATGTTGTGCATTCACTGCATTCTAGATGTGTGTCGAGATGTTTTTGTTCGATCGCGCGCGTTACGCGTATTGCAGGCGTGTTGTACGTGCACACACACGACCGGATACTTAAGTGCACATTTTGCTTTCGAGCGTGCATTTTCTGTGTGCATTTTCTGTGTGCATGTGCGTGTTTTAATACGCGCTGACCAGGGCGCGGACGCTGACGCACGGCACGGCCACGCGACTCTACTGCACACGTGCCTCACATGTGTTTCATGTTGCTAGGCAATTTCGAAATGGGCGGAGCTTACTGGATCGGTCTATTATTCAAATATTCAATCAAAAACCAAGTATTCAAATAATGATTTCTGTATTGGAATATTCAAAAAGGTTGATGAGTAATGAGTTAATCAGTAAATTGGGAGAGAAACAAAATGCATTTATTTTGTTTAAGAGATATTTTCTTTAAGTTGTTATAACAATGGTGCTCCAAAAAGGGTTACAAATAGTGACAACATGCCTTTCTAAAAACCCTTTGTACAAGTTTCCAATATAACGCGCGTAACTGGGACGGTCATTTGTGTTACATTTTAGGCCGTCCCGGTTCGAGCGTTATATTGGAAATGTTTACACAGGGTTTTTAGAAAGGCATGTTGTCACACAATTTGTAACCCTGTTGGGGCCTAAGTTATCTCTTCAGAACAACTGAAACTTATTTCTTTTATTTTGAGACCAGACAAAGGTATTTCCTCAAAAATATGGTCTTTGTTGCCAAAATGCCCCCTTTACTGTGGAAAGACCCATTTCTAGATTGATAGTACTGCAGTAAAATTTACTCTACGGTATACGGGTCTTTCCACGCTAATGGGCCTATTTGAAAAATAAGTCAATAATTCCTTTCAGATGTCTTCAGTTTATCTCATACTTAAAGATGTTATGCCGTGGAGAGATGAAATTACCAAAATTACACAAAACCATTAAATACATTTAACTATGCCAGAAAAACCATTTAGAAAAAAATTAGATTGTGCGAATGTTTTTTTACAAGGGCACTTTTTAGCCCATTTTTCAGACCAAATTCGAAGCAAAATCTGAACAACAGCCGTCGGGCCTAAAAGTTTGACATAGGAAATTCCACGGAATCGTGACGTCATTTTACGGACGCGTCCTGCCGACGGCTGTTTCTTGTTATTCTACAACGTGGCGTTTTGCAACACCATGTCGACAAGTGACTCCATTGTTGACGTTTTTTCCGATGAAGATAGCGATGTTTTTTCTTGTTCATCACACTCATTTCATGAAGACAGCGATGAAGAACCATCCAGTGAATTTCCTACGGTTGAACCGTATCAGTTTGAGCCGGAATTAACCAAGGAAGAAATCCGAGAACAACGCGAATCCGGTCATGCCGGTGTTCCAATCGACGACCGAAGTCGGCAACAGGACATACTGCCTCGTCTTTCTTTTTTTTCTCTCTCAACTTTGTCTCAACCCTTTTTCATCAATAATTATTTTGTCCGTGGAGGTTTTCATGGAAAATGTACATGTACCATGTTTGTTTGAGCCGATTGCCTAAATTTTTAAACCATGTAAATGTGGAATTTATATTCATCTATTTCTGGCGCGGCCGAAACTGCAAGTCCGTGCCGTGTAAAATTTACCATGAACTTACGGTACGTTGTTGAGGCGAAAACCAAACCCTAAAATCTCTGTTTGATGTAAAAACTTAGACCTGTTCTTTCCTCTTCATTTGATACTTGTGGATGTTAAATTTAATCCCAACACAGAACATTTATCCAGCAGTGTTTTGGGGGAGTTTTGTGATGTGACTGTGTCAAGAATGCAATGTAACAAGTTTACGAGAATGTCCAGCGCGCACTCGCTGAAACCCTACCGGCTGGCAGGCCGTTCGTTCGGCGTGTAATTCACAAAGCACTCGGTACGGTACTGATAAATGTGCACAGTGAGGTGTACGTATGCTGCCCCAGAAAAATAATCCCAGCCATAGCGGTGGGATCAAGACCAAACACAGGTTTCCTCTCACACAATGTGTGTGGCACCAGACTATTGTATTGGCGCGGAGTAATATCGGGCGCGAGCCGGAACTATTTTAATTTTTTACTAAAAAGGTGTCCGTAAAATGACATCACGAATTGGGCCAAATCTGTTTGCTGCCCGCAGCGGCGGGATTTCGACAGTTTCAAGAAAAGAGGAAAATCATGGGTTGGAAATAAGCCTAAATTTTCACTTTTTTAATTATTATAAAATGTAAAACGAGATAAGATATCAATAATTAATATATCAAAGAATAGAAAAATGCAAAAATAAATATAAATCATCTCTCCACGGCATATCATCTTTAAAGAAATTCCCTTGTACTGTTCTCAGGAGATAACCTTTGCCCAAAAAGGTAAGGAAATGCTGCCACAACACACATGTACATTTCTGAAAAGCTTGTGTAAAATTTTTCCCTTATAGGTATGTAATGTGGACAGACAAAAATGTCACACCGCACAGATCAAACATGGGAAGTCAGACTTGGGCAAGTCTAGGCAAGGCGCAAAAAAACGGCCGTATAAAAACGTCGTTTTTCATGGTTGGCGATGTCTAAAATACAAAGTATGACGTTTTTTCTTTGAAATAAAGTAAATGCTTTAAAATCCGTTTGGAAAAATAAATTCAAATTTGCTGAGAACCATGGACAATATAACTTTAAAGATAGTATACATGATTGGTAAACTGTTACAAATAGTTTGATCCCCCTGTGTGATTGAAGATATGCATGATTAAAACCAACCTGAGCAAAAACCAGCTCCGTACTTCGTCTAACTTTTGAGAAAACAGTCAAACAAGGGTTTGCAGTCATTTCGCTCCAAAACCACTTCGCCCTGAACCATTTCACCCTGAACCACGGCCTGTGCTCGAAGTGGTTTTGGGGCGAAGTAGCATTGGGGGCGAAAGGGCACTTGGGGGAAATGGTTTTGGGGCGAATTGAATTTTTGTCTCATGAGACGAAAACTAATTGTTTTACTCATTTCTCAAAGACTATAGCACTTCAGACAAAACCATTTCAGGGGAAGTTTTCTACGGTCATCATGTTTATATTTGTGTAAGTTAGGCGTAAATCTGTGAACATTTTTGATTTTCGAGATTACCAATGATGTATACTGCCTTTAAGCATCATGAGCATTAAAAAGCTTGCTTAAAGGAGCGTGACCAGATCGCATTTATTCTCCCATACTTTTCCCGGGCTTACCTCATGGGTCCCAAGATTTTTATATCATAACATCAGTCTCATTACGAATCTGGGACTCCAGCGCTTCTAGGCCGCATATTTTCAAGGATATCGTTGAAAAACCACCGAAGTTTTGTAAACTAATTTATCGAGAGTGGACATGATCGACAGCAGGCCTGTTGAACACACCGCCACATATGCGCCTGCATACAAAATTGGGGATGGTGCGTTTTCATCACTAGTACAGTTTGTCCCTAGTACCCCGGCTTCATTTACGTGAATCGTTACACAGCGTTCTCGTGCCCAGACTATGTTGCATATTTTGCGACTCTTGATGGCGCTACTCGCCGCGATCTCGGTCGGTTCCTAGAAGCTTATAGCGCAGTGTGACACAGTATATGAATGGGTACCAGTCTTTTCAATGTCCGGATGGCGCCGAGCAAGTTCGTTACATTTGTCAATGTCAGTTCAAAAATGGGTCATTAAAAGTCTTTTTCTTTCGAAGTACTGATCATGTGCATTTGGATATTTCGCATGGAGGTTCCAATGTGAGTAGAAATTATGCTACAGCTATAATAAAATAGTCGGAAAAGCAAACTTCAGTCCGATTTCGAATTCTGGTACTGAAGCGAAACAGCGCGATTTCGGGTTGTGTGACTATTTACGGTCAAGTCGTTAACTTACTCTTAAATGTTTTTTTGTTTTGTTTTATTGTCATAAATAGTATTTTTGGGAGGTATTTTATACGATTGTTAAGGGTACACACCGGCCTACTGTTTACATGATTTAGTGATGTAGCAGCATTGACAATACTTTTTTGATGGTCGTTGTGAAAAAAAATATCCCGTAATTTACTAAAGAAGTGCAAAATTAACAAAAACGGTAAAAACACGGGTTATACGCTTTACCAGCCGTTGCAACTACGCGCGAGCCTCACGACTTTGTCACAAACGATTCGCTCTTCTCCTGCTCAGGATATCTCCAATTTTCTGCTCACGATTTCACTGGACAGCCCGGACGACCGAATAGGAATTTCCGTTTTCTTTTGAGGAGTTGGCATCATGTTTTTTCTTCACGAACGTAGGGCTATTTGCCGTGCTGCGCGGGGCAAATATCCTACACTCCACGGTAGCCTGCCGTAGCACGCGCTCGCTCCCGTTCTCCGGACTCTCAAAACAAACAATTATGTTCGAATTTTCATACTTATGTTTAACTTTGTTTCATACCTGTATAAATAGTCTCTCTTTTGTCAATTACTTATAAATATTGGGGGGAAAATCAGAGTTGAATTTGGTGCAGTTCTGCAGTAACAAACTTTTATACGGCTGGAAATACAACTAACTCACAAGACCACGTGACTTTTCGGAACCAGAATTTGGTTCCGAAAAGTCACGTGACCTTGAATTTTTCAAAAGTGCTCAAAAACGGCCAAATTTGACGGCGTCTTTTCAGGATATATCTAATTTACTCTCGAAGGCGCTTCAGAATAATGTATGGCTCTATTTCGAGCCCAAAATAGCCCAACAAAGCCGGTGTGTTCCTTTAAGTTAGATCTAAATCAAATTTCCAGAAAATCTGGACACGCTCCTTTAAAAATGATGTTTCCTGCTGTACTTTTGTGTGTATGTCATGGTAAGTAAACGTCTCCCTAATATCAGTCACATGTACAATTTCTATCACACGAGGATTTCAGCAAGAATTTTTTGTGCTTAGTTTTCTATATGAAATTACCTGTGTTTATATAAATGTGTAAGAAATGAACCAAACCAAACAAATTTCTTGTGCTTCACAGCACCTTTACGAAATTGGCTACAATTGAAACAGCCCACATGATATGCTTTTGACCAATGGGAATGGGTAAATAGACCGATCCAGTATTAAGCTCCGCCCATTTAGCAATTGCCCAGCAATGCCACACATGTGAGGCACGTGTGCAGTAGAGTCGCGTGACCGCGCCGTGCGTCAGTGTCCGCACCCTGGGGCCAATTTCATGGCGGTGCTAAGCACAGAAATTTGCTTGCTTTATTTTGCAAAAATGGACTGCTAGCCAAAATCGTAAGTGATGTTTATTGAAAGGTATTCTCCTACTCTTGCGAAGAACAGAAGTTGACGGATAATTTTGGCTTGTAATCCATTTTACAAAGCAAATAAATCCTGTACTAAGCAAATTTTTGTGCTTAGCACCGCCATGAAATTGGCCCCTGGTCACCGCGTATTGAAACACGCACACAGAAACTGCACGCTCGAAAGCAAAATGTGCACTTAAGTATCCGGTCGTGTGAGTGCACGTACAACACGCCTGCATTACGCGTAATGCGCGCGATCGAACAAAAACAACTCGACACACATCTAGAATGCAGTGAATGCACAACATAGCAAAACGACAAGCTAATTTTTGTGAGTATTACCGATTTACACAAAAACACATTTATGAAGGAATTAAAAGTAGGTTTGGCCAGTCTTATACAATCCGATTTAAACCGGCTAGGATCCTCTGCACTGATAAAAATGATGTTTATGGTGTTTTTGCGTCACTCGTGCTGCAGTTTGCCGTAGCTTTGTGCACAAAATTTTGAGGACTCGGGTAACTAGAATGGAGATCCACTTTTTGGTTACCTCAACCTGAGGCTGTGATTGTCAATTCCAAAATAGGCGGAGCTTACTGGATCGGTCTATTGCGTTAGGTATTTATTATTAATGTGGTAAACCTACCTCATATTCATATGTCAAATCCACTTTTTCTCCTACCATCGCTAATTGCAGGTCGTTGTGAATCCAACTTTTACGTAATCGTGTGTTGAAAAGTGGCGCTTCAAAGCGTGGATTGGTGCCAACGAGCAACACGACGTCTGCGTCCTCGACTCCGGCAATGCTCGTGTTTAGGAGGTAGTTAGAACGAAGGTCAGTCCTTTAAAGACAGATTACATGATTGGAAAACTTTTAAAAACAGCATTACATAACTAAAGAATAATGTTGATAAACTGCCTTGTAGAAATTTCAGCCACATAGATGCAGTAATGGTTTTGTGTATGAATGATTCATGAAAAAAAAAAAAACACCTTCAGTTGGCAATTTCTCCCACAAAGGTACCACTTTACACGGAAAAAATTAAACACTTTTAGTCAGGGGCGCGTTCAATGGCGCAATACGTATGCATTACTGACAATACCTTCAACGGTGAAGGTGTGAAGGTATAGGAAAATACCCAATACCTGCGTACGTATTGTGCTATTGAACGCGCCCCAGTTGTTGCTTGTCAACTCGTGAAGTAAAATTGTGGGTAACTGCAAATGGTGTACTGGGGCTTTAAAACAGGACAAATTACCAGAGTTATTTAAAGGGTTTAGATTAATGTTAAGACTTAAAATGAAGGCAAGTTCTTAAAAGGGGGTAAACTGAATAGTGTTGAGACTTAATTTTACTACACGAGTTGACAAGAAAATCCTTACTCAAAGTGTTTATAGCAATGGTAACAAACATGACACGAGTATATTTCTGTCTAAGGAATTAACAACCACTTGTTTGAAGTTATCAACAAATTTAATCAAAAATATTACCGATGTATTGCCCGGTGCATAAACCTTCATGAGAATCAGAGAATCTTGTTTTCAACGTTGGCACCCAATTAATTTTAATGATAAACTCTGCAACTAATGCAACTATGCGCTGCGCCATATTTGAAATCTTGAAAGGGATGATGTCAACCATGCATTGATTGCACGGATGACGTCAAGATTGATGCCTTGTTTCTCGACTCCCATACGCCGTGAAGTGTGTAAAATCTGTTGTGTCCCGACTCACGCCCTCTCAAGTCCGAGCGCCGAACTACAAAAGATGGCGACTTACATGAAGCGTACAGAGTTTAATAGGCAACCCTTTGCAAGTGTTGTCCCTTCCTTTTTAATGCAAAAAACATGCATGAATTTTGAAGGTTTTCTAAAAAACATTGATGCATCTATGTAGCTGACATTTCTGGAGGCTGGTTTACCAACATTCTTCTTTAGATATGTTATGCCCTTATTCCAGGAATCCGTAACAAGTTTTATCTTGCAAATGATACATGTAGATTGGGCTTCTGAAGTGAAGTCCTTCACTTCAGAGGGTAAACTGCAAGAGTTATTGTTGTAATGCGAGGGGTATTTAAAGAGAGGTTTCGCAAGCACACGGATACGGATACGGTAAACTCTCAGTATAGCGCTCCTCAAGGGACCGAAATAATTTAAGCTTTATATCCAGAGAGCGCTATAACCAATGCATACACAATGCAGAGAATAATGGCCGGGACTTAGAGAAAGGAGCTTTATATCCAGAGAGCACTATAACCAAAGCATACACAATGCAGAGAATAATGGCCGGGACTTAGAGAAAGGAGCTTTATATCCAGAGAGCGCTATAACCAATGCATACACAATGCAGAGAATAATGGCCGGGACTTAGAGAAAGGAGCTTTATATCCAGAGAGCACTATAACCAAAGCATACACAATGCAGAGAATAATGGCCGGGACTTAGAAAAAGGAGCTTTATATCCAGAGAGCGCTATAACCAATGCATACACAATGCAGAGAATAATGGCCGGGACTTGGAAAAAGGAGCTTTATATCCAGAGAGCACTATAAACAAAGCATACACAATGCAGAGAATAATGGCCGGGACTTAGAGAAAGGAGCTTTATATCCAGAGAGCGCTATAACCAATGCATACACAATGCAGAGAATAATGGCCGGGACTTGGAAAAAGGAGCTTTATATCCAGAGAGCGCTATAACCAATGCAGGGAATAATGGCCGGGACTTGGAAAAAGGAGCTTTATATCGAGAAGAGCTTTATATCAGGGGGTGTTATAACGAGAGTTTACTGTACATGTAGCGCGACGGATTTCTGAGGTCTTGCGACATCATACACAGCTCGCTATCCGCTACACGTTTGCACGGCACAGATATCAAGCTCGCTATGCATAAGCACTAAACGTGTAGTACATTTTCAGATTTCTAGTGTTTGTCCTCACTTCTCGTCAGCTAACACGCTGTAATTTTGGAGGTGCAAAACCACATAAATTCCATTAACGGTTGCGGATAGCTACACGTTTGCGTACACGTATCTGTCGGCTTGCGAAACCTCTCTACAGCTAGGGTTACAAGTACTTTTTCACATTCTCAAATGTCCTCCAATCAAAATACAAAGATTGCCTTGAGTGATCTATAAAACAAATAATGAAAGTCTTTTATTCGTGAAATTCTTTCATCTCATGATTTAAAGGCCCTGTATATGATCTGTTTTTGAGCGATTCTGCGAATAAAACCATTATAAATCAAAAGAAAGACATCAACAAACTCATCCGAAGAAATTTCAGCTTTGTCAAATGTACCACGTTTAAAATAACTATGAAAATCCATACGTGTTTTCCTGGTCTTGGCGGGGTGTTTCAAATATTCCTTCTTAGTTGATCGGGTGTGGCTTGCATCATGCACTCTGTGGCGCACATCATATACTGCGTGTGCGCGCGATCCATAAAAATGCATCGCGTTGGAACACGCAAACGGAGTACACAGCGCCCATGCATTTTGGACCGCGTAGATGCGAACCAAAAATAAGTAAATCGTTTGCAAACGATCTAAATAATTTCATCTTTACGAATTATTTTCTGGTAAAATTATATCATTTTGAGCGAAAACCTTTCATTGGATAGTTGCTATTAATTCAATCTTTACTTTCAGAACTTTTCCCCTGTAAACTCGTCGATTACTTTTTGGGGTCATTGCAAATGATACACTGGGCCTTTTAAGCCTTGATCAATTTCTCAATGCACACCATGGTCAGACCCTTACCCCGCCGCATCCATAGGGAACACCTCCTCAGTACACAGTGCTTCAGACCCCAGTCTGTTAAGCAGGTCCTTCAGGGCCACTAGAGCCTCTGCATCCACCAGGCCTCCGGCAATGGCTGCGATATCAGAACCGTCTGCTCGGATCAACTACAAAGAAAGTCAAGAAGGAAGATGTTCAAACTAAAATTCCTGTTAAACTTGGTGCCCTGTGCACCAAGAGGTTAACCAAATAAAACATTTAAAAAAAATTCAAATCAGGATTCGAACCCGGAACATCTGGCATACAGAGCTGCTAACTTTCTCAGATTTTAAAGACAACACATGGAAAGTAGATTGATCTCCTGACTTCAGATACATCTATAAATCTCTGAGATTGTTAATTGACAATCCAGGAGGGTTTTTATCTGTGTCAGGAGTCACGAGATCAATCATTTTCCAGGAAATCTGTTGCAAAATCCGGGAGGGTTGTCAGCTCTGGACAAACCAGGTACATGTAGATGCTCTACCACCTGAGCTATGTGATAGAGTTGTTTTAAAGGCCCTGTAGATGATCTGTTTTTGAGCGATTCTGCAAATAAAACCATTATAAATCAAAAGAAAGACATCAACAAACTCATCCGAAGAAATTTCTGCTTTGTCAAATGTACCACGTTTAAAAAAAACATGAAAATCCATATGCGTTTTCCTGGTCTTGGCAGGGTGTTTCAAATGTTCGTTCTCAGTTGATCGGGTACTATGTGGCTTGCGTCATGCACTCTGTGGCGCACATCATATACTGCGTGTGCGCGCGATCCATAAAAATGCATCGCGTTGGAACACGCACACGCAGTACACAGCGCCCATGCATTTTGGATCGCGTAGATGCGAACCAAAAATAAGTAAATCGTTTGCAAACGATCTAAATAATTTCATCTTTACGGATTATTTTCTAGTGAAATTATATCATTTTGAGCGGAAACCTTTCATTGGGTAGTTGCTATTAATTCAATCTTTACTTTCAGAACTTTACTTTGCAAATGATACACTGGGCTTTTTTCTCGCCATACTGCATGGACGCACAACTGGTCAAAGTGTAGCCTTTTGACAACGGCTCGTGAATTTGGGCGATTTGGTGAATTGAGTAGAGTCTACACACGCCGAGCGGCTCATTCACTCAGTCTTAACGAACTGCGAGAAATTATTATGTTTTTCTTTATAATCTGCTACCGTTTTTTGTAGCAGAAATCAGCCAGTCACAAACTGTACAATTCCATGATGTCATGCAGGTCACCCTATGCAAATGACGTCATCTGCTCATCTACTACAAACTGGGGAGGTATGCTATTGAATTCACTGGGTAAATTAAACAGCAAATAAATCAAACCAAATTAAAATTAGTCATTCTGTATGAAACTTTAATGTAATAAACAATGCGTCAAATTTAAACGTATAAATACATGGGGCTCAATAGAGTAATTTCCAAGAAAATGTAAGTGCTGTACTTATATTGATAATGAACGATTCCACAACGCCGCAGGTGATGTGATTGGTCGGATTATTCTGTGGGAACTGTACGTGACTGCATCACACATACGAGTGCAAAACGGGTTCCTTGCGCTCACTGGCTCAGTTGACAGTTTGTTTTCGATCTGGTTTCAAAATGTTTACATGTGGAGTGGGCGTGGGTTATGTTGTTGTGACATTGCACGCACGGGTCAACTACTTGCATGTAATGAATAATGTAGCTGAAGGTAGATCGTAAAACACCTTATGGCAAGACAGTAGGCATAACGTTCGCTCAGCTTTTGTTTACTTCGTTTAAGACACAATATAACCCAAGGCCGTAAGGCCTTGCCAAAAGGCTAATCAAAGTAATGCACCTGTCAATTGTAATCCTGGCCCTGGGGGACCCGGGACTTTGGAGAAAGTAGCGGGGACATAGCCGGGGATGTAAAAAAAAACCTGCCCCACTAGCCGGGACAATAGCGGGGACTTGGCCCAGGTTGTACAATTTGTTGCCTCGCTATACCGGGACAATGGCAGGTTTCGCGCCTTCCTCCATCGCATTGGCTTGAGCCCCAGTAACAGCTGTGACTGTGGTGCAGTGCAGACACCAGAGCATATCCTGAAACACTGTGACCTTTACCGCCCTCAAGGGAATATGCATACCATCGATGAGACTTTCAGAACCTGGCTCAGACGTACAAACCTAAATGTTTGATGTGCTTTGTTCATACGATTATATATATATATATATATACCGGGACAATAGCGGGGACATAGCCGGGGTTGTACAATTGTGTTGCCTCGCCCTACCGGGACAAGAGCGGGGACATAGCCGGGGTTGTACAATTGTGTTGCCCCGCTCTGCCGGGACAATAGCGGGGACATAGCCGGGGTTGTACAATTGTGTTGCCCCGCTCTACCGGGACAATAGCGGGGACATAGCCGGGGTTGTACAAATTTGCTGCCCCGCCCTACCGGCCCGCATGTCGGGGCCGGGATTGTGCGGGGGTTGTACTAAATGCCCCGCATGTCGGGGCCGGAATCGTGCGGGGGATGTACAATAATTCCCCGCATACCGGGGCCGGGGTATAGCCGGGGATGTACAAAATCACATAGCGGGGACGTTGCGGGAGTATCACGCTGGGCCACTTGGACATCCCCGGCCCAGTCCCCACTAGTCTCGGGTCCCCCAGGGCCAGGATTACAATTGACAGGTACATAATGAACACATAGCCAAGTTTTACATCATCTGTCTGGTGTGTCAGTGGTTTCAGGTTCGAATCATGATGAAGGCCTGGTGATTGCATTGCTGTGGTGAATAGGTAAGTAACACACTAATGTTGATGGTTAAATCAGGTTACAGTCCCTGGGTGTGAATTCAAGTCACTAAACTGCAACAAAGGCATTCTTTTGTGTGTTTGTGTTCATCATTTGCTGCTTATAACTGGATTTGTAATTGCCTACCTCAACAGCCACTCTAGAGAGTGCATCCTCCCAATTGGTTGGCATCAAGTTCCCTTCTTCATTCTTGACCATGGGGACCGCGAGACGTTGACGCTTGAGGCCGTCGTAGGCAAACCGTGTCTTATCAGATATCCATTCTTCATTGATATCCTGCAGACCAAAAGAAACAGATTTGTGAATTTGAAAATCTCGTTAATAAGAAATCATCGAGACTTTGAAGATTACCTTGTTATAACAGGAACCTTGTGGTACCCGGAATTTAAAAAAATGAAGAACATGGAATTGTGACTTGAAACTGTCCTCGTTATCAGCGCCAGGAGCACCCCGCAGGGTGGACATGTGCGCTATATAAGAATCCACCATTAATGTTACTCCGTTACTATGAGACTTTTATCATGGTGCGGCCATCTTTCCTTTCCTCTATTAAAGGGCCCCTTATTTGGGATTTTTAACAATGAAATCTATGCTATCAAACCAATATACTCAGTTACATTCATAAAAATTGTATTTTGGAGCTTGTTTTGGGGGTTAAAACAAAGGTTTTTAGTTTTTATGCTAATGAATATGCATATTCATGACCAAGGTCACGATGTCACAAGAGGCAAATCAGGAAAATCACATTCAACTGTGCACAAAAGATTCCACCTTTTTTTCAAACGTCCTGGAATTTGTGTAATCCATGACTGTTTGAGTTTGTTCTACATGTTTCATGTTGTAAGCCATGACGAAACTGGGGGAGAAAACTGCAGCAATTTGCCACAAGTCCAACTTGAAATCTTATGTTTTTTCTTAACTTTTCCCTTCTGTCTTCCTTACATGATGCACTCAAACAGCACCATCTGTCTGTGGTTTATTGCAATGAAATCTTCAAAGTTGAAAAAGGCTACCTTTTATTGATTTTAAATCCAAACGAACAATAGCATGTCTTGCTGAACAAGTAATCCATCATGTGAAGCAAAGATTAGGCAAAATGTTGTTTAGCATGTCATAGGCCCTTTAAAGGTACATACCGGCCTGCTGTTCACATAATTTAGTGATGTAGCATTCTTGACAATAATTTGTTTATGGTCCTTGTGAAAAAATATCATCAAAATGTCCCGTAATTAACTACAAAAGCTTAAAATTAATAAAAACGGGCAATAGTCAAGTTATACGCTTTACCAGCCTTTCACTGTCGTGCGAGACTCAAGACTTTGTCCGAAACGATTCGCTCTTCACTTGGTAGCCTTTGCTTTGGATATCTCTCATTATCTGCTAAAGATTTCACTGGACAGCCCGGACCACCGAATAGGGTTTTTCCATTTTCTGTAGATGAGCCGACATTTATGGTTTGTCTTCACGAACGTACAACTGTAGTTCCGCGTGGGGCCAGAGTAGGTGTACAGACTAAAACACCTAATGACGAAACACATCCGGCGGTCTGGCTGCAAGAACCACGGCACTGTACCGGTCCCAACGTGTGCCGTGGGGCTAAATGTCACATTGTCCAGTAGACTGTCCACGGTGGAACTCGTTTCTGTTCCTCGGACTTTGTGTCAAAATTTTATGTTCGATTTTTCAGAGTTATGTTTAACTTTGTTTCATATCCTTAATAAATAGTCTCTTTTGTAAAATACTCAAATGTCAAAGAATCAGAGCTAATTTTGATGCAGTAATAAACTCCCGGACTAAACTATCATACGGCCGGAAATAAAACTAACTCCAAGGTCACGTGATTTATCCAAACCAGAAATCTGGTTCGGATAAATCATGTGACCTTGATTTTAAAAATGCTCAAAAACGGCCAAATTTGGTGGGTTTTTTTCAAGTCTATTTCGGAAAGACTTTCAGAATCATGTATGGGTCTATTTCGAACCCAAAATAGCCTAACAAAGCCGGTATGTCCCTTTAAAATAGTTTGGGCCCGTGTTGAAATTGTTCACAATGACACGCGTAGGACGATCAAGAAAACGCACAGCGCGGACAGTGATTCTCTCAAAACAATAACGGAAGATTACACGCGCTATCACATGGTCGCGCAGACGCACTGATCGTGCCCGACACGTACTATGGGGAACAAGACAAAGATGGACGCACCGTAATAAAGGGCGCTTTCAAGTGGCCCGCACCCATTGCACGTTATGTTCGAACACAAAACGCGCTACGCGCACGCCTTTTAAAACATTTACTTTTCATGGAAATCTGTGCCCACTCCACAGGCCCGCACTCCCTGTACGCAACTTTCCTCTACGTACGGACGTAATTCCCCCATTTTCCCACTGTCAGCTATGACCATTTCCCCCCCAAATCACCTAGTTCGAGCACCCTCCCGCGTTCAGGAATACAGGCTATTGCTAGACTTCGTGGCATTTATGACTAGGATTGGTTGATTCCAACATTTTTGAACCATTTCCGATTCCACTTATACAAATCCTGATTCCATTTCAGTTTGATTCCATTTTGAAAACAAAAGTTGGCACTAGAATTAAAACAAATATCTCACAAACCCGATACAAAACACTGCAAAATTCCTGGAATCTTATAATTTCTGTATCCATTAACATTCAGAATTGCTGGGTACATCCTCAAATTGCTAAGATAATGGGAATCGATTCCTCCAATCGACTCTCAACTTGAAATTGATTCTAATCGACTCCAGAGAGGATTCGTTCAAGTCTTTTGTGACCTTAGGGGCGGGTTCACACTGCACTATTTTCGTCCGTCAGACGTACGTTACATCCGTTGTGCGTCTGTCTGTCTGTCCGTCGCGTAGCCACACGTCAAAACGGATAAGTTGAATTTGTTCCAGATTCTGTCTGTTTACGTAAGTCTTCACCAGCAGTTCACACTGTCGACGCATCCAACCACATGCGGAGCTAAACAAAATACACGGGAAGCACGCATCGCACCATTTTCATCCGTTCCTTCCACGAGCAAAGATAGCTTAGCGATCCAGCCTAGCAGCCCGAGTTCAGCCACGCATTCAAAAACAAAGAAGATCCACCACAAGATTCTTTTTTTCAAACGAACCGCTTTAGAAAATCATCTTGTGGTGGATGTATTTTTATCGCGCTGTTGTACGTACAACGGACTTGACGGATGAAAAATCGACGGACAAGTAGACCATGGATCAACTCTTCCATTATCCGTCAATTCGCTGACTAAACGTTCGTATACGTTGATTTTCTACTCGACGTACGTAAATGAAGTTGATCTTTGAGACAATTCACATTGAAAACGCATCAACGGACCAAAAACTGACAGACGTGCAGTGTGAACCCGTCCTTATCTGGGCATTTTCACAGTAACTAAGGCTGGATCCGTATTGGTGGCTTTGGCTGTGGCTATGGTTGTTGCTATGCTGTTGCTATGGGCGGACAATGAAAGTCCTTAGAAACAACATAGCAACAGCCATAGCCACAGCCAAAGCCACTAATTCGGATCCAGCCTAACATTACATGTAATGTCAGTTACCCCGCAATGACCCCGCAAAATACTTGTAGCATGTCATAATATGCAGAACATGCCGTGTCACAGGACGACACGCTACATGTAGCTCACTGGGTCATTAAAGAGGTTTCGCAACCGCATGGATACAGACAACATATGCAACATCATACGCGACTCGCTATCCACTACGCTTTTGCATGCTACATATATCGAGCACTAAACACGTAGTGAAATTTTGGATTTCTAGTGTTACTTCATTTTTCGTTGCGTTTACGTTTACAGCTTGAAAAGAGTATAAATTATATAATAATAATAATAATAGCAATCTTATATAGCGCCAAATGCCAGGGCCTCTAGGCGCTTTACAGTATAAACCAAAGCGATAACATACATATACATGTACATAGATAAAAATAATTAAACGTTAAAAACCAAAGGGCATCATCAAGAGCATCAAGTCTGGTAATACTGAAAAAAAAGATGTGTCTTAAGCTGGGACTTGAAATTACTGATGGAATGAATTTGACGCATGCTGAATGTCCCTAAATTTTTGTGTGTTTCGAAACTTGGAATTGAAAATAAATAATAATAATAATTGATTAAAGTGATGTCTACAACGTATCATAGCACTTTACAATTCTTTGAGAAAATTACTTTAAAGGCACAGGCTCGCCGGCAATGCGCCTGCGCCAAATTCGTACCACGAAATACGCAGTTCGAATCCTTTGCTATGGAGCTGCGTATTTCGTGACACGAATTTGGCGCGTGCGCATTGCTGACGAGCCTCTGCCTTTAAAGTAAAATTGGTATTAAAGCTGTGTTGTGCCGAGTAGTTTTCCCACTGTCAGAAATAGACTTAATTTAACTTACACGATGTAGTTTTGGAGTTGTGAAACCATAAAAATGCCACTAACGGTGACGGATAGCTAAACATATGCGTATGCATATCCGTCGGTTTGCGAAACCTTTCTATTATAAGCGCATTTTTATGGTAACTAACGTTACATGTAATGTTAGTTAATGTGAAAAAGCCCATTGTAAACTTTGTTTTTGGCAACCCACCTCATGCATTTTGGGCAGAATTCTCATGACTTCGCCGCTGCGTGTGCTGACGACTATGTTACTGCCAACGGCATCCAAAACGTCAATGGACTCCGTTTTGCGTGTCTCCCAGGGACGAGCGGTGAACGCGTATGGCTTGGAGGTCAACGCGCCCACGGGACACAGATCTACACGGAGCAAAGAACGTTCAGAAATTAAATTTAAAATACTGTTGGACGGGTGAGATCTTTGAATATTTTATACATATTTGGGGCGTTTAAAAATTTCAAGTGATTTGAAATAACCATCTTTTTACAGTGTACAAGTACTTTTAAGCAGGGTCTGATGAAAGATGACAAATCAGAAAAATTGGTGTTACGCATAGGACAATGCATAGTTCCGACCTGTCAATCAGGCCGAACCCGCCGACCAATCACGACAGAGCTAGCAGACAGCGCCCACATAGGTCAAAGTGATGCAATCATCACAAACAATCACGCGATTTTCTGCCTATACAGTTTGTATGTTGTATGCGCCAGTGACCGGGTGAACTTTGGTTTCAATGTCGGGCGATTCGCTGTTCAAAGGTAGGAAAGCGAATTTTTATGAATATATATATGTCATCCCTGCATTACTAGCCCTTCGGCTCAGTGTGTGCTACGGTAACTGTCGACCCTAAAACATAAATACCTTTGAGTTTTCTCCAATGAATCTGTGCTTTCCATGCCGAGTCCCGTTGCTTTGTACGTTGTGTCGCCATTTTTTTGCGATGGCTTGTGAGCACATAGCAACAGTATCTAAGGGGCGGGGTTAACTGGGCAATCTCGGAACTATGCATTCAGTTGATACGTGGGACACATACATTGTACATGTATATATCTCTAAAACAACCATTCCAGAATGAAATTCGTAGGTGCACATAATCTTGGTAATGCCCAACACACAAGACATTTCATGAAATACCGGTATGTGAAATAACGGATAGTTATTGCAGACCAGCTGTTAAGCCGCCCTCAGGTTGACCTTGCGACGATGCAGAACAGGCAGTGACTGCCTTTTTATGACCAATTTTTTACGCCCGTCGGCATCAAAATCATTCCGCGAATGTTTTGCGACCCTTGTGTAGTTCCGACAGCACAACCGGCATCAGGTCTCAATACGTATTTTGCGTCGAGTTGCCTCTTGTCCAGCGATACTCACACAATTTGTTCAGTTTTGTGACCCGAGTGTTACTTTTTGCTTAATGCTGAGTGTTCCATCGCGGGCGCGAGAGAATCGCAGGTCGACCTGAGGGCGGCTTTACAGGGCATGAACTTGAAATTTCATTTAAACAGCTAGAATCCCCCCTTCCACATTTTTTTAGTTTTTCTGTTTATCATGGAGGTGTATGTGTCTACAATACCATCACAACTTGTTTTTCACAAAAAAATTGACAGGCTTTTGCTTAAAACGTTTTGACGTCATCCTGAGAAACATACAAAACTGTCTGTGCAGTATTGAATGGAAAATACACGAAGTGAATGTTTATCATGCCTGTTTTGTCCTTGTAATTCAAAATGCAAACGTGAAAAACACTTCATGTAATATGACTGTTACAGGCTTTCCCACTACATTTGTTGGCCGTACATTTTACCATGTAACACCGAAATCATTTGTGTGGAGGTCAATAATCTTTGCCTCACCCATGTGGTCTTTAGTTGGATCAGCTGGCTTTACATGTACATGTACTGTGTGCGACCCACTGTGTTTAGTAATGTGTTCAGTGACAGTGGTATTTCAGTCACATGGAGTTTTACACACATGTTTGGAGCTCACGTTTTTTGGGACTGAATACTAAATACTTTTAGCGTTTGTTTGATCAATACTTTGGTGAATAACGATGTTTTAGAAAGCCTACCTGACGTCTCTCTGCATGTTTGTCGATACATTTAGCCTGTGCTCAGCAAAGTCGTAAGTTTCATTGGTTGCACCATTATTTATAAGTGCAAACATTTATGATAAGTTTTGGACATTTTAATCCAGGATTGTGTTGGGCTGACATGTTTTCTTGGGCATCTTACAGTGGTTTACCGGTACGGTGTACATATGTACTTGGTATTGACATTATGGAGAGTTTGATACATTTACCATATTTTCCTTTTGAATCTAAATGACATGTAATGTTTATTGCACTGATTATTACATGCAGTGTTTTGTTCTTGTTGATTTCAGATTAAACCTAGTTAATTCCACAAGGCTACAACTGTGTGGAAAGTGTCAATGACTGATAGTGAGAGTGTATTCAGGCCGAATAAGCAAACAGGGCAGCAGAATCCGTTACAATGACAACAATCTACTATTACCCGTTTTGTGAAAAAACGATGAAATTGTGGCTCACAATGAAGCTCTTTTGAAGTAAATACTGGTGCATTGCGACGGGTGGTTTTGTCACGGAACGAACGGCATTCACAGCGGTCTGTGTACAGCATGGTACGGTCCCCTGCGGGCGTAGTTCCCACGTGTTTGAAAATCGGTCGTACAAGTTATAGAATGAGCGACTCATTTTTCTCTCTCTTGGTAATAGAAAAGAACATCTTTCTGCTCTTTTTTTTCTCATAGTGTCTGGTAAAACATACAACCACGCAGCTACTGGGCATATCTCTGGCTTTTTGGACCAACAAAATTCTTCAAAAAACACCAATTTTTTACCGTGTAAACGTATGGAGCTAACTATCGTGTTGACTTCTCTTTCTCAGGATTGCGTCACGGGGTCACGCACATGTCATAAATACCTAATGAGCGTTTCAGAAATCGCGAAAATCGAATTTTCGAAAAGCGCACTTTTGCTTGCAATTTATCCACTTAAAACCGACAATTAAAAAATATTAAAAATCCACGTCGGCAAGAGGGATGTTTGGACTATCGAAAAAAGTCTAAATGCTGGATTTTCGTCAAGGGCGATTCTTCCTCTTTAAGTTAACATTGTTAAAATTGTGATAAACTACTGAAATATACTCATCAATGGGAATTTATGAAACTTTGGCAATCCAAATAGTTTCATCAAGATTGTAGATTTTCTAAAAGGGATGCAGCAAACAAAGAAAAAGATAAATTATAAATTTTTCCCAAGAAGTCAATAGACCGTGTAAGTCTATAGACCGTGTAATAAGTTGACATCGAGAACTTGCGGTACGCTGAAAGGTTTATCCACTTCCGGAGACTACATATGGGAGCTTAAACACGTGCAAAAACCACTTTGACTCCACGTCAAAATTAGCAGCTTCACCTACCGATTTGGGGTCCACTTTAAAAATTCTTAAAATCCCATTTATTACCTGTGCGAAAAGTTAATTGAAAAAACAATTTCATTAAATTATAAATCTGACCTTTTATTTCTGTCTCTGAGATAAACTGGTAACCCCAGGCCTTGACGTATATGAAAACCACGCAGTGCGCGCATCACTGGTAGTCTGCAAGTGGCACGAATATTTTTGCGCGTGTATTTGACGCGAATACGTTGCATTGTAGCCGTTTGATTCGGCTACGGACGAACTTTGCGATTTTCTGTCCTAGCCGTGTGTACATACTTTATTTGTTCAGGTTTTTGTTGGTGGTTTTTATCTACTCTCAACAGAAGTGAACATTCAAGTTGACATTCAAACCAGATATTTGTTTAGCCACGTTAATATTTCTGAGCCTGCCATTTGTAAAGGTACTTGCAAACTGGAAACAAAAGGTCAAACATTTGTTTGTGACAAACTCGGACAACATTTTCTTCATTTTATTTAATGAATCGATAGATTTTAAGGTGCCTTTTCCATTGGTGTTTGGGCGCTTACAAACGCGGTATGGTAAAGTGATAATTCAAAGAAGATCGTCACAACATTAAAACCCCATTGCCATTACCCGACTGGTCTCCGGAAGTGCGACCCGAAGCGAGACTTACACGGTCTATTGAAGGACTTACCAATTACATTTCCAGACAACTCGGACATAAACATCTTTTCGATATAGGTCCCAACCTGTTGCAAAAGAAACATAAGGAAATTAAGCAAAGCTTCAGAGCCCAGGGAAGGCAGAAAGCGTGACTTAGTTGGGCATACCATAAATCACTTCAGATATCCATGCATTTTGGGGACGGGGTCTACAAAAGCAGTCTGACTTCATTTAAATTAAACAAGGTCTGAATGGCCTGTGTAGAACTTTTTACAATGATGAAAAACAGTCTTATTTTGGTTTAAAGACAGAGGCTCGTCAATACACCACGCACCGCGCTCCATACCTTGCCCGAGTAAGGCAGCTGCTCTTACAATCCCAGAGGGTGGATCGGAGGCTCATTATTTATGCACTTAGTTGTGTGTGTTGTCACGGATTTAAAAATATACAGTATGGAGTTCACTGGTTGTTGTATGTCGTTCGTACCAAAGAGTTCCCATATACGGTGAATTCAACCATCTATATGACACCTTCTTCAAACAAATGTGACCATATCTGTAATATAATGTGAATACGGCTGAAACTAAATGTCATGAATTTACAAAGGGTGTTTTCTGTGATTTCGAAAAGATACACACCCTATTTGCAAAACAGACGAGAGACGGTAAGAGCGGCCGACAGACAGGGCAAGGTATGGAGCGCAGTGAAATTTGTGGCACAAATTTGTCTGTCTCGCATTGACGAGCCTGCGTCTTTAAGGAGACAGGTCCATGAACACTGTTTTCAATTAAACTCAAGACAGATACTTCATACTTCACACGAAAGCAAAAGCAATTTTGCGAATGCGAATTTGACATCACAAGTAAGTTTTCCCACATCGAAATCACGGGAGGTTTAATTACATGTATTTTCAACTTGCTTTAAAGGCACAGGCTCGTCAACAATGCGCGCCCGCCAAATTCGTGCTCGAAACACGCAGCTCCATGCCTTTGCTATGGAGCTGCGTATTGCGTGACACACATTTGGCGGGCGCGCATTGCTGACGAGCCTGTGCCTTTAATGTATGCCACAAAATGCATGACGTCAGATTTATGTTTTTGTGCGAAGTATGAACCAGCCTCAAGTCAGCACCTCATTAAAGGTACACACCGGCTTCGTTGGGCTATTTTGGGCTCGAAATTGACCCATACCAGATTCTGAATGCCCTTCCGAAATAAACTGAACATATCCTGAAAAGAAACCACAGAATTTTGTCGTTTTTGAGCAATTTGTAAAAAACAGAGGTCACGTGACTTTTCGGAACCAAATTCTGGTTCCGAAAAGTCACATGGTCTTGCGAGTTATTTTTGTGTCCAGTCGCATGAAAGTTTCTTACTGCAGAACTGCACCAAATTCAACTCTGATTTGTCCACAATATTTATAAGTAGTTGACAAAAGAGAGACTATTTATACAGGTATGAAACAAAGTTGAACATAAGTATGTAAATTCGAACAGAAATGTTTGTTTCGAGAGTCCGGAGAATGGGACTCATTCGGGTTGGTTGGTGTACATGTACGTTCGTGAAGAAAAAACATGATGCTAACTTTTCCAGAGAAAGCGGAAATTCATAATCGGTCGTCCGGGCTGTTCAGTGAAATCGTGATCAGAAAATTGGAGATATCCCGAGTAGGAAAAGAGCGAATCGTTTGTGACAAAGTCGTGAAGCTCGCGCGTAGTTGCAACAGCTGGTAAAGCGTATAACCCGTCTTTTGACCGTTTTTGTTAATTTTGCACTTCTTTAGTAAATTACGGGATATTTTGATGATTTTTTTTCACAACGACCATCAAAAAAGTATTGTCAATGCTGCTACATCACTAAATCATTTAAACAGTAGGCCGGTGTGTACCTTTAACATGGAATCATTGTGTTGTGAAATGAACCATATTACATCATCCTTACCTGCATGTCCCCTCCTCTGCCTGTTGTGCCAAGGTCATCGACCCCTGCTACTTCACTGGCAAACCTGTCAGAAGTGATCATTAGTATGCGTGTCATTGGCCAACGCAGTTAAAGCCCCAAATTTTACTTCACAAGTTGACAAAAAAAATCTGACTAAAAGTGTTGATAGCACATGATTTTTTTCCTGTGTAAAATGGTACCTTTGTGGGAGAAATTGCCAACTAAAGGTGCTTAAAAAAAAAACATTCAACACAAAAATCATGCACGGTTTTTCTGAAGTATAACTGCATTTTTGTGGCTGAAATTTCTACACGGCAGTTTATCAACATTATTCTTTAGTTATGTAATGCTGTTCCTGTTTTTAAAAGTTTTCCAATCATCATGTAATTTGTTTTTAAGTCAATCACAATGCCATTACAATGCATAGTTCCGAGACTGCCCAATTAACCCCGCCCTCTTGGATATTGTTGCTATGCCTCACACGCTATCGTCAAAATGTCCACACACACTGTACAAACCAATGGGAATTTCAACGGAAAGCACAGATTCATTGGAGAAAACTCAAAGGTATTCATGTTTCAGGGTCGACAGTTACCGTAGCACGCACTTAGTAAAAGGCCAGTTATACAGAGATGTCATATATTCATAACAATTCGCTTTCTTACCTTTGAACAGCGAATCGCCCGGCCTTGAAACCAAAAATTCACCCCGAACACCACATACAACGTATGGGCAGAAAATCGCGTGATGTTGGTTTGTGAGGCAATGCACTTTGACCTATGTGGGCGCTGTCTGCTAGCTCTTTTGTGATTGCTCGGCGGGTTCGGTTGATTGACAGGTCGGAACTATGCATTCCCTGCAAGTCTTCAAAGCTCATCAGTGGGTCCTAATTAAGTTGGGTTTACCTGATGCATCGTGTGCAGTGTATACACCTGGTCATGATTGTCTTGACCAGAGGACCAACGTTCTTGTCTTCAACGGCTCTCTTGCCTGTAAACTGGATGTCGGTATAACGACTACGGTCGCTGCCAAAAGCCATAGACTGATCCTGAAAGGTTAATTAGTGAAAAACCTTACTTTAATAATTTATAAATGAGCGTTGTCCAGATCACATTTTTGAGACCCCTATTTGTCTCATGGGTGTTGAGATTTTGATACCATATCATTTGTCATGTTTCTTGTTACCTTTCTGAAATTTCACGTTCTCAATCCGTATATTTTAAAGGATATCGTCAAAAACCACAAAAATTTGATTAAAGGCACAGGCTCGTCAGCAATGCTCGCGCGCCAAATTCGTACCACGAAATACGCAGCTCCGTGCCTTTGCTATGGAACTGCGTATTTCGTGTCACGAATTTGGCGCGCGCGCATTTCTGACGAGCCTGTGCCTTTAACTAATGTATATGGTTACATAAAGCAGTGCAGTGATTACACCAACCTTTTTGCTTCCACATCCAAATCAGAGATTGCAAATTTCCTGTTTTCTTCCCATGGATAGTATTTTGGGAGGTATTTTATGTGATTGTTAGGTTATAACGAAATCCATTTTCTGGAAAAATCTAAACAAGCTCCTTTAAATGGCTGCTAGCAGTGGTAACAAAGACTACATGAAATTATTTCTGTCTAAGATGGTATTGTTCTGGAAGACAAACAACTGAACATGGCTTTTAAAAAAAATGAATGTCCACGCATTTTTCTTGGCATGTGTTTTTGTTTGTTGAGAGCAGGAATTTCATAGGCAGTTATCTCTGATAGTTCATACCTGTAAATCGCATTCACCTCCCTGATCGCAAATGGGACAGTCCAGAGGGTGGTTCATCAAGAGGAATTCCATTACACCCTCCCTAATAGAGAGAGACAGGGAAATACACATAGCTGGATTAAACCATTTCATCTTTAAGGGTACTGTAAAAGCCAATATTTTCGCGTACAGATATTTTCGCGCATTTCAACATCACTGACATTTTTGTGAGTTGTTATTTTCGCGGATGGAATTTATGTCACCTTAACATTCACAGAATTGCCTCATTAAAATTACATTTAGTAAGAAAAACACTTTCAAGAATGCAGGCCTACCATCGATTAATAAATAATACAGTGCGTCAATCGTAAGTTACCAAGCACAGTAGCGCTCACACAGTGTGCGACCGTAACCTAGTTTAATAGGCAAGCCTAAACACGCATGATGAGGTGATTGCCCTGGGTGATTGCACGTTGCGGTCTAGCGAGGTGTGCGCTGTGTGCAGCTATAGGTGCGTGAAGTGTACACAGCTATAGGCGCGCTAGGGGCATGCAACACGTGTCAAGTACAGTACAACAAGGTCATGACCTGATTAGTATTGTATCGGGTTGCCGACCTTTTGTTTCAGGGATCGCCACAATTGTTGCAAACAATATTTTCGCGGGTTGTTATTTTTGCGGGCTCTGTCTGGTGCGCGAAAGGCGCGAAAATAAAACCACCGCGAATATTTCAGCTTTTACAGTAGTTCAATGCACGCCAGTCACATATGTACACACTCCAAAATCCCCCAGCTGGAGTGTATTGGAAGTACAGTCACTCCACAGTGGACTGTTTTAACCCTTGCTCTCCAAGGGTAAATAGATGTGATTTTCAAATTTGAGATTGGTCTTACCTAGCTTTTCTTGTCAGTTCTGAGTTTGTTTTGATCCTCCAGCCTTTCATGACGGGCATAGCGCAGGCTGCTATAGGCTGTAAAATGAGAAAGGAAATAGATTACTAAAGTGATGTCAGTTGCCATGGTAATCGAGTCTAAATATTTGCTGGTAATCTGAAAAAGTCCATAATTACTAAAGCGCAGGGGAAAAGGTCACTGGTTTTAGTGTACCGTAGACCCAATAACCATGGGTAACATTTTCACTTTAGTAATCTATTCCATTAAATTTCTCTCGCCCAAGTTTTCCTCTGATGAAATTAAAAATATTTAGGATAAGTATTTTGACCTATTTCCGGTTTTGCATGTATTCATACATTGTGTAGTTACATGTTGGTAGAGTACATTATTTGCAGTGACCCCGATTTTTTTTCATGAGTTGACAAGAAAAACCTTACTAGAGTTAATAACAATGGTACATGTACCAAACACCACATACATTTATTTCAGTCCAAAATGGTAGTTTGTGTGGGAAATTAACAACTGAAAGTGGTTTTCTAAAAGTCTTTTGCAAAAGACTTTTTTACCATTTAACTCAACACAAAAGCCATGAATGGATTTTTCAAGTTTTCTGAAGTATTACTGCCTCTTTGTGGTTGAAATTTCTACACGGCAGTTTTATCAACATGGGCTTTTAATCCCGAGTGGAAATAATGCATTTGTAACAGTTTACCAATCATGTACTTTGATCATCCAGTGAATATACTGTTTACACATAACAGACTGAGCATTTTCTCTTTTGGAGCCAATGTTCTAGTCCATGTTGGTTGTTATACATGTAGTTATTCTTTTGTGGTAAAATGACTGAATTGTTGGCAAAATTTGAAGATAAAAAATGGTTACCCTAAAGAAAACACAAAGGCAGTGTGTATACCTTAAGTGATTTCTCCACTTCTACTAAGCACATGCGGCAATTCCCGGCAATGGAGAGTCGATCGTGATAACAGAATTTTGGGATTTCCACACCGACCATGGCACATGCCTGCAAACATCAACAACAAATGGCGTGATTATGTAGCTTTAAATCTCAGTTCTCCAACAAAAAAAACACATTGACATTATAGTCAGTTAAAGGGTCGTGGCCAGATCACATTGTTTTTACCCATAATTCCTATGTTTTAGCACTATGTAGTCGGTAAAGCCAACTTTAGTCATGTCGAATTCTGCTATGGAAGCGAAACAGCGCGATTTCGATTCGTGTCACTACTTACGATCAAGACGTTAACTTACTCTCAAATTTTCACCATAATATTTTTTATTTTTATTGTTTTTTATATGTATTTTATATGATTGTTAAGTTAGATCTAGATTAAATTTCCAGAAAATCTGGACACGCTCCTTTAACGTACAGATAAATTAATCTAAAATTTAGTACTTAAAAATCAGAAAATAAAGTTTCTCTTAAATTTTCATCATGACCTTAGTAAATAAAAATGGCATTGAAGGAGCTTGTTCAGATTTTTCCAGAAAATTTACAGTCCCCAATTTGGTTGTGGAAGCATTTTTGGTGTATTAAAATCACTGCACTGCTTTATGTAACCGGATGAATTACATGTAGCTGATTTTTGTGGATTTTTGACGATCCTGAAAATATATGGAATGAGGGCGCGAAATTTCAGAATGGTTATGAGAGAAATATGACAAATGATTTGGTATCAAAATCTCAACACCCATGGGAAAAATGGGGGCGTCAAAAATGTGATTTGGTCACGCACAAATAAATTATTCTGAAATTTAGTATTTAAAAAATTATTCTGAAATTTAGTATTTAAAAAGCAGGAATTATAGTTTCTTTCCCATTTTTATTGCTAGGTAATTTCTGGAATCGGCAAGTTATCACTAGGAATCCAATGTTGCTAAAAGGGATCGGTTCCTACTGGGAATCGATTCCTCAGAAATCTGGAATCGTGATTCCGATTCCTACGGTGGAATCGATTCTACTCAGTCCCCGAGTGGAATCGCCCAAGCATAATGTGATGCTGTTGTTCCTGTTCATAAAAATTTTTTTCAATCATGTAATGTCTTTAAAAATGAGAAAACTGGTAGAAAGTTAGTAATGCTACGGTTTACCAAGTACAGTTTATTTAAATCTTTTCAACTTACTTGCAGAACTGTCGTGCCAGGGTCGACCAACACACTTCGATCATCTACAAATACCTCTACTTTTTCCGGAGCAGCATTGGAGTTTAACCGGCTTCCAGTCAAGCCTGGCGCCAGCTGCTTTGAGATAAGCAACGCACGTGACAGAGGTGCCCTTAACATGGTGACAACTGAAGTTTGTGCAGCTCTCTGTTTGTCAATTCAGAAAATATGAAATTGCAGATTTTTTTGTTTTGAACATCTCAAGTACATTTGTAAAATACAGGGCAGGTCATACATTATTAGTTATCCCACGAGCGCGAGTGGAATACGGCATCATGTAGTGCGTTTGCGTCCCATATCCCACGAGGCCGAAGGCCGAGTGGGATATGGGACGCAGACGCACTACATTATGCCGTATTCCACGAGCGCGAGTGGGATAACGAATTTATCTTCAAGCAAACTTGACGCACTAATAACGCGCACACTCTGCAGTCGCACAGTCTGCAATACACGCGCGGGACGCAGTGCAGAGAATCGCACGCATAACAGGCCGCATCAGATAGCTAGATTGAAGTGTGCAGCTCCGTGTATGTAGGAGACACATGCATTTGGAATACATGGGCGCATCAGAGTGCGACATAAAATCGGAAGACGGGACATAGGATAATGTCACACTGTTGTTGCCATGGATCCACCAATCAGAACCACGGATTCAAGTTTGCTTGAAGATAAGTAATATTGAATGGCTTTGAGGGTGACATGAGAATATACATGTACCGCATGAGTCATGAAAATACTGAACCAGCCGAAGGCGAGTTCGGTATTTTCATGACGAGTGCAGTATATTCTCATATCCGAAAAGACATCCAATATTATTATTGTTATATAAAATGAAGCTTATACCTTCTTTGTTTTTAAAGGTTTCCGCAAGATTTTTGTCTGTTTGGTGTTGAAAAGTTCAGTGCATGTTACTGTTGTACAGTATATTTTTTGTTACTGTACTAACTTGTGCATTGCTCGCACACGGACGGTGCATTCACTCGATGTACGACGGGCGCATACACATGTACTTTGCTGCTCCCAGCATGGACGCACATCGGATTGGGGATCTGTGCTGCACATATCAGAAATGCACGGTATCCACAAAAGCTTCATTTTATATATATCCCGGATACCAGAAGCGACCAGGTGAGGAAGGTTATGGCTTCTGTTTTTAACAGAATTTGGAAACATTTCAGACGCCCACATTTTAAACACAGTTTTGTTTACAACCATTTTACCAGCCTTGTTCATTGTTTACTAAGTACATGTATGTATGTTGGCTGCTGGGAGCGTTGTATGTGGGAGCGTCGTGGCATTTTGCCACTTAAAGGCCAACTACATCATTTGTAGTTACCCAAAGTTTTACTTGATAGCAATGGTAACAAACACCACATGATTGTTTTTTTCCGTGAAAAATGGTACCTTTGTGGGAGAAATTGCAAACTGAAAGTGCTTAAAAAAAAAAAAACATCCCCACACAATGTTTTTACCATTCATTTAACACAATGGTTAAAATTACCATCTATTAGGCCCCATAAAAAATATTGTTAGATTATCATCCCCGCGCGCATCACTTTCGACTAAATTCAACATTTGTTTTTAATTTTTAATTTTAAGTTTTCTGCCCTTTTTTGTTCTGATTGAAGCAACATTTTACCGAATTTCATAATGAATTGATCTTTTATTATCTGCCCAGCTGATAAAATGCACGGACAAAGTCCTGTACATGTACCTACCTGATCGATAGCGCGATAAGTTTTGCTGTGCCTTGCGTTGCATGCACTATGCACGGACCGTGTACCACGATCATTGTATGTACATGTACACCCAACATATGAAATTAATAAAACCCGGAGGTCGGAGGTACCCGGAGGTAGATGTTTTTTACTAACATGTAGTTGGTGCGTTGACGGTAAATAACAAGCCGGAGGTACATGTAGGTTGTAGCATGTACTACACGGTAACAAAAAATTATACCTCCGGGTTACCTCCGACCCCACAAAATGCAGCGCTCACTCAGAGCAGCTCAGAGGGGTATTTTTCGTGCTTTGCGCTGCGTGCACATGTAGTTCAGTTAGTGAATTATGCCAGAACATAGACAAGAAAGTGTTTAGAAAACGGCCACGCAGTGGCATCGTGCCGCGCTACTATAATGTTGCTATGCTCCGCGTGGTGGCTGGACGGCCGGGCAAACGTAGATCTATGCATATGGAGGTACATGTAGGAAAAGATATACCGGTACGGCAGACCCTCAAAATACGTTTCAAAAAAAAAAAACCTCGCGCCCGCATTACTTTCCCAGGCTTGGTAGGATGATAAGATAATAACTTTTTTTATGGGGGCCTTATTACCGCATCTATGCGGCTGAAATTTCTACAATACAGTTTATCAACATTATTCTCTAGTCACGTGACGGTGATCCTGTTTTTAAAAGTTTGCCAATCATGTGATCCGTCTTTACGTTAAATACATGAATATAGAAAATGACATCCGGGAACTCTCAATATTTACCACTCTCACAGACACCATCTTTGTAGGAAAAAATCTACTGCGTATTAAACGCCATCAAGTACGCGCACGCACACTCTGGAAAATGTACCAAATGCGCGCGTGTTGCTCGAATTTTGTTCGAAATACGGCGCAACCGATGCGCGTCACAAATAATTACGCTCATTGTACTGCAGTGACGTCATACAATAAGGTGACCACAAGAGGGCGGGCTATCTCGACCCTGATTTGTTGTGCTGGTTCTAGTATTACATCCCGCTATTCTCTTCAGTATGCTTGAAAAATGTAAAGAAAAATTACGTTGGACTAGTTTTTTTTTCCTGTTAGAAGAATCATCGGGGAGAATAGACCACGGTACAACATTCTTGAGATTCCAGGGACTTCCATGGTAAGTTTTTCAATGTTCAATTTTGACTGTAAGGTGAAATTTCACTTTGGAGAAAGGCCGCCATCTTTGTCGTGCTCGAAAATTCAACACAGCGAACAAAAACGGAATGGGGTTTAAAAGGTAAGGGGCTAATTTAAGTGATACACAGAGTCCCAATGTAAACATCAGAAAATCACTTTTAGCCTTCTAAAAGTAAGGTCCATTGGGGCTGGTTTTCTTTATATTTGTACCAAATATCATGCAAATCCACATGTGCTGTGGTGAGATTTTCCTGGCCCAAAATATCACTAAAATCGGCAGTTGGCGGGCGCCGTCAGCTACCGTCAGCTACCTTGTCCTTATTCAAGACACCAATACGGGCATGCTCATGGGCATAACAAAGCCCGTGCATATAGCGCCCTCATGCTCCGCTTCGCACAGCTGTTTAATGTCAGTTACATTGATGGCGCTCTGTTTTACAATCTGAACTTGAAGGACAAGATAAATATATAACATTTGAATTTCAGACTAACCAAGAAAAAATAATTTGCTTCGTACCAAAGAGGGCGCTTTTCATCACATCACAATTTTTGAAGTTGCCGTCTATTCATTTTCATTGATGATTCTGCACGTAAATAGAATGCATTTTAACAAGCATAAAACAGCAACCGCTTGATGAATTTTTGCAACAAAAGTATTTTTGAAATCTGTTGCAACTTGTCTGTTGTGTAAAAGTGGTTAATAACATGAAATAGAAATTTTGAATTTTTGGTATTTTTTTCATTTACACGGATTTGGGTAAATTTATATATTGGAATAGATAGCTTATTCAATTCTAAGATATACTTCCCACTGACACTTCCGTCGCAATTGTTGCATTTCTGAGATAAATAAATGATAAAATTACTGCATAAAGTAACAGAGGGCGCTGCGCACACGCGTGAATGGTTATCTTGTGCATTAACTGAAGGCAATTTCTGAAGAAGAAAACGTGATTTTTCTTCAGAAAAGCAACATTTGCGACAAAAGTGCAAGTGGAAAGTAGGCCTATATCATAAAATTACATTATGTGTAGCTAAGATAATCTCAGCTCTTTTTTTATCATTTTTCATTGGGATGTGGTCTTTTAGCAGTAGAGCTGAGAGAAGTTATGAACATGAACCCGCCATCACAAAACAAATGTGTCATTTTCTCACCGTGACACACTAATTCCCCCTAAAACTCACCCAAACCTTGCCAGGCATAACCACTACGCAGGTCCTTGAGGGAAATAACCAGCCACGATGATTATTTTGCCAACAATTCCAGCAAAACAAACCGGTATGCTCACACTAACCGTTGTCATGTTGTGTTTAAAAAGTCTATCTGCCTAGTCTGTGTACAAAGGAATACCAATGCGCATTGGTTACCAGACTTGACCTTAACGTCTGGACGTTAAGGTCAAGTCTGGTAACCAATGCGCATTGGTATTCCTTTGTACACAGACTAGACACTTGGTTGTTTTTGAACAAGACAAAAACGGCTAGGCTGTGAGCATACCGGTTTGTTTTGCTGGAATTGTTGGCAAAATAATCATCGTGGCTGGTTATTTCCCTCAAGGACCTGCGTAGTGGTTATGCCTGGCAAGGTTTGGGTGAGTTTTAGGGGGAATTAGTGTGTCACGGTGAGAAAATGACACATTTGTTTTGCGATGGCGGGTTCATGTTCATAACTTCTCAGCTCTACTAAAGACCACATCCCAATGAAAAATGATAAAAAAAGAGCTGAGATTATCTTAGCTACATTTAGACCCGTGAACGTGGCGTAAACAACGCCACGTTCTTGTGTCATTTTGAACCTGGCGAAGTTCAAAATGTTACACACACTGGATGTTATTTTGCCCATGTAATAAGTACTCACATATGAAGCTGTCTTGAAATCTGTTTGCACGTCAAAACTTGCATTTGACGAAATTTGAGGAAAATTTTGGCCCCAGTTCATGAAGTTCTGTTGCTACTGCGAGCCGCCATTTTCTCCAAACTGACGCATGCGCATTGCGTTATATTGTGCTGCCCGTTTCGTATGATCCGACGGCTGTTTACTGTCGCAGCTAAAAGAGACATCGTTTTAAACAAGTTTCAAGTCCTTTCTTCTCTCACCGCACCGCGCACGGGCGCACTACTCGCCGCGACGCGAAAATTATTTGGCGAGACTGAAATCGAGAGAAAATCTTATTGTTAAGCATGCGCTATATATAGTGCACGCGCACACGTGACCCGAGCAGCCAATCGTCTGCGGGGTTTTTTTTCGGAGTTGCGACATGAAACAGCCGTCGATCTGTTGCACGCAAATGACCCGGGGTCAGATGTCAGGCTCCCTTGTCAGGTTAAAATCTAATTCTACACGTTCGTATGGGTCTTTACCGATGGGCAAATTTCGTCGAAATTACACAGCCTGAACAATCGGACGTGAAAATTTAGATTTCTAGGTGAGTACTCAACACCCATACGGAATTATGGATGGCGGATCGATTTTCGCTAGGTTCAAAATGACACAAGCACGTGGCGTTGTATACAACGCCACGTTCACGGGTCTAAGCTACATTATGTGTTGATTCCAGGAGGTAATTTCCTTAAAATCTTTGTAAAATCTTTGTATACGAAAAAAATACCGAATTTTTTTTTACAAGTCGCTACCGTGATTTATGTTGCGACTTTAATGACTTTTGCAGCGATGCCGATGTTTGCTGGAACTTTTGCCATGTTTGCTGGGTCTTTTGGGGACGTTTCTCAGGACATTTGAAAACTTACAACAAAATGATAACAACAAAAGGGGTACGAGTTGTCTTAGGTTCGAGTTGTCCCGGATACGAGTTGCCCCGGGGTCGAGTTTCCCCGGGGTCGAGTTTTCCCGGGGACGAGTTGTCCAGCTGCATTCCCTAAATGCTAAATTTTGCCCCAGACCAGGCAGTGCCGTCAGCACGTCAGGGCAGGGGTGGGGATTTGGTCACGCAAAAAGTGACAATCCCCACCTCTTAGGTGGGGCAGCCCGGGGGCGGAGGGGTGGGGGAAACAATTGCTATACTTAACACATTTACTTTTGTCCCAAATGTTGCTTTTTCAAAGAAAAATCAAATTTTCTCCAGTTCACTTCTCCAGTGCAGACTGCACTGCAGCTTATTAACAGAGCTAACCAAAGTAAAGTAGGCCTCGGCCTCGGCCTCGGATTCAGCCTGGGATTCAGCCTCGGATTCGATATCTAAAATACATCCGCCAAAAGATTACAAAAAATGTGTGTTGCTAATGAAAAACAAATCAACGAAATTTTGCAACTCCATAAAAAAATGCAAATTTTTACCATTTAGTAATTCTTTGAAACAATCTACAAGTTCAATAATACTATCAATTACGTGAGAAAAATGTCAAAAAACGTGTTAATTATCAAAAGAAAACAGACCCTCAAATGTTTATTTGGTAACCAGTGTTCTTCAAAGAAAGTGTACCCTTTGTGTTAACGATTTTCACACCTTTTTTAGTATAAACTTTTAGATTATCACCATATTTAAAAGATTTTGGAACTGGCTGATTCGCACCACTAATTAGTCTTTAATTAATCAATCAAACTTACGCGCCATTTCGCCAAATTGACCACTCAAATGTGACGGCACCCAGCCGGCAGTCTTCTTTAAAGAAAAGTGTACCATATAACACCTTTTCCAACATAAACTTTTAGATCATTACCATAACTAAAAAAGATTATGGAACCGGCTGATTCGAACAACTAATTAGTCTTTAATTAATCAATCAAACTTACGCGTCATTTCGCCAAACTGACCACTCAAACGTGACGGCACCCAGCCGACAGTCTCCTTTAAAGAAAAGTGTACCATTTATGTTAACGATTTTAACAACTTTTTCAACATAAACTTTTAGATCATTACCATATTTTAAAAAGATTATGGAACCGGCTGATTCGAACAACAATTAGTCCTTAATTAATTAATCAAACTTACGCGCCATTTCGCCAAACTGACCACGAAAAATGTGAGGGCACCAGCCGGCAGTGATCCTTTAAAGAAAAGTGTACCATTTATGTTAACGGTTTTCACACCTTTTGCAACATAACTTTTAGACATTACCATATCTAAAAACATTTCAGTGGTCAGTTTGTAGTCTTGGTGCAAACCAAGAGGTCTCGAGAGGCAGGTGAGCACCTGGGGGAAGAACCATTTAATAGATGCCGTTGCTAGTCAAGCCGTGAGGGAAGGCATTTATCGCGCTCGACCAAAGACATTGGACGAGGCGATTAGGGCCGCCCTTGAGGCTGGGAACTTTGAGAAAGTAGAGATGGAGGGTCCGATCCGGGTAGGCAGAAAGAAAAACCCACGAGGTTTGCTAGAGCCATTGACTCGAGTACCAAGCAACGACTGCATGCATAAGGAAGTAGAGAAAAACATTGGGTTGCAGGCAGAGAAGATGGACCGGGTGGTTGAGCTGCTTAATGAACTCACCAAGCAAGGCCCAAGTATAAGGGAGACCCTCAGCAGAGGCATCTCCAAACCCAGTCAAAAGAAAATCAGGTCCGTTGAAGTGTTTCAATTGTGGTGAGGTTGGTCATTTATCCCGGGAATGTACCAAACCTCGTAAAGAAAGAAAGGAGCAGGGAATAAAACGCCAGCCAGCCGACCGGCGGGCCCGCGGGCAGGCTCGGCGTTTTCCAGGGTCCAAACGTAGACGAGGTGCAAGGACAGGTAAACCTCACAAGAGGCATGGACAAGATGACGAAGGCAGAGAGCCATTAGGAACTCAGCCTGTCTCTGGTTCCCGGCATAGGTGCGAGTTAGTTGTCCATGGAGTTGTGAGGTGTGAGAGGTGTCGGTTTTTGGTTGATTCAGGATCAACTGACACGCTGATTATATTAGTGGTCGAGTCTATACAATCAAATCCCTAAAGAAAAGCGGCCTGACATAGAAACCAAATGAGGTCGGCATTCAGCAAGGCGATGGCAGTTCTTTGACAATCATGGGGTCTGCCTGGGTTGACTTGCAAGTGCATGGGTCAGACAGTTTACCTGATTCGGGTAATTTTTGCTGACATCAAGTATGATGGCATTTATTGGAGGTAGCTTAGATTTTGGTAGACTCGAACTGAGGTTCAATAGCAATCAGTCGAAATGTACCAGTGGTACTGGTGAACCATTCGTTAATTGGCCGAGTGGTTGTTGCCTGTCGAGATTCCGGCAGGTCATGAGGCTGTTGTGCCTGGTACCGTGGCTGGTACCTGTGAGGCATTGGGACAGTCTGCCGTGATTTACCCTGTCGAGGGCGGTGGCGAGTTTTTGGGCCGATCGCTTAAGTACAGCCCAGCGCAGAGTCTCTCCCTTTGCGGATATTTAATCCGAATGAGGAGAAACGCCGGGTTGTTGGGAACAACCGCGGGAAGAACTGCGGCCGTTGAGGTTGACCCCGTGGTTGTGCCTGATCAGCTGCATGTACGTGAGGATGATCAGGACCTCCCAATGCACCTGCATGATCTGTATGACCGTTGCAAGGTCAACCTCACTTAGGATTACCATGCAGAAGTAAAGTCGTGTTTGGTGGACACTGACGTTGTGAGGCACCGCGCGTCGATACAGGCGATGCGATGCCTGTCAAGGAAAGGTTGATGCGCTATCCACGTTGTGACCAGGAGGAAATACAGAGGAGAGGGATTATAGAACCATATGATAGTACCTGGGCTGCAAACGTGCATGGTATGTGTTGGTCCGGAAAAAGTATGGGTCTAAGCGTTTTTGCGTCGACTACAGCTACTAAGGGCTGAATAGGGTATATGCAGACGCTATACCCTGTGCCACGTATCGACGAGACGCTATAGATGCTTTGGCCGGATCGGAGTGGTTTTCCACTATGGATTTGGCTTTCGGATTCTGGCAGGTAGCCCTCGATGAGGAGGTCAACCTTTGTAGACAGAAATGGCTTGTATTAGGTGGCGTTGTATGTCTTTGCAACGCCCCTATACGACGTTTGAGAGGTTGATGGATAAGGTAATGATGGGTCTATAAGATCCTGCTTGTTTACCTGGATGATGTCATTGCTGTTTGGCAAGACCGCGGATGAGGAGATTGAACGACTGCGAGTCGTTCTCTCCAAGTTAAGAGGATCGAGCTGGTTTGAAGCTGAAGTGCTTATTGTTTCAAAAACAGGTTACCTATTTGGGATATGTATCACCGGACGGCGTGGCTACCGATCCTGAGAAGGTTCGGGCCGTGGCTGTGTGGCCGACGCCCAAGTCGGTGTCTGAAGGAGGTACGAAGCCGCGTAGGCCGCTTCCTATTATCGGAAGTTCATCAATTGAAAGGGTTTGCTGACGTGGCTTCACCACTTCACGCACTGTCTGAGAAGTCACGTGCGTTTGGATGGACGGATGCTTGTCAAGAAGCATTTGATGAACTTAAGCAGAGGATGATAACCGCTCCTGTTTTGGCATACCCCAATCACCCATGCGGTATAAGTTCATCCTATATAGATACAGATGCTATCGGAGATGGAATAGGGGCAATCCCAGAGCCGAGAGGACTGTGTAAAGCCGGATTCATACTTCATGCGAAAGCGAACGGTAATGCGAAATTGACGTCACATATCGCAGCGAATGTTTCGCGCAGTGAATTTGAAAAAAAGTTGAACTAGTTTAAAGGCACAGGCTCGTCAGCAATGCGCGCGCGCCAATTTCGTGCTACGAAATACGCAGCTCCATAGCAAAGGCATAGATCGAGCTGCGTATTTCGTGGCACGAAATTGGCGCGCCCGCATTGCTGACGAGCCTGTGCCTTTAAACTTGCGCGAATGTTCGCCACGAAATGTTTGCACTTGTTGTCGAGTTTCGGGTTGACCATTGTGGGACTTGCTATTAAGGGGGGACGTCAATGCATAGTTCCGAGATTGCCCAGTTAACCCCGCCCCTTGGATAATGTTGCTCGATCTGTGCTCACAAGCCATCGCAAAATATGGCGACACACAACGTACAAAGCAACGGGACTCGGCATGGAAAGCACAGATTTATTGGAGAAAACTCAAAGGTTGTGTTTGAGGGTCGACAGGTACCGTGGCACACACTGAGCAAAAGGGCTAGTGCCGGGATGCCATATATATTCATAAAAATATGCGCTTTCCTACCTTTGAACAGCGAACCGCCCGACATTGAAACCAAAATTCACCCGGTCACTGGCGCATACAACATACAAACTGTATGGGCAGAAAATCGCGTGATTGTTTGTGATGATTGCATCACTTTGACCTTTGTGGGCGCCGTCTGCCAGCTCTGTTGTGATTGGTCGCGGGTTCGGCTTGATTGACAGGTCGGAACTATTAATTGTATGGGGCCGGCAGAACATATCGCGTGATCATGTTGTTGTGAGACAGTGCACTTTGACCTATGTGGCTGATGTCTGCTATAGCTCTATTGTGATTGGTCGGCGGGTTCGGTTGATTGACAGGTTGGAACTATGCATTATCCAGGCTGTACGGTTGGCTGCTCCCTTCTCTAGTCGTATGAGGGTTAATTAATAATATATAATAATTTGAATTCATACGTGATGTACGTTTATCAAAGTCTATCAGGGCACACTCCCCATTTATTGGGGAGTGGTATCTTGCCGCGCATTCGCGCGCGCAGTATACTACACGAGGACACGCCCGAACGCAGCCCAACACCTTTTTCCAAATCTCGACTTGGGCTCAGGCTCAGGCTCCATGTAAACCACATGGAGACGGAGACGGAGACGGAGACGAAGCCGAGATTTGGAAAAATGCCGGGCCAAATGAACGCCTGTACTGCAAGGCTATACCAACCTCGTCCCCAGGGTGGTAGGGCATCCTCGAGATCGAGGCTATGTCGTGGAATAAATTATGTGGGCTGGAAACCAGTCTATGACAAAACCATACAACGGTCCGTGACAATTGAGGGCGCCCTAACGCGACACGTGGTTGGTCTTTTTTACGTTTTCTGCTCCGTCGACAGTCCAACTCATCCGAAGAAGTGTAGCAAAACTTTGCCAAAACATAAAAATGGGATTTGGTGATTTGAAAAAAGAAGCCGGTCTAAGTGCCCTGAATGAGTACCTTGCCGACCGGAGTTACATAGAAGGGTAAAATTTCGTTCGTGGCTCGATTTGAAACCTTCGCAAAGTTTGCTGAACATGATGATCTGAAGTGAATCAAATTCATTCACCCCGGCGGTCCCTGTGTCATAATCGCTAAAAAAATTTTTTATAATATTACTAAGAAAATATTTTTTTGGAGAGTTGTCCTATAGGTTTAGTGCATGAGGTTTAGTGCATGTTTTTTTTTTAACTGGTCGAGATATTTCGGACATGGCAACTAATCATGTAAATGTCGACATAGTCGCCAGGTCCGTGACCTCGCCAGCCTATTGATGAACAATGGCTGACGAATAGGGTGGCGAGGTCAAGGACCTGGTGACTATGTCGACATTTACTTTATATGGTCGCATACGTTACATGTGTACGCAGGGACGTACATGTACCAAGGAGCAGAGCAACTAAAGAGACCCCCGGAAAAAAATGGAAAGAATTGATTAGTTGATAATGGCTTCAGACCTTGTGTACAAAACATATGAGACCGGCTGAAAAATTTCTTAGTAGTGTTTCCTCACAAAATTTAATTTTGTCTCACTCCTAATTACATTTTGGTTTATTCACCTAAGCCGCACTTTAATGCTTGGTGAGTCATTTTAAAGAAAACAATTCTGATCAATTTCTCAACTCTTAGGCCAAAAAAAAAAATAGTTCTGCTTCCGATTACATGGCATTTCAAAATAGGGTAGGTAGGTAGGGAATTGTTTTTTTTTTGCCAATTTTGTTTGTGCACAATCATATGGAGGCATCTGCGTATGTTTTTTATTTTTTTATTTTTTTTCATTTTTCATTTTTTTCATTTTTTTTTCCGATAAAAAAATTAGGGTCGCAGCCTAAAAATAGGGTCGGTCGGGAAACCGGAAGCAGAACTATTATTTTTTTTGGCCTTAGTCTTACGGAACTTTGACACTTTTTTTCTTTGATCCATATTTAACTGAAATATAATTTTGCATACTTTTGCAGGTACACCGTGTCACAGGCCGACGTAGTAGTTTTTCAAGCCTTGTCTGGTGCACCCAAGGCCGGACTCAACCATGCCTTGCGATGGTACAATCAAGTCAAGTCTTACAAATCGCAGTTTGACAGGTAAAAACGAAGGAATTATTATTTAAACGGGCGTCTTCTCAGATTAATTAATATAAATGACGTGCACTACTGGTAATTCACCCACATTCGTTGTTTCAAATTTGTTTACGTTGACTTATGTACAAGAAGTCACTTTCAGTCGGTCGCAAAAACATGGCGACTGCAATTAAATCAGTGTTGGATTATTTGCTTTAGTTATTTTACACAAACATGTCAGAAATGTCATTACAGTCAAAATTAAAGTTTAAAACATATATACTCTCCAACAAAAGAAACGGTATTTTTTTCGTATACATTGAACATAGATTTTAAGGAAATTACCTCCTGGAATCGACACATAATGTTATTTTAAGATATACTTCCCACTTGCATTTTTGTCGCAAATGTTGCTTTTCTGTAGAAAAATCACGTTTTCTTCTTCAAAAATTGCCTTCAGTTAGTGCACAAGATAACCATTCACGCGCGCGCGCAGCGCCCTCTGTTGTCGCGCTTACGCACAGACCGCTCGCTGCGTCATTTTGTGCATTACTTTATGCAATAATTTTATAATTTATTTATCTCAGAAATGCAACATTTGCGACGGAAGTGTCAGTGGGAAGTATATCTTAGAATTGAATAAGCTACCGATTCCAATATATAAATTTACCCAAATCCGTGTTCAATGTATATGAAAAAAATACCAAAGAAACTGTGCATGGTAAAAATTGCTGTATTTTTTCTAAGAAGGTGGAAAATAAACACCAAATTCACAGACAATATTCTCTGACATTGTTAGAAAAAGGTTATGCACTCAAAATCTGCTCATGGCATAGTGCAGGACTTAGGCATGCCTGGGTGTTGATTTCACAATACCGGGGTAGGGGTCCTACAGGTTGTTATGTAACAGAATTCCATAAAGTTCAGGTCTGGTTAGCAAGCCGTACATGTATAAAAGGTCTACCCAAAAAGTCAATATTCTCTTTCATGCGCGTGTCATTGGCTCCATGATGCGAAGATGCACAGCAGTGATTAATGCACAAGGGGGACACACTCGATACTGACTTTGTGACTTCAATATTGGCAAGTCAGTTTTCAGCAACCTCTGAGAACACGAAGAACACATTTTGTACATTTCAAGTTCGGTTAACCATTTGAAAGATTTTATGGACTTTCATTAACAGTTTATTCCAGCGAGTTATCTGCCATGGCTGAAAAAATACAGCAATTTTTATCATGCACAGTTTCTTTTGTTGGAGAGTATACATGTATATGCAGGTCGTTCACTCTAGAATTCTGTGCAATAATAGGTTTTTCCTAATGATTCTTCCAAACAGCAGAACGAGCGTCAAACGTGCATGTTTTACTCATTGTACATTGAAAAATGGCGATCTGATGGGGCACCCTCTACCAGCCACACAACCAAAGACTTGTGTGAACACTTTGGCTGGTCGGATCGCTATTTTCAATACAATATGTAAAATATGCAAGTTTGACACTCGTTCTGCTGTTCGGAAGATTAATTGGGGAAAACTGATAATTGCACAGAATTCTTGAGAGGAGAACGACCTGCATGGTATGTTTTTCAAAGTTTGATTTTGACTGTAGCGTGAGATTTTTGACCGTGTAAAAAAGCTCAAGCAGAGAATCCAACACTGATTTGATGGCATGTTTTTGCAATCGACTAAACAAGACTCTTCCCGTCCTTACATAGGTGAACGTTAAAAAGTCATTTTCATCCTTCCGAAAGTACCTGCCTCCTGGAGGCAGGTACTTATACACTCGGCAAAAGAAGTTCTTGGACACTTGTAAAAGTTCAAATAATTTTTAAAAATAATTCATAAAAAGCACATTATTGTATATCAATATGACCACACAATAGTTCTCTACCAGCATGATATGGAGTTAACGCGTGAGCAATCATGCATGGCTGGTTACACGCATTAAACAATAGCAAGTACAGTAACAGAAAATTGCAAGAAATGGAGCATTCAGTTATTCAATTGTGAAACAGTTTATGTGGCATAATCCGATAGTTGGTGCAGTGACAAATCGCCTTCTCAGTGCAAGCATCCTAATCCTCCTGTCTTCTGCAGGGGTGGTGACCCTAGGTCGACCAGTCCTAGGGCGGTCGCTAACATCATCAGTAGCCAAATAGCGCTGGTTCAAATTTGAAATTGTTGATGGTGCAACTTGAAAAAAACGAGCCACTTGTCTAAATGACTGTCCAGATTGCAACATTCCTATTGCTCTTGCCCGCTCTTGGTTGGAAAGCTTCATCTTGAAAGTGTATGTCCAAATGATGCATCTCATGATGCATCTGTAAGCATTTAATTCCAATCATAAACACCTGTTGCAATTGTGGAATGTATGCCTGCAGGATGGACATGATTATTAGCATTTGAATGCTCCATTTCTTGCAATTTTCTGTTACTGTACTTGCTATTGTTTAATGCGTGTAACCAGCCATGCATGATTGCTCACGCGTTAACTCCATATCATGCTGGTAGAGAACTATTGTGTGGTCATATTGATATACAATAATGTGCTTTTTATGAATTATTTTTAAAAATTATTTGAACTTTTACAAGTGTCCAAGAACTTCTTTTGCCGAGTGTAGAAGGCCGAGGTCCTCTGACACAAGATTATTGCGCCATTGACCAATCAAAGAAGACATAACCCCGGCTGCTAAATATCCACTGTCTTTGTAATTGATATTGTACTAAAAATGTGTAATGCTTAATAGGCCTGTGCATTTTCGAATAATTTACTATTCTAAAATTTTTGATCAAATATTCGACATTCGATGCGTGAAATTATCTCGCCCATTCAGTTTTTGCAAAATTTAATCTCGGTTCAAACTACAGACTAGTGTATGTTGTAACTTGCATAGTCTCTTGCCCGAAGAGTATTTGCAAAAAATATCGCTCTAACCATAGACTTTGTGTTCAATGTGTTGTATCCTGTACACTGGACTCAAAATTGGATGCAAATTTCATCAAAGTGACCGTTTCGGTGACAGAACAAGGATTTTTCAAATTTTCTGAACTGATTGACATGTTTGGTTTGGAGTGGAAAAGCACATATAATGAATATTTGTTTCGGTAAGATGCTATTCGATGAACGATCGAACATTCGAATATTGGATTCGTTAGGCACAGCCTTAATGCTTATATAATACATGATTGTCTTAACATTACAGTCTGCCTGGTGTCAAGAAAAACCTGAGTGATTATGGACTGGCCGCTGGCGCCAAGCTCCCTGCCAAGGCTGCAGATGATGATGATGATGATGATGATGATGAAATAGACGATGATGATTTTGATTTCTTTGGATCAGACGAGGAGGAGGACCCAGTGTATGAGGCATTGAAAAAGAAGAGAATCGCTCAGGCTGAAGCTGCCAAGAAAAATAGTAAGGTTGGAAAGATTACCATGCACGGACACCCTCTGGGACCCCGTATACTAAACCTATGGAACAACTCTCAAAAATTATGTTTTTCTGTAGTAAATTCATGACACTTTTCCCTCCTAATCAGTGCTAATTGTGTTTTTTTATCATCAAACTAACATTTTTACATGGTTTATAGGTCATAACAAGAAAAATCCTGGGTGTCCGTGCGTGGTAATGATCCAGTAAGGTTGAATTCACACCGAGCCCTTTCATGCATTAAAGGAACACACCAGCTTTGTTGGGCTATTTTGGGCTCGAAATGGACCTATACATGATTCTGAAGGTCTTTCTAAAATAAATTGAAGAGACCATGAAAAGAAACCACCAAATTCGGCCGTTTTTCAGCATTTAAAAAAACAAAATCAAGGTCACGTGATTTATCCGAACCAGAGATCTGTTTTGGATAAATCATATGTTCTTGTGAGTCAGGCCCGCTACGAACATCGCGCTTATGCTGTGTCGAATTAAATTCAACTTGGCACAACGTTGGTACGGTGTAAGCACGGGAGTGGCCTCAAACGTCGAACTTAATTGCAAACTCCCAGTCGAGCTTAACTACATCCAACATGGCGGATGAGTATTGTGCACGTCATGGAGATTGTACACGTGCGTTTTCCATTCTGTCCAGTGTACGTCGCCATTTTATTATTTTGATGCACTTGTTTGTTGGTTATTTCTTAACTCACATACGCGCTGCGAGCATGCGCATTCCTAGTTGTGAACAAAATTGCGGACCAACTTCGAATTGGAATTAAATTTGACATGGCAGAAGCACGACGTTTGAAGCCAAGCCGTGCTTGTGCCGCACTAAATAGAGTTAGCACGGCAGACCCTGTCGAGCTAAAATCTTCTGCCGTGTCGAACTCATTTTGCCGAGCGAAATGGCTTCAAACATCGTGCTTGTTTAATTTAATTCCACCTGGCATAAGTGCGACGTTTGAAGCGGGCCTTAGTTTTGCCTTCAGCCATATGAAAGTTTGTTACTGCAGTACTACACCACATTCAGCTCTGATTTTTTTCAAAATATTCATGAGTATTCGAAACAAAGTTATAAATAACTATGAAAAATCGAACGTAAGATTTTTATTCAGAGTGTCTGAGTAACGAGAGTGTGTTCCACGGTGAACAGTGTACGGGCTAACGAGACGTAAGCCCCGTGGCAATAATCCCCTACATGCGGTGCTGTGGTTCGTGCACTCATGGGCTAGCGAGGCATTGAACGTCTTGTAGCAGCAAGGAGCCAGACCACCGGGTGTGTTCCATCATTAGGTGTTTTAGTCTGTTCACCTAACTGTTGGCTCCACGCGGAACTGTCACAACAGCCAGTTGCTCTAGTGCAGTGTCAACTCCTCCAAAGAAAACGGAAACCTGTTCGGTGGTCCGGGCCATCCAGTGAAATCATCCGCAGAAAAACGTGAGACATCCATCTCAAAAGCTGTTAGGAGAAGAGCGAATCATTTGTGACAAAGTTGTGAGGCTTGCGCAATAGTTGCAATGGATGGTAAAGTGTACAACCGAACTTTTGTTAATTTTAAGCTTTTTTAGTTAATTACGGGACATTTTGATTGCACAACGACCATCAACAAATTATTGTTAATGATGCTACACCAATAAATTATGTAAACAGTGAACCGGTGAGTTCCTTTAATGTGCCTAAATTTGACGCACCACGGAGGGAAGTTGGTGTTAACCGATGCACTGAAAATCACAGAATCACAAAAACACTCTGATTCTGTTGATCTTGTAGTAATTCGGAATCGATTCCATTTTCAAAAAAAGGTTGGCACTAAAATTAGAAGAAAACAAATCTCAAAAACTAGACACAAAACACTGCCAAATTCCTGTGGATTTCGTAATTTCTGCATCCATTGACTATGGTAATCATAAGGTCTTCCCATCCTCTTGCAACAGTGCCCCTTTAACGCACTCCCTAACTCCTGCGTACAGTGGCCCTGTTGAAACAGGCCCCATTTCGCGGTGGGACAAGCGACAGAAATCTTGTCGCCTCTGCTAGACCAATCAGGACGCTTGGCAGTGCATTACATCATGATTGCAGGCATTCATATGTAACGCGCGCAGATTGTAAACACCGTGCATGCATGTGATACATGTACTCGGTAATGCTGGCCGTTGTCTGCGTCGGCGATTGGCTGCTATTTAAAGGATACTGGGGAATCCGTTCCATTTCATTTCATTTTCATTTATTATTTCTCAGGGCAAACATGAAAGGTACAGTACACACAGATGAAAATTGACATAAAACAAAACATTACATGGTAAAACCCCTGAAGGATTGCCAAATGTGAACTAAGGCATAAAAAAAAAAAAGGTTATGTTGGCGTAACCCGACCGACCCTAAAAATACGGCCGACCCTGGATATTAGGGAAGAAATTTAATGATTAAAATCTATATTAAATGAGTTATAAATACGTTTGAAACCATTTCTGACCGTTTCTCATTGTTGTATTGACTTGTCTGACGCTGGCGCGCGTGGAACTTTGGAGTGCACATTGTTGCACCAACGATCGAACATGCAGCAGAAGATTGCGCAGGCTCTACAACAATGTACGTGTACATACGTGTACATGTACATGTACAGGTGTGATATCGATACGGAGATAGATGCACCAAGTATACATTGTACATGTATAGTCGCGTCCCCGACTCCCACCCAGAGAGCAGCCTCACGCTCGCTGAACCGAAGGAGCTAGCTCTACATGAAAAGTATGGTAGCCTCGTCCTAGACTGTTGCACGGCGCGGACAGCTACATACAATATTTAAAATATTTGGGTATTTATTTTGTGTTTAAAAAATAGTTTATTACAATATAAATTATTTTAATTATTTGTTCAGCATTTTACACAATAAAAACTTATATATATACATTCTAAAAATTGTAAACTATTTTGTGACCCCGGCGACCCGGCCCCGTATTTTTCACAGTCGCATCAACATGGCGCCCGGTTCCGACGCGTACAGTATTTCCATCAAGGGAAAATGTGGATCTGCGGTCATTTTTGATCGCTTAAAACGGATAAATTTTAGTCAACAGCTAAGGTTAATCGCCCAGAGCTGCGCCGACGTTGTCAAGGTGGGGTACACGGTGCTGAAAATACAATCGTCAAAGGAAGAAGCGGGTCCATACAAAGATGTGGAATCAGATGAAACGGCCAGCATTTTGTCTGATTTTGGTTTACACTTTTTCATGTCATTTTCGTTGCTGGGAGAAAAAAAAAAAAAGGGGGCCCGTTACGCCAACATAACATTTTTTTTTTTATGCCTAATCGAGTGGCCGCTCTCCAAATGCCGCCATGCCAACACTTAAAATACACATGTACAAAATAAAATTAAATAATACTAGGTAATTATAGGCATTTTAAATAAATAAATAAATACACAGTGAATAATATTACAAGTATATTGGTCGGTTAAAAAATCATTCTTGTACAGTTATATATGTTGAAGTATGGTTAAGTTACAAATAGATTTGCTTACAGTAAAGAGGCTATGCAGGAGAGGAAGTATAAATAAATAAATATGTAGACGGAATTCAAGTACATTTATGAAAAATCTCCTTCTTAAAAAAACAAACAAACAAACAAACAAAACAAAAAAAAAACAACAACAACAACAACAAAAAAAGGTAAACCCGAAACATGATGTCGCACTCTGCTTACATGCGCACAATTCCATGGTAGTCTCAGGATAGCTTGTAGGGCCATAGAAAAGCACGCATGTAAGCAGACCAAGACTTTTATGTTTCGGGGTGCAGGCCTACATTACATTCGTCAGCATGCATCCCTATTATTAATTTGAAAAACTGCGGAGTAAATTAAGATCGTCGTTTGAAAGTTTGGTAGAAATGGGACAATCATAAGGAACGGAACCCAATACAATTTCTGGAAAGTATAGAAATCGTTTCTTTTCGGCATAACATGACCGAATTGATTAAATTACATCAAAATGACTCGGGCGTGAGTTGGCTCAAGACAACAGCCGGCTCACTCCACAGATTTGCGTGGATTTCCTCAGGGTATTGTTACGTCGCTTTGCAGAGTGGAAATTCCCTGAGATCTCAGGATGAAGGTCTTCCTGGAATCGCTAAAACAATTGGAATTGGTATGAATTCCGTTCACTGGTCGCCACTGAGATGCCGTGTGTTAAGTTTATGGAACATGGCAGAAAAAGTATTTTCAAGGAAATTGTGGAATGTTTTTCACTCCTAAATTAACTTCCCTTTAGAATATTAGCTCGTTTTGGTGGTTATTGTGTCACTATAAGGAGAATACATGTAGGGGGCGACCAGTAAACGGAATTATTTCCTGTGAATTGATTTGTCTAAAAGCCAGAATTGTGATTCCGTTTTCCAATTTGGAGTTGATTCTAAGTTTGTATTATTTTTTTTCACAGAGAAACCTGTCATCGCCAAATCAAACTTAATCCTAGACGTGAAACCGTGGGATGACGAGACTGATATGGCTGACATTGAAAGCAGTGTACGAAGCATTACAATGGACGGCCTACTATGGGGAGCATGTAAGTCTTTGCTCTTAAAAACGTTCTTGAATATTCATCTCGTCATTTTGTAACTAATGTATCATCATAAACACAAGTGGCACATTAAAAAAAAACAGTTTTCAAGATCCCATGGCCTCATGCCCTGCCGAGTTGGCCCTAATGCCCTGCCGAGTTGGCCCTAATGCCCCTTGAAGATATACACTTTCTGAGGCCAACTTGGCCAGCATGCCCTATCCTCTTAAATTTCATGAGGCTTGTATAGATACTAATGACCACTACACGTTTGGAACAAAGTTAGCCATGGTGGCCCTCTAGTTGGCTTCCGAGACCTTCAAAATTTTGACAAAATTGGGGTCGGAGTGGCCTTCCCCTTGTTTTTCTGACGTCGAGGCCTGAGATT